>JAJLRJ010000011.1:3331865-3701865 GCA_024195265.1 Dendrophyllia cribrosa | reverse complement strand
AAAGTATATTCTATATTGGCAACATACTATTCAACATTCTAAGAAACTCGAATTTTATAACCCCTTTAAGAACGAATATACGCGTTAGACTTTACAAGGAAGTCAAATGAAAGAAAAGAATTTAGTAAAATTTCGAATAAGTAATCATAAACTAATAATTGAAATTGGTAGATATGATAAAATCCCTCGAGAAAATAGACTCTGCCCTTTTTGCGGGTGTAATCAAATTGAAGATGAAATTCACTTCCTTTTCCAATGTCCTAAATACGCAATTCTCAGGAACGGGTTTTACAGAAAAATAGAGTGTCATCATCATCATCATCATCATCATCATCTTTATTTAAAAACACGGGATCACTTTCATTAAAAAATGCTCTTCCAGTGAGCCGTGGACTACTTAACATACAATAATGATAAAACGTTTAAAAAAACCTTACAAGCACAAACTATCGAAGTAAAAATTATATATCTAAATATAACTAATTATCGTAAACCTAAAAACTAACCTTATATAATTAAGTTAATTTAAAACTTATTTACCTCTACCTATCACATCAGTTTATTAAAAAGTATTTCATTTGACAGGCTAGCCTTAAAAGCATTCAGACTAGCATGATCTCTTGCTTCTGCAGGGATTTTGTTCCAGAGGACAGACCCTCTGTAGTGAAGGCTACATTTAGTTGCTTCTAGTTTTGGTCTATATCAATCAACTATCTCCTATAGAAGCAACCAAAACATTAATCAACTCCCCTAATTATTTTGCTAATATTCAAATTATGACATTCATCTTCTCATGCTTACATTTCCGCAATAATCTGTTGTCGACTGAAACCGATGTTACTTAATTGTAGTTTTTCTTTCTTCGTTTTCTTATTGTAGTTTCTTAATTCTTTTAAGCTTTTGCAATACTGTATGAATTTTATGGTCATGCAAATAAAGCTATTTTGTTGTTGTTGTTACTTTCGGGGGTCCATTACTTTCGGGAGTCCATTACTTTCGGGGGTCCGTTAATTTTGGGTGGCCGCTACTTTCGGGGGTCCGTTACTTCAGTTCGGGGGTCGCTAATTACAAGTGCCAACTAAGGTATAACTTTTGTGTGCAATTATTCAAGTATTAGATGATTTTTTCTACTTAGTTGTCTTTGTAAGTGTTATAAAATTGCTCCTTTTTTTCATGGTTAACATTTCCTCTGTATTAAGATTCCCTGGGGAGAAGCAGTGAACTTAAATTGACTTTTGTTATTATTTACATTAAGGTGACAAATGTGTTGATATCAAAGACTGGACGAAACAAACGTAAAAAATATTCTAAAAGCAGGTTCGTGCGATGAGTTATCGTCGAAATACATAGACATAATATCACACCATCACTGAATCTGCCAATTTACCTGGACACGGGTATCTTCTACATTTTCTTATTTCTTTGGCTGGTCCCTGTCGACTGCAGTCTCTTCCCCTATTTTCCCGCTTGGGGTTGTCGCACCGGCGAGAGCGTTTTTGAAATCCTCCTTCTCCGCATGTCTTACTGCATCGTCCCCAGTAGCTCCACTTTGAGTATCCACCGTGTATGGGGATCTCTGCAGACAGTTAAAGAATCTAAGGTCTTAAAATAACTGGAATCGATAAAAGGAAGTTTAAATTCGCCTTCTACTCGTATTATGCAAAAGCAAACAAATACCCAGCACTCTTCTTTATGCCGCTCAGTGCCACTCATAGTCTCCTACGCAGCCGTTATTAGGGCTCGTCACGCAACGCTCTTCCCAGCGTTGCGTGACGAGCCCTAATAACGGCTGTGTAGGGGACTATGCCACTCAGGGTGTTGTTACAATGAGGTCCTTAGATTTACGTGCTATGCGATGGTGTTAACACTTTGTTGAGCAAAACTAAATCACCGTAAAAAGTAAACTGAATCAGGAACACGTCATTACTGTGCTACATGCAAGGATTTTCTTTGCGTAGCTGCAATGTATTTTCAACAACACTAACCTTTTTCACGAAGAGAGACACTGACCATCTCTATTTTCTTTGTCTTTCCGTCAACATGTATGTTATTTTTGAGAGGATCATCTTCAGTTCCGTAGAGAATTAACTTCAAACCAAATACCCGACCTGTTTAAGATAACAATTAGACAACAGTAAAAACAATTGAGATACAAACTGAGACCCACAGGAAATCAAAACATACCGGTAAGAGTTTGTATGTATCTGAAATTTCATTCAAAATAATTTCCACTTTTCCTTCGAAAGGCTTGAAATAATGTGAATAAAAGTGTTAAACCTCACCTGTTGTCGACTTTTCCTGTGTTTCTGTCACTTCCGGGAGGCTCTCGGAGGCCGTTTTGGGTGAGTTTCAACTCGATCAGTGTAGCGTACAGTGTACTAGGAGAGCGTAAAGTTGGAAAATAATGTGTACATTTGGCCAACCGTTGTTCAAGGACCAGTTCGAAATGCTCGCTGATTATCGGTTTACAGTCAAAATACTCAGCGCGTTCCGCTTATTATTTGGGAATGGCTTTCATTAATCGGGAAGGGATGGCATTTATATTGAAATCAAAATTCAGGTTTTAAATT
Source organism: Dendrophyllia cribrosa (assembly GCA_024195265.1). Taxonomy (NCBI): domain Eukaryota; kingdom Metazoa; phylum Cnidaria; class Anthozoa; order Scleractinia; family Dendrophylliidae; genus Dendrophyllia; species Dendrophyllia cribrosa. The sequence goes on along the minus strand of JAJLRJ010000011.1, from coordinate 3,699,295 downwards.
GATTATTGAAATCTTCCAACAGTAGCCTCATTCGAAATAACGAATGCTGATTGGTTTGTTATTGACATCAGGTGAATGTTCACGTGTAAACTGAGGCAACAGTTGGCGGCTTGACACATCTGAGGCTATGTCTACACTATACCGGATAGCTCTTGCGCCGGCACAAAAACCATACCGGATAGGCCTTTCGTTCACACATGAAACGCTAATTTCGGAACGATTTTTGTTCCGGAGCGCCGCTGCGACGCGGCGCTCGTGAAAGTGAATCGTCACATATCGGATAGATTCTCGTGCCACTTTCTGGGGCAGTGTGAACAGGCAATCGAACCGAACCGTAGCGGAAGTCAACAACTAGGAGCGAGGATTGAAACCCACTGAAAAAGAAGTAAATATCCAGTTCTGGGTCGTTTCTGTTCACACCAGGCCGGAGTATTTTTCATGTCGACATGATAAGCTATCCGGTATAGTGTAGACATTAAGCCTGGCCTATTTCTGTTCGCTCAACAAAAATTCATCACTGAGTTTTTTTTTTTTGACGTAAATAAGCTCTGCATTCACAAAACTCCGAAGAACGATTCTTAAAATGGTAGTGTGCTGGTACTGAAAGAGAAATTTTCACCGAAAGTGAAGAAAATTTCCTATGAAGTCCAAGCGACTGAATTCTCTGAAATCAACAGCGACCAACGGTTTCGTATTTCGCCTGTGAACTTTTGACCCATGTCAGTAAATAAACCAATCAACATTCGTCATTTCGAATGAGGTTACCGTTGGAAGATTCCAATAATCAATTTAAAACCTGAATTTTGATTTCAAGCGGAACGCGCTGAGTATTTTGACTGTAATCCCGAGGTAGTGCTTTCATTAAAACCTCAACACAATTTCAAGAAGGATGCACCACTAACCGTTCTGTGTGATTCAAACCAAGAAGAGAGTCACACCTGGGGTCGACCCCACCTACCGGGAGTTCGATGTCCCTCCCTGATAAGTAAAGTTTTCTACCCAAATGGCCAGGCAGGAATCACACAGAAGGGTTAATGATATATCATGTGGCGAGGTTTGAAAGGGCTCGCTCGGGATTAAACCGATTTTTTTGCGAGCGTTTTGGTGTTCGAATGACGGTTGGCCAAATTTGAATATTTGTATCCTATCTTTTTCTCTTAGTATGCTACACTGGCAGGTTGGACCATTAAGAAGAAAATCGATCAAAACAGCCTCCATGAGCTTCCCAGACGTGTTAAAAACACAGACAGCTCGCAAGAGTTTGATGCCAAACTATTCTTACTATTTCCAAAAAACGTGATCTAACTTTGGATGTTTGAAACTGAAAACCACATAGACATGTATATTTAATCCATAAAAAGGAATACAAGTACACCAATATAAAGAATTCCCTTCGCTATGTGTCTTACTCACCGACTCTTTCGGTGTTGCTCCGCCTTGTGTTTCGTATCGTTATGTTCCAGTCGCCGTAAGGCTTTTCTCCCCAGTAATGTAGACTAGTTACTCGCCAATTTGTAAAGTTTTTTAAGCCCATCCAAATGTCCATTGTGCGTGAGTAAAAAAGTTTGGATTTAGTTCTGTTGGGTGATTTTGAGAAAATCTCGAGATAACCTCGGCGGGATGACTGTAAATTAACTTCTACTTGCACATGCTCCAGGTACTGGATCCTACAATCGTCTTGGCTCAGAGATAAGGTAAGACGTAACTCTCTGCGCGAGGGAATAACCAGCTTGGATGAACTTTAAAAAAATATATATTAAAACCAGTTGGTAACCAAGTGAAATTAAGGCGTGAATTGCGTCATTTAGTGAATGGTCGACATCTTGGGTTCTCAAATGTATTGCAAGGAACTTAAAAACTGTTCATTTTGAGCGTTAGTTTAAGCAGAAAAAATCAAAATTTGGGCGAGCATTCTTGTCAGAATATGGCTGCCATGGAAACGTCACATGTCATGAGCAAAAATCTGTCACATAAAATGTTGCCAGATAAATTTCAGAAAGAGGAAGGAAGTTTGATTGGTATTTGTTAAATGCTTCTAAAGTTATAAACGTTTAAAGCCAGCGCGGTCTAAATAGGGTTTAAAATACCCATAACTTTAAAATGCAAGGCTGATCAAACAGCTGAATTTTTACAGAACAAATTCAGCTGTTTGATCAGCCTTGCATTTTAAAGTTATTTTATTAAATTCATTGCCAATGCTGATCTGCACAAAGATCCAGTTACATTTTGCTACTGTTTGTTCATTTTGCTACTTTTTGTTCAGGTGGTCCTCGCATTGTTTAAAATTCCAGTTTGTGAAATTTTGTCCCATTTGCTATTTTCATCTGCAGTACTGCAAAAATCATGTCGGAGTGGAGGAGTTGAAACCGGGACGCCAGATCTTAATTAAGGGCCTGTTTACATGGAGGGAGGGTGACCCGGGTACCAGGGTCATCCTCCTAGCCGGGCTAACACATAGCCCGCCTTTACATGGGCGGGCTATTAGGGCGGGCTATCATATAGGTGAGCTATCTTTTTTTTGGCGGGCTCATAAATTGTTTTGGCGGGCTCATGTTTTGGCGGACTTTTTTTATTGCAATGGCACGCTTTATTAAGCACGACATATTAACAAACATGGCAGCAAGAAGAAAGGCTATAGCGGCGAGTTTGCTGTTTTTATTGCTTGTTTTCACGGGTAATTTCAAGTCAAAAGAAATAGCCCGCCTAGGAGGGTGACCCTGGGGTGACCGTTTACATGCAGAAAAGATAGCCCGCCTAGGAGGGTTACCCTGGGAAGCAGACAGGGTGACCCGGGTAGGCGGGTGACCCTGTCTATCATGTAAACACTTTAGTGTGCTTTGTAAAGAAATGTATGAAAAGTTGGCCTTCCCAGGGTAGCCCGGCTAGGAGGGTGACCCTGCTACCCGGGTCACCCTCCCTCCATGTAAACAGGCCCTAAATCAAGAAGATAAGTCAGATAACTGTTTCTGACGATATTAGATATTTTCCTTCAAAGACGGATCCGATGACGACATTTTATTATGAGTCACATGACAAAAAAATCAACGAGAATTCATAGATTATTTCGCCAGTCTTGTCCAGGGGTTTCTATGTGCCGCCATGTTATACGCGGGAAAGGCCCTGGGGACAAGTTTGCAATGAAATACAATACACTACACAGAGAGTGTTGAGAACATACGGCATTGGGTTTTTAGAGACTACAAGTTAAAATACTTTCAAGCAAATCTCTGAAAAAAGATACTGTATTTGTTTTAGGATTGGTCGGTCATCATTGAGTCTAAAATGTATAAACATGTGAATAAATAATTACTTGAAGTTTGAGACATTTAGCTTGACTTCACAGGAGAGTTGTTGAGGCACGGAACGCCATTTTGTTGCGTATTCAATCATCTTGCTAGCATCCATCAGTCCAAATCCATAGTGACTGCTTACTAAAATAAAATAAGGTTTAAAAACAAACAAGTGTCTAAACACAATGGTATAACATTCAATAGAAGGTACTCGTTCAGTCATCAAATGCAAGTGCAAAATTTACCCCTGAGACCAGCGGCGTTGGTTCTCCAGGAAGGTCTGGGACGACTAACTCTCCAACGATTTTCGGAAATTGGAGGATTCAGGGGCTTGGAACTTCTAACAATTAAGTGTTGAACGTCACGCCATGTCAGGTCTGGCCTGAAAACAATTTAAGTTTTTAATTAGAACAACGACATTCATTGACAAATGGTTTGCTTCATTACGAAGCTGTGAAAAGAACCTACCCAAATCATTGTCATCGTAACTGGCCTAATAATGATGGAAATTACAGGCAAAAGAAAAAATATATACCAACAATTTCAATTTGGCCAACCCAAATATTAAACCGATTGTTTACTGCAGACAACGTCATTCTTACGACCTGCTCCCAGCTAAAAACTTGATTTCTGCAAAGCGTATACCTCTTTTTTTACTTAGATCTTACAAGGAGAGCAAATAAGAGGAAAGTCTTAGTGAAACTAATTATTTTATAAATATGCAAATAATAAAGTTAAGTTCATCGTGTTTAAATTGATTTACGTGACAAATTACTATCAATCCAGACTGGTGCAATTTAATTTTATTGCAGTTAAGTTATATGATGCCTTTGCAGTATTCATGGTCATGGCCAATGAAGCTACTTGATGTTGTTGTTGTCGTGTTCATTGTGAAAACTAATCTTACTTTGCTTGAAGTGCCAAAGCAATGATACCAGAAGCCATTGCAGTAGTACCGGAAGTCCCAGGGAATCGTTCAGTACAATCCCTGGCTCCGTTTGCTGTAATCTGCAGACAATAGTGACACCGAGGCATTAAAAATGCAATTCATACAATTTGGCCTTAGTTGTAAAAACTTAAACGCTACAAAGGACATTAATCTTATACGCAATTGAGTGAGAACTTCAAGTGGGAAGAAGCATAACAATCTTATACGCAACTGAGTGAGAACTTCAAGTGGGAGGAACCATAACAAGTTCAAGCTTATCCTGAATAGTTATTACAATAAGGGCCGTAGTAAAAACCGGTGTTAAATAACCCCCATGGAATTTTATGGAAATCCAAGGAGTTACATGGAATTCTAGGCAACTTTTAGTGCATGGTATTTTTAAAACATAATTAATGGTGGGCGGGATTGGCCAAAATCAAACAAAAGAGTGAAAGACATGGAGCAAGCCAAATGAAGGCTGCTGTCTATAAACAACACAGCAAAACAACAACAGCAGCAACAAAACCCACTGAACAAAACTAAAAAAGCTCACCAGGGGAGGTTTAAATTTGCTGTATGTAAGCATGTCCTGTCCATAAGTCACAGCCATTATGGCGGCGCACTGCTCAGAATATGCTGGTACTGAACCGTCCCAGTTAACGCCCGAGATAGCTATGGTGTGAATATTATTTACATAACCATTGAATGCACAGCTATCGCCTATGACACCACCGTTTCCTGCCGCAAACACAAAAATGGATCCTTTCCCATGGCGGCCCTAAATGGAGTGAAAAAATAAATCACGAGCGTGTCAATTTACAAAGAAAAAAGAAACAGTCGTTTCCCACGCGTTCAATTCATCACTATTCAAGTCATGCTTGTGGATGATACCGTGATGAGTACAAATTCACGGCACACAATAATTCGAGTGAATTAAGGAGGGTGGTGCTAGGTAGATTTTGAGGGGGTGGTCTGTTTTAAATCAAATTGAACGCCGAATCTTCGCTGGAGCACGTGACCTGACCTAACCGCGGCAAAATTATGAGGCCTTGGTACTAGGCAAGGGGAAACGTATGTTTGTCCCGCTCAAGTTAACTTCCTTTCATGATAACAGGTTTTTTTTTTTAAGGTTTTGCTCCGATTTTTTCAAGACCATTTATGGTTAGCGCATGCCGTCTTCAGTAGCTGTTCGTTTATTTTTGAGACACATTTTGGTAAAGTTTGGCGACAACCGGTTGCTATGGTAGCGAGATGATATGACGTCATACGCAGCATGTGGTCAAGCCAATTTTGAATAAAAATGCGTGTTTTCACCATTTTTTGGCGAAGAAACATATAAAATGCTAGCAAAAGCATCAAAATGTATAATTTTATCTTATTTCGCAACTCTAGGAAAAAATATTTGCAATTTGTGCATTTTTTTTTTGATAAATTTGAATTTTTAGTAAAGTCCAAGATGACGGCCATCTTGGCGGCCATTTTGGGTGCCATCACGGACCCCCAGCAGTGCCACAACCCATAATATTTACCTTGTTTTGTAGAGCACATCACAAGCTATCTATTAGACGTAAAATATTTCCGAAATATTGTAACATCGCAAAAACTCAAGGGGGGATTGCAACAACCCCCCTACCCCCCGCCCCCTCCTCCTTGTACCACGGTGGAGGTATAAGTTTGCGTGTACGTCCGAGGGTTAAATGTTTTGCATAGACCTTAAATGTAATTGTAAGTTTAAATCTGCTAAAACGTATACGTCATTATTTGGGTCAGCTCGTCTGCTAAATGGTAATTCAGTTTCGACTCCTGTTAAAACGGATGTCGACTAATAGGATTCTATAGATATAGAAATTTAGTGGAAGAAGTGCTGACGGGTGTACGTTTACGCACGATGTCTGCACAGAATTGACTGAACATACCAGCCGTGTTCCATTTTTAAAGGTTTCTTCCAGTCGTGGGCCAGGCCCTTCCACTTCGAAGCCCATGTCGCCAGGTCCCCAGCTGTTTGAGTATATGTCAATCATGTCCCTCTTGAAGCTTAAGGCCTTGGCTTGTGATTCGTCAGATAAACCCCTGTTTTCGTCCCAAATACGAATACCTAACCAAACAAATAAACAAAAATACCTTTCATTCTTGCAGCGTGCGTTAGGTACTCTTTGAGTAGTTTTAAAAGTCATTTGCACATAAACATCAAATCGTGGAATGGTTTTATGCTTCTGACAACAATAAAATTAAACCCGAGACTATAGACAAGCAACACTCTGCTATAAGGCCTGTGTTGATAAAATTCAACTATACCCTTTTCTTCATCGTATTCATGAGTTTTTTAATACGATTTCGCTTTACAAGGTAGTTCTAACAAGGCCTGCTATAAGGCCTGCTATAAGGCCTGCTACAAGGTTCTGCTATAAGGCCTGTGTTGATAAAATTCAACTATACTCTTTTCTTCATCGTATTCATGAGTTTTTTAATACGATTTCGCTTTACAAGGTAGTTCTAACATAGTTGTTTTTCCAGTATGGTACACTTTAATATGCAGTACAACGCGGCGCAATATTTTGAGTCTTCGCCGGGAAGTACAACCATTCAAATGAAAGCTACTGAGCAGTACTTTTCTGTCGGGTACTATTTATTATGCTGTACAAGGTGATGCTAACTTAATCTAACTGATTCGAACTCCTGCAATTTTAAGTGTAGTGAAAACATTTAGTGAATATAATATTTAATGGCATCGTGTGTTAGCATTTACCCTTTCATTCCCAGAGTCAATTTGGGAGACATGTAGTGTAGTTCTAACTTTTGAGTCTGTGGATGAAATCCTGTGATGTGACCATTCAAATGAAACCCCTTCGGCGGTACTTTTGCATGGTACCATTTGTTTTTCAATATTTTACAAAATGAATTTTGGAATTTTTCTTGAATTTTGATGTTTGGCACTCTTGGGAGTGAAAGGGTTAAAACAATCGTAAGTTAATTACCCTTAACGTAAAACCTCCAACATACATGCACAAATCTCACGGCCAACCCTCCTCTCCTCCAAAATCCCAATTGACACTGAATTTAAAACCGCCGAAACAACTTTTGTGCCTCTTTAAATACCCTCCTTCCTAACCAACCTCAAGAGAGTTGAGAAAATTTAAAACATAGTACCTATATATGTAATCATAAAATTGGTTTCTTTCTTCCATGCAAGCTATGTAAACATTATATAAGTCTCTTGTGATGTCGATCTTACTTGAAATCTGTGCATCAAACGCGACTCCCACACCACAATCTGCATTATCTGTTCCAGCAATGATCCCAGCACAGTTTGTTCCATGGCTAACATTTAAATATGTCCAAAAAATAGTATTAAGAAAGACTTTGTTACGGAAAAACGGTAAGCTACTATGCTTTGAAATTGCATGAAATGTCATATATGATAACCAGACTTAACAATACTTTATATGCGCTATGAAGATGACACATTGACTATCTTTAGTTGAGATTGTGTCAACAGCCTTGCTACCATTCATTTCACTATGGAAACCGAGAAAGACAACACTATTTTGTATGCTGACGTCCGAGCCTACTGCAAAATATTGTAAAAGAGGACAGTCATGTATCTTTGTCCTCTTATCCACGACATTACCATTACCATTCCCCTTCTCGGCACTTAAGTTATAAGAATTTAGATGGATGCTTAACCACCAGCGTCTGGTACTTGGAAATCGCCTTGTTCGATAAATATACCCAAGGAACCGTGAAAACATTACTAACGAAATGAACAAACAATTACATACCTGCTGGGGTTATGATATGTACTTATATTTCGACTATCCAAGAAGTCGTAACTTGCAGTTAAGTTCTGCCCAAAAAAAAGTGAAGATCATTTTACTATAGGATGAATATTTAAACTGTATTTAACTATGTTTAGGGCAAACAATGTATTCATAGTTGACAATTACAACAGTAACGAATCTGTGGTTTCATTAAATAAGATCAAAAATGTGAAGATTGGAGAAAATCAAAGAAGATACTACTAAAATTGAACTTTTCCCCTTTTTAGTTCACTGCATTATAAACTATGAGTGTTGTGTTCGGGACAAACAACAATGGACTGACCATTGGTTGATTCTAACTCGGGTTAAACTAAGCTTATTGCTAAGCTAAGCATTTCTGAACATATGCCTCTGTGTTTTTATCATACGGACAACCCCTTCAGTGCTGAAATTCTATTACCAGAAGCTAAATAATTTTTACAAAACGAATCCATATCAATCTCACAGCCTGATATTTTCAATATTTTTTATCGTCGTACAGATTCCCCTTACTGAATTTAGAAAACTGTTAAGTTCCTAAACTGATTAGTTGTAAACTAAACGCGCGTTAATTTAGAAATTTGAGATTCAGTCAAAAACTTATGACTGGTGGGTATACCGTCTGCCATACATTTTTTGATGAATAGTAACTTTTGAATTTTTATTTTTCCTCATGTTTGAAGCAGATCTCTAAAGAACTTCACATTTTCGTTAAATTCTATTTAAAATTACGACGCTGATTTGAAAAAGACGCTTTTGTTCAGGCAGCCAATTTAAAACTATGAGTATGCTAAACGGCCAGTTTACACGTGCAGTGGCAATTATCAGTGATGAAATTTTTGTAGCGATCTCCACAGTAACCTGCGATCAGACCCGTGAATAAAAGTCAAATAAAGGAGAGCTAATCTTTTTTAAATTAGCCTCTTTTTATTTCAGTGGCAAATATAAACCTACTGACCCCTGACGACGCTGAATAACGCACTGCACATGTTTGTTATGTCACTGCTTTCCTTGTGGTGCACTTACTAAAATCTCGCCGGTTTAAGCCAAAATTTCACGCTTTTACCGATGAAAACAAAATTTCTTCCAAATGAAATTAGATACAATATTGTAATGGCTGTCCAAAAAACACACAGAGACTTTCCTTAACCACGCAACATGGTGCTTAACCAACGGTTTGTTTATGGTACGGGAAAACCCCATAAATGCCGGCCATTTTAAGTAACTCGCCACAGTCGGTGCCGGTTCCCACGCGGTCGTCCGCGTTTCGCACCGATGACCGTTCAGCGTTATTCAGCGTTTACATTCAGCGTTGTCCTGGCCTTCTGCTAGTAGTGTACTCCTAAATGACATACATTGTAAATATGTGATTACATGGACTTACAAAGTTCGACTTCAAGTCAGGATGGTCAATCTTTACTCCATCGTCTACCACAGCCACAAGAATCCCTTTGCCCGTGTAATTAGCTAGCCAAGCTGATTTCACATGCATTGAAACATCTGTGTCTTTCTGTTAATGAAAAAGTCATTTTTGCGAATTAAATTTTCAACTATAGGCTGCGAATATTTGTTACAAAATCGCTTTGTGCTCTCCCATGCCTAGCTTACAACTCAATTTCCGATACACTTTTATTGTTATTTCGAGGGCTCCTGTTCTTCAGCTTAACTCTTTCCTCAAAACTAACATCAGTTAAAGAGTCTTTAAAAATTTTAATTCGATCTGTGAGTGTGAGGGTCACCGGTTTGTTATAGTCATTCAAAGACTGTCAAACAGTCAAATGTAACCCTTGATGAAGTAATAGCATCTATTTCATATGTGCCTTGATGGTTAGAAAATTACAAAAGTCAATTACTTTAAGATTAAATTACTCTATCTTCAAGTTTAGTTTCTGAGTTAGAGGTTGTAAAGGTTTTACCCCACAAACCGGAAATACACGTCCCCTTTATTAATTTACAGCTCTAAATACATGTCCTTCAAAGAACTATGGTACTCACGAGATACCATTGCCAACTCCTCCAATTTTCTGTCATGTGCATTTGCTGAGTACTTCTTTCTGCCTGATAATGTAAAAATATATTTATTTTTAGTACATAAGTCGTTCGTATTCATTTTGATTTAATGCTTTTTATACAGTAAAGCGCTATGGACAATTAATGGAGTAAGTGATCGTACGATCAAGCCATCGTTGGCGATAACCGGCGATCTGGGATGAAATCACAAGGCAATAGCGATCGAAAGCAATTTACGGCGAGGTCAACTTTAAATTATTCACCCTGTCTGCAACGTTCAATCCGGTTTTGCCTTAAAAAAAAAAAACAAGTATTGAAACAAAATGTATAAACTGTATAAACGTTTCTATAAAATTTGAAATTTTTATCGTCAAAAATTGTCCGTCCTCAGTCTTCTCCATTTTTACAATTACCACATATGCCGAAGTTTGGACTGCGAATCCTTTCAAGATTCTCCTGGCGAAGTGACGACTTTGTTGGCTCGAGTAGCAACGTCTTCGTGACCCCAACAAGAAAACTTGTCCCAAATTCCTGGGTTATCTTACCTTCCGCCCTCTTTCACTTATAAAAGAACTACACTGGGAACAGTCAATCTTTCAAGGATAGCTAAGGGTTTTGGTTAGCATCCCGGCATGGTTTTTTCGTTTGAGTACATGACCTTAAAACCAACACAATTGTATTTCACCACTGCTCCGGCATGCTATACTAAGTTTTTCCGAAACTTACAGTCAGTGGTCCTGATTTCTTTGCGTTCATCACTTTTGGCGGATTTTTTCTTCCTATTTTATGATAATAAAGCAAGCTTAAAGCAACCTCCCCTGGTCGTGATGATGAAAACATGATATTTGAACCGGGATACTGTCCCTTTCATCAGTGAACATTTAAGTAGTTTTTAAACCTTGTTGCAAACAAAGAACGCATCCATAACGAGGCTTTAGACCAACAAAGTATTAAATAAAAAATGACATAACAGTTCGAAGTATTTAATAATTACCTGATAGTAAACTTGCCCATGGACACAAATAGGCACCAGTGATATAGTAGCAAAAAGGCCGTAAATAAGAGCCACCACATTCATTCTTATTTTCCTGGTCAGATCCTGAAATTAAGAATCAATTCACTGTACTGTAATTGACATAGTTAGTGCACTCTAAAACTTGTCATTTTATAAACTGTTATATTAGACTGAACTATCACAATGTATTAAAGTAGATGAATTTTTTAAAATAGGTTGAATAGAGTACTAAAGTGATGACGCAACAAAAAACTAAATTTGAGAAATTATGGGATTTGATTAGATATTCGGAAAGGACATGACGAAGAACACCCGCTTGCCAAAAATCAGCATCCTAGTGAAATTAAGGGCGGGGGAGAGAGATATTGTCCCCCTTATGCTCTGATGACTCCACAGAACCCTTCTAATTTTGCCTTGGTTCATTAACGTTTCCTTAGTAACAGCAGTGGTGTGGAGAAGATGGTATAAATATCTTAAAAGCTGAGTGATCTTCCTCCACAAGCAAAGTATAAAAACGAAACTAAAAGAACTACAAAATGGCTAAATTAGTATCATAATGGGGAAATTTGTAAGATTAACGAGAACATAACAACAACTTTATCCGCTTACAGGTCAAAGTACGCGTGTGATAATGTATTCTTGATCATGAACAGCCTGATCACTGGTATAACTTCAAGGCCCTGCAGCACATTTTGCGCGCCTTTCTCACAAAAGCGACAATTTTGCAATCTACTACCCCTTCCTTGTGGTAAATTTTTGTTGGAAAAAAGGTTGAGTTTTGATTTGAAGGGTCGCTAATCGCAATTCGGTTCAAACATAACGCTCTTTTTTGCGTGACGATCCAAATAACGCTAAATTAAAGTTCTGTTTTGATAGCGGCTGTAACCGTAAGACTATTTATCGGTCTCCCAGGTACGTTCAAATTAAGGCGGGGGTACACCCGAATTTAAGTGAAATTTGAAAAGGTTTAAAGTAGGGATAGAAGAAAGAAAATGATTTTTGGAACACCAACAGACAGTCGATACCCACGTAAGAGCACCCCAGGTTGCTAGTGGACTAACTTGGTATCCGTCTATTAATTATTAACTACAAATTCTAATTTTAAAACTTCACTAAATCTTCAACATTTCTTATTTCTCTAAATTTTACCAATCCTTTGAGAAAAACTATTTCCTCCCAAACATACCCAAAAATCACCCAAAAATTTACAAAATACCCCATAACATAGGTTTATGTTTTAAGCATAGAGGTTTTGGATTGCTTGAAACGTGAACGAGATATTTCCATTAAAGCCATGTCAAGTGGCGGAAAAGTGGCGTTTAGGTTAACTCCCGCCTTAACAAATAACACATTTACCTTGAGGAAAGCAAATGCATCTACGTTCTTCGGTGTTCTCACGGGCTGGTAACTGTGTTCTGTCACCAAATGGTTTGAGACAAGGCTTTTTAACTAATTTGATACCGCAAATCTATTATTTCAGAAAAAAAAAAAGCTCAATGGTAGTAATGACTGATTGGTCGTGATGCCACGTTAAAAGGTTATTATCAAGCTAAAGGGAATCATATCCGATTGATCGAGGTGCGTGTGGAATTTTGTCTTTGGAGCTGAGGGAAGTAATATCTGATTGATCGAGGCCGTGTTGAGATATTCTACCTTAGAGCTGAGGGAAGTGACTGATCGGTCGAGGCCATGTTGACTGAGGTTTTATTTTAGAGATAAGGGAAGTAGTATCTGTGTGAACGGTGTCAACACATCTCATGATGTTATTAATTTCCTGTGTTGCTGCATCGGTTATTTACTTCCCGTTACACATATCTCCTTGTTCAGTTTGTTTTCTTCTGGCGTCGTACAACAATACTTACAAACACCACACTGATTACCTTGAGGGTGAAATAAATCATCTACGTTCTTTTACTGGGAATTTCTCAGTGAAATCATTACATTTACTGATTTGTAAAAGTTGTGAAACCATTTTTCGCTTATTCAATCCAGTTTATTACTTGTGGCGCAGCCGACGAGCTCCCACGCAGACGACCTTTAGGCTCGTCACGCGCTCTTCCCCCACGGACTCAAAACTCAAGTGGAACAGGCGAGTGGTTTCACTGCCAAGTTTTGAACATTTTATGGCGTCATTTCTATAGTAAATAAGAGAACAGACCGTGGAAAAATGCGGTCAATTTGTTTTTTACAATATTAAACAAACTTGAGCAACAGCGAGCGAACGAGTTTGCAGGAAATAAAGATAAACAACCTAACCGCAAGATGTTTTTGCGTAGGGAATAATTAAAGCCTTAATTATATCAATAACATTTTATGTGAATAAATAAGGAAAAAGGCTCACCATAAATTCTCTTCAACTTTAATCCTCGCTAGAACCTTTTTATATTAACACAACACAACAAAGAGCTGTTAGCAAATTTTAGAGAATCGCCCTCGGCGATAATCGCAAAATAGAGCACGATAACCCAAAGTCAAATTGAAAATTACAAGGCACGGTTTACAAATATAACCTTATTCCAATCTGAAATGTCTTCGAATACTGAATCAGATGAGTTTGTTCCATGTTGTTTTCAGCTCAGTTTTAGTTCTTTCGCGCCGGCGACAACTTCTGCAACTTGGATGGCGACTGATTCCGCCGTTCACGGCATTCTCCAGTGAAACTACGACAAGTTGTTTGTCCTTTTTTCTTCGCATTTAATTTCAGGCAAGTTAAGCTGATTGTAAACTAAATTTATCTGACGAGAGAGCATTCTTCTAATTGAAGAATTCCAGTTTAAAGTACATTTTTCATTGTTTGAACCAACGACGCCAAAAGTTTGACGAAACCTCACCGCGTTGCATGCGTTACCTAGTACGTCATTTTCATCAAATAATTTTCATTTTCATTGTCTATACTCTTATTTACCATAGAAATGAGCCAATCAGCGCGCGGGAATTCACACAGTTATTGTAAAATCTGATGTGTATGTTGTGCAAAGGTTTAAAATTCAATATAAATGAAATAAAACAAGAGGCTACACTTAGCCTATACTCATGCGCAAGAGACTCTAAGACGCGCGATTGAAGTTACCAATTTTTCTGTGCTCGCTTTTAATATTTAATTTATTGATTCCGATCAAATCCACACTCGTCTATAACTTTCCAAGCTGTGAATTATTTCTGTTACATTTGAAAAGACTACTTAAAAAATAGGCAGTAGATGACATGCTGTAAAAAGAAATTTGATAATCAATATAAAGATTTAGTTTTCCTGTGTTACTTAATCGCATGCAACCAGTGTAAAATGGGTTATTCCAGAAAAAATCCCCCCCCCCCCCCGACGGATGCAATATTTTTTTACCCCTCCCCCGCCCGGATTTCCCGGCCAGGCCGACCAACCCTCGCACCTTGATTTTTAACCCAGATACCCCCACCTGCCCGGATGGCCATTAACTTTTTGTAGGCCCTAAATAAACAGGAAATCGCATTCAGGAGATCCGGGATTCTTTTAAAGATTTCAAATCTTTGGTGAGAATTGCTATGAATTGGTCAAACATTTTGTAAATAGACGTTGCGTGACGCATTCACTAAAATCTTTCCGTGATTTTAAGACCAAATCGAAATGAAATGTTTCCATAACTTAAAGCTGGTTCTTTAAAAAAATGCTTTGATTTTGCCATCTGTAATAAGTTTTTTCCAAGCTTCACAGTTTCTTCAAAGTGTTGTCGCAAATACACAATTTTGCTTTGTGCAAATTTTATGTCAAATGAAATTTGATATCAAGCTGTTTTTATAATCACTGAATCTAAAATATATTTTCTATAAAAGGTCAAAACTTTTGAATGAAACTCATATTTCCTTGAATGAAAATGTCTTTCCTTTGATTAAAAGAGTCAAACACTTTTCAGAATTCAGTGATTTTCTGCTTCTGGAAGTCTTGGCGATATATTGTATCCTAATTACTGCGAGGAACCGGCTAGCGTCTGCGAAAATATAATAAACATCACAAAATAATTCAATTCAGCAACCTATTTTTATTATACTTTCTAAAATCGCCGACTTTTCCTGTGTAATAGAATGCCAATCTTATCCGGAAAAATGATTCGTATAATAATGCTTTCGCTAATAAAAAAAAAAACAGTTCTGAATGGTCAAAGATACAGAAATGAAATGCTGGCGGCGTTTGAATCATGAGTTCGGATAGCTCATGGTCTGCTAACAAACACTTCGATTCACAGCTCGATTTTTCACTAAAACCTTTTTCCAAACAACGAAAATACCTAAAATAATATTTGAAAACAATACTTGGCCACATTTGGTGAAAGCTGTGCTTGGTAAAGCAGTAAAAATAACGAGAAAGCTCCGTTTACCTTTTCCACGAATCCAAAGCGCGCACGTACAAACAGAACTGCCTTGACAATCGAGTCGTCTAATCCGAAGCTATCAGAACTGTCTCATCGTACAGCAATCGGGTGAACTTGGCACAACTTCGCGCTTCGGAAAGTCGGACTTACTTACACAGGTGACAGCATAGTGGTTACTAGTAACCTAGTAACCACAAAAAGCAATAAAGTCAGTAAAAATCTACATTAATATGACACGCATTCCCTAGTCCATAATCCACAGAAGTCCAGTCCCAAAGTCCAGATATTTTATTAAATCTGATGGGCTGAAGTAACGACGCTGTTTTGTCGTGTGTTTCTATTGTTCTTTCTTGAAAAAAGTCTTGAAATTACTCACCACAGGCAGCGAGGACTGCTCCGATACAGACATTACAAAGAATCGGCAGTAAAACGGGAAATAAATTGCGAGTGCGAGAGATCGATGTTTGACATTTTTGCCTCGGAAGAACTCTGATTAAAAATAGCTCTTAGTTTTTTCAGAATCGCGACAAATTCGGCTTCAAGTTGTATGCTGTGAATAAAAGCAACGTTCACCTCTGTGGGAGAAATACAGAACTGACTTATACACCAATAAGACCAAATGACGGAAAATGTTTGTCATGCGCATGCGTATCAAACATTTGTTTTATACTTCAATGTACCATAAGAAAAGAAGCAATTTAAATTTTAAAAATTTAAACAAGATAAGAAGACGTCCGACATGGAGAATTCAGTCATCGTACCTGCAAACCACGTTACTACTGAATGTTTTATAAATGAAGGCTGTACCACAATGAAGCCAGTCATTCTTGTGAAAATAATATATACCTGACGTGAACATTACTAATAATGTGAGTAGGGTTGTAGGAGACGCTGTCGTGACACTTCAGTAACGATGTTTTGCCGGAAGTGAGAGTAGCCGGAAGTCACTAAACCGGAAGTGTAAAAAGCAAAGCGGTGAACCGGAAATACACAATTTAAAATATGCGAAATCATATCAGATTGATTGAGGTAGTGTTGAAATTTGTTATTTTGGAGCTGAGGGAAGTAATATCTGATTGGTCGAGGCCGTGTTGGGATCTTCTACCTGTAGCTTAGAGCCAAGGGAAGTAACATCTGATTGGTCGAGGCAATGTTGAGAGATTCTACCTTAGAGCCAAGGGAAGTAATATCAGATTGGTCGAGGCCGTGTTACCGAGATTAACGAGAACATAACAACAACTTTATCCGCTTACAGGTGTGATAATGTATTCTTGATCATGAACAGCCTGATCACTGGTATAACTTCAATGCCCTGCAGCACATTTTGCGCGTTTTTCTCACAAAAGCGACAATTTTGCAATCTACTACCCTTTCCTTGTGGTAAATGTTTGTTGGAAACAAGGTTGAGTTTTGATTTGAAGGGTCGCTAATCGCAATTCGGTTCAAACATAATGCTCCTTTTTGCGTGACGATTCAAATAACGCTAAATTAAAGTTCTGTTTTGATAGCGGCTGTAACCGTAAGACTATTTATCGGTCTCCCAGGTACGTTCAAATTAATGATAACAAATAACACATTTACCTTGAGGAATTCCATACTGGGCCCTGTCTTATTTAATATTTTTATGAACGATCTTGCCTATGTTATTAAACAGAGCTCCTTGTCAGCCTATGCGGATGACACACAAATATTCTATGCAGATAAAATTCCTGCCAAAGTTCAAGAGAATATTAATAAGGATTTATCAAAAGTTGATAAATGGTATGAAGAAAACGGAATGAAAAGGAATCACTCTTAGCATCAGGCAATGGTCATAAGTAAAACACAGAAAAAAATAGAATTTCGTTGTGAGAACATAGTCATACCGAATAGTGAGGAATTCGAGTTATTCGGAGTTACCGTTGACAACAAATTGAAATTTGAAAAACACACTGCTAAGGTCTGTAGGAAGGTGTCGCAACAAGTAGCAGTATTAAAGCGCATGAGGAACATGCTGCCACTAAAAATAACAACGAGCGTTTATTAATTATAAGTCATTCATTGTTCCACGCTTTAACTATTGTGGAGAAACATGGAATTTTTGTAGTAAGACCGCTGCCGACAAGTTGGAGAAAGTAAATGAGCGCGCTGTTCGTTTTGTTTTTAAAGATAAGAGTACCCCGTATGAGGATCTATTTAAGAAGTTAGGCAGCACTACAGTTAGGCATCAAAGAGAAGTGAAAATCCTCAGCACTGTCTACAAGTTGCTAAATCATACAGATACTCCTGAGAGCATAAGGTAAGGTAAAGATATTTTAAAAGTACCGAAGCCAAACACCACCACGTATGGCCTTAAGTCATGGCGCTATCAGGCTACCAAGTTATGGAATGCCCTCCCCAATATGTTGCGAAAGGCAACTGACCACAACGCGTTTAGAAAAGGCCTATATGATATTAACATTGAAGTGTAGAAATTAATGATAGTATTGATGTTGTAACTGATATTTTAGCATTTTTATAGATTAATATTTTACATATACACACTTATTTTTTATCTATTTTGGTTATTTTTCATTGTACTAATTTAGTTCATGGCATTACCTGTAAACTAGCTTGGTGTGTCTCTCAGGTATACTACCTCTTGCTAAGCGTAATTGTACACGTTAAATAAAGTTATTGTATTTATTGTATATTTTAGGAAAGCAAATGCATCTACGTTTTTCAGTGTTCTCACGGGCTGGTAACTGTGTTCTGTCACCAAATGGTTTGAGACAAGGCTTTTTAACTAATTTGATACCGCAAATCTATTATTTCCGAAAATGGATCACAACATCTGGTTATGGCACTTGGTCTATATGTGTTTTAAAAAGCTCAATGGTAGTAATAACTGATTGGTCCTGAGGCCACGTTAACGGGAATCATATCGGATTGATATCAGATTGATTAAGGTAGTGTTGAAATTTGTTATTTTGGAGCCAAGGGAAGTAATATCTGATTGGTCGAGGCAATGTTGAGATATTCTACCTTAGAGCCAAGGGAAGTAATATTTGATTGGTCGAGGAAATGTTGAGATATTCTACCTTAGAGCCAAGGGAAGTAATATCTGATTGGTCGAGGCCGTGTTGAGATATTCTACCTTGGAGCTGAAGGAAGTAATATCTGATTGGTCGAGGCCGTGCACGTGTTGACGGATGTTAGTTTAGAGATGAGGGAAGTAGCGTATAGAGTGAACGGTGTCAGTACGTCATGTTTGCTATCAACAAAACAATCATCCTTATTTTCTCAACCTTGAAATGCGAATTCTCTACCCTAAACGATATACATCTCCTTTAGTTATGTTCTGCCTGAAATTGGTCTGTCAAATATGTTGGTCACGATCAGTGTTATCATTTTTGCCGGCATCTAAACCAAATAGTGCGGTTAAATAAACTAAAACGCGTAAATACCTTCCATGAACTTGCGTCACGCAAGCGGAGGTTCAGCGTTGGCTGAAGCGTCAGCTGCACGTTCTACCCGGTTCTGGTAACTTAAGATCAGGTATTCATTTCCGCTGTTGCTAGAGCGGTTATTACTTCCCGTGAGAGCTTCTTTGTATACCTTCCTGGTACAACAATATATAAGAGAGCGAGCGTTCTTCCAAAATAAAATTAAGGTATTGAAGGTTTAAGAAGGACTGAAGAACCCGACTGCGAAAAATGGTTAGTGCTATTTTTTTCTATTTCTTTACTATTTGAGTCTGTGAATCAGACCCTCACAATATGATGATTCAAACAAAGCTAACTACAAGATTTTCAGTAGCACTTGTTTGTTTTTCAGCAACTCGGAGTAACAAAATGCAATTTTGAATTTTTCTTGAACTTTCATTTTTGCCGCTGGGAGTTAAGGTAGTTATCGTGTTTTGAAATTGGAAGTACCAAATTTAAAGTGATGAAAAAAAAAACATTATCGGGAATTCTCTCCAGTCATTTTTATCCTGAAAGCGTTGTTCGCCTATGAAAGGATATCACTCATAACTTTCAATGTTGTTTCCTTTCAGAGTTTTTCATCTGTCGTGATTTCAGTTCTGCTCGTGTGCTACATCTCTTGGGCTTCAGTGGTAAGTTGATATGATATTAAATGTTCCTTCATTTAAACTATAAACACTACTTAACCATCAGTTTGACTTCCAAACGCACATTTTTAGGCGCGTTTCAGGAGTATGCACTTTGTACCACTTATGACTTCATCGACTTTTGCGACACGTCATCATTTTGACAACAATATGATGTAGTGAGAAAAGTTCTCGGCATACATGTCCGCCTAATCAGCATCAGTTTAATATTTCCAGAAATCTGTACAAAAAATGGTATAAAACTTCGCAATTTCCAGCAAAATACGTATCTGCATTTAAGTCTTAGCGGTTTACATTTTACTTTTTCGCGGCGCGGAAGGTTTGCAAAAATACTGATTAAAACTTTTGTTTTTTCCTTTTAATATAATTCGCATACACCATGAAAATCTTGAAAGGAAAAACACGGGGCAGCAATTAATATTGTTTTAATATCTTCTCTCTAATAGAATGATAAGGGCAATCTATTTTCTTGTCCTTTTTTTGACAGATTCCCAATCAGAAAATAGTGGAGTCCGAAAATTCGCAAATGTTTAAAGTTCACATCGTTGAGAGAGGAACAAAGTTTACTGAAAAAATACAGATCGACGAGGAAAAAGAACTTGAGTACTTTCATGTTCCGCCTCACAATGGACTCACTGAAGCCGATTACCTATATGATTTTAAAAGTGTAAGTGCACTTTGGCCGCGACAGAAAAACCGTTTCTTAAATTGTAGCACAAAACCAGAATTCATCATTCATCAGTTGTTTTTCTTTTAGGATATGACAGTCACGCGCGTGAAAGCTGACGCCAAATGCTATTTGGGGCCACTGCCGGACAGCTTGCCAAAGCCTGCCGATCTAAAGGCTGGATTGCAAACGGTATCGATAGGTATCTTTATGTCATATTACTGATTCTTATGGTGATTTCTACCGCTTTATAAACGACCAAAGCGAACCATTTATGTAGAAATTCGCGAGTTTTCCTTACAAACTTGTTAGTATTGAGAATGTGATTATAATTGTTCTTCAAAGTATTAAAGTTGGACGGTTTACTGGTTTATAATGACTTTCTGACCAATTTGAGCGTTTCACAGTTAGGAAAACGTCCGAAGTATGTAAAAGAAAAACATCCGTTTTTAGTCCGAAGTTAAACGTCAAAACAAACAAAAAATGATGTTAGAGTAATATTGGTTCACTCAAATACAAGCGGCTGCGCGTAATGATGCTCAAACAAATCAATGTACAAATAATCCATTTATCTAACCTTATGTCAAATGACGTACCCTAGAGGTAATAATGTAATCTCCGTCGTGCGAGAAATACTAAGAGCACGTGTCCGCCTAAAACAGGTAGCTGGGATGCACTGGTGAATAAATTTCAGCATCTGAGCCGAGATCAGTATATCAAGATTCAGCCAGTGATTTTTTTTTGTCTTTGCTGTATAAATTTCTTTGTTTTATTGTGGAGAGACCGTGTGCATGTATAAGGGAGATATAGCGAATAAAGTTAATATTAAACTGAACGGATGTTCGCATTTCGCTGTTTACCCGGCTGTTTATTAAACTGCTTAAATCAAGATCCTCACCTGTTCAAAGGAGGATTTATTAATAATAAACAGTCACTCAGTCGGAAAACTGTTGTGTCGAGTTATAAATACGTACCAAACGATGGCCTATGTCTGCGAGGATAGCCGCGGAACATTTCCTCGAACACGTATCGGTCAGGTTCAGCATTTTCGTTCGCGGTTCTTTGCTTCTTGTACTTTTTATACTTAAGTTCTAGTAAGTTTATGACCATAACCACGGCACAGACTTGTTATGATATCATGACTTTTTTTACTCTCTAATTATAGGTATCTCAAACTCCTCCCTCCGAGCACAGGGTTATTGAGAGGAAGTACTGGACTGTTGCAGAACGGGTTGACAAGTCTCTTCTCAGACGAGAAGTGCAGGACTTCTGTGGCCACTACCCAGCCTATCGCTTAGAAGAAGTTGATGTGAATTCAATCCCTGAGCTGAGCGAAATAAATTTAGGACGGACGCGTTTAGGTAATTATCGGCTTAGAAAATTGAACAAATTATACATACCTTCCCATGGGGGTTTTCAGGAACAATTAGTTTTCACTTCCGCTCCCCTTATTCACTTCCCCTCCCCTTATTTACTTCCCCTCCCATTATTCACTTCCCTCCCCTTATTTACTTCCCCTCCGCTTATTCACTCCCCTCTCCTTACTCACCCCCTCCCCTTATTCACCCCCTCCCCTTATTCACCCCCTCCCCTTGTTCACTCCCCCTCCCCTTATTCAATCCCTCTCCCCTTATTCAATCCCCTTTCCCTTATTCACTCCCGCCCTTTTTCACTCCCCCGCCCCACCACCACCATCACCACCACCAGAGAGCTGTGCAAAAATCATGCAATAAAAAAACAATATTAGATATATATGGTCAATATAAAATTGTACTAAATTATAAATGTGAGATAAATAATTTCAGGCTTGTCTGCGTCCTTTGATAGTATTTGATAGACTATTCCAGAGAACCGCCCCTCTATAGTCTGATAGTGGAAGCTGTTTTTTCCAGCCTCAGTATACCGGTCTTGGTACAAACAAATTATACACCGAATGCAAATATGGCGGCCGATTTATTATTCTTTTTTGTGTATGTAAATTAGCCTGACTGGCCTCGTTAGCATGTGCAAAGTTCAAAAGAATGTTTACTCTAAAATGAGGCTAGTCAGGCTAATTAACATACATATAAAAGAATAATAAATCGGCCGCCATTTGTAGGAAAACATAGAGTTTGTACTTTTAAACGTTTGAGCCAAATGATCAGGTGCAATTCGAATTGTCCTTCGTGTCTCAAGATTATCCCACCTAAGTTCATCCAGTATCTCAACTGATCGTCTATCTTAATTAGAGGAGGTTACTACCCTGGGAGCTCTGTTTTGGAGGGTCTGGAGTCTGTAACACATCCCTTTCCCACAGCTTCCTCACACTATACTACAATAATCGAAATATGGTAATACAAGGGAACTGTACATTGTAATTAATGTATGATAAGGTATGAGATGCCTTACACGTCTCAGAACTCCAATCCCTCCAGAAATTTTCTTAGCAATTTTGTCTACATGATTTGTCCATGTTAATGATTGATCTATTTCAACACCAAGATATTGATACGTCTCATACCTTACAAGGGGTTTATTTTTGTGATCGACATGAATATTAAACTGGTACTCAAGGTGTTTTGTCCTATATTGACCAGCTTAACAATCATATATTTTGTCTTTATCACATTTAGGCTAAGTTTATTCGCTATTAGCCAAGTATGTATTTCACGTAGATCATGATTCATTTGTTGTTCCAAGATGTACTCATTAGAATGTGCAACATGCAAGCTAGTATCATCTGCATACCGTCATCTGCACTTTAGAGTAGAGGTTACAAGATGGAAGATCATTTATGTAAACAATAAATAGTAGCGGTCCAAGAATAGAACCCTGTGGTATTCCGCATTTAATTGTGCAGCTATCTGACAGCACACCATGAACAAAAGTTTTTTGTGTTCTATTTGTAAGGTCTGAAGCAACCCGGGGGAGGGGGGGACTCCAATATGAAAATGACGGGGGTGCTTGTTGTACCTTTTAGGGGTCAAAATTTGTAGATTGGTACCGCTTAGGGTACTGAAATCTAAAATGACCATGGTTAGAATTATCGCGGTACTTTTTAGGGTATTGAGCTGACAAAAATATGACAGAAAATGTCTTGTGTTGTATAAAATTGGTACCTCTTAGGGGTAAAAGGCCTATCAAACGAGATTCTGGTACCTTTTAGGGTGTTTTTCGAAATTTTCTGACGAGCACCCCCGTCATTTTTATATGGCGTTGCATTTGACCATACATTTATGCAGTCCTACACACTGTCAACATATACCTTGAGTTTTCACGCTACTATTTCAAAATATCTTTCGAAGAATTCCGAAAATTTGGAAATTGGAATAGTTCAAGAAATGGGTCTGAGTAGTGTCTTTAAATTATTTACCATTTCTATTTCGTTTTTGTCCACAGCAAGAGATCTTGTTTCTGCCAACCTTAGTGGACTCCCATTCTGCGAAGAGAACCCGGTCCCCAGCCGGAAGCCTAATGGAGATCCAGCTTGCAAACCAATGGATTTGCTTTTTAATTTTGAGATCCGTGAAAGTCACTGTACCTGGTGGCTAGTCTGCAAATTTAGCAAAGAATTGAAAGCTGTGGCTTGTGAGGAATGGAGCCACAAGTACAACAGTATGATTTGTTATACTTTGCGTTGTCCTTAGAAAGACAAATAGTTGTCGTCTGTTGAGTCCCGGAGAAAATTTTCTTTTGATCTTTCAACATTTAAGTACCTACTGTAAACCGAGATCATGATTCATGAGATAATTTTTTTTTGATTGCTCTAGCTAAAGGCCCTGTCACACTATTGCGTATGAGAGAAACGTATGAGTTGCGTATGAAAATTCATAAAATAATTTTCATACGCACAAAATGACCAGCGTACTTGACCTATGAGTAACGTACCTCTAGCGTAACTCTCGCGTATTCAGCATATGCTTAGCGTATAAACCATACGTCCCAATACGCACAAAATTTTTAAGCATGCTTAAAATTTTTTTTCTGCCTCGCCGTATGCCAGCGTATGCCACCGTATGCGACCGTGCTTCAAACGTATACAACCTATGCCTAACGTACCCCTAGCGTATGACAGCGTATACCAGCGTATGAGTGATATTTTTCATACGCTGGCATACGCCAGTACCATACGCAATAGTGTGACAGGGCCATAAACAAACGGACTTACGTCGTTGTAGACAAACTTTGTGTTTGCAGAAATAAATTAAAGTTTCGATATCAAACTGGACTGATATTCATCTTTCACTGTTTGAAATACATTAGCGCATTAATCAAGGCATTAGTAAGCACAGAGACCCAGCGTGCGTTTCTCGAAAGTCCCGAAATCTTTAATTTCGGCCTCGAAAAGCTGTGTTGTGTGCAGAATGTTTATCAATAAAGATTCGGTTTTTGTTGATCTCGAAAGCTAAGCAATAAAATACACAATACATACATACATACACGCATACATACATACATACATACATACACGCATACATACATACATACATACATACATACATGCATACATGCACTGATGTGGACCTACCTAACTAATACAACAATTAATAATAAAAAATACAATAATTAATAATAAATAAAATTCTTTACATCTTTATTATAATTTGTAATAGTTCCTTTAAAGAAAGTCACCTTTCTTAATTGGTCCTTATTACGTTTAAGCGCTGCTTTAAAATTCTCGAGGTTTTCTTCGCGCCTTGACGCAGTTCTGTATCAAGACAATTCCAAACAATAGGGCCTTTCTTCAAGATTCTGTTTTGGTTCGTTTAATTCCTAGAAGAGGTCCTTTACGCTTGGATTCTGTAAAAATCCAAGGTGATTTTTCGGGCTGGCGTGCGTTTCTCGAAACTCCCGAAGACCTTTTGGGCCCGAAAGCGATTTTTGAAATTCAATCTTTTTCAAGTGGCGGCATCAGCGTACGGGAAAAATGTCGTCGGGGGGCTGAACTTAATTTGCCCCAATGAAACTCGTGACGTCATGTTTATTTGTCATGATGATGATTCTAGCACTCGCTGACATTTTACTTTTCTACCGCTGTGAACGATGCAAGAATGAGCTTCTACATCTCGCATTCTTCGCACTTCACACGGTACCGATAATATATATTTTGCGAGACTTCGACGAAGACATAATTTGAACGACCAGATACCAACCACGGATACTGTCCTAAAAAGCAAGATTGTCGCCAAATGTTATACTTAATTTCAGTCCCTGCGCGGTCTACAATATCATTCCCACCATTGGTGGACCACAACGCAAATTTGTCGTTCTATGGCCCTATTTACATGGAAACAGGATGATCCTAGAAGGTTCATTTGGTTCACATGCGTAAATACGGCATCCTGGAGCAGCATCCAGTGAGTTTACGTGAAAAATTCGGCAGGATGGCCCCAGTACCTTTGAGTTCGACGCGGTTGCAAAGCAAGACGGTGGGCGACAATAACAAAAGCGAAAGATAACCTTGGGGCTCCCGAGGCCGTTTGCATGGAGCTCGGATGATCCTAGCGCTAGGATCATCCTACCTTTCAGATAGGATAAACCTAGCGCTAGGATGATCATAGCGCGAGCTAGGGCCAAATGCAACCCTTCGCATGTAAACTCATGAAAGTAGAAAACATGTTGCGCATGTTGAAAACATGTTCCCCTTTCTATGTAAATGGGGCCTTAAATGTCTGCTCACGCGGTTAGCATCTTATGGAGCTATCACATCAATGACATGATCGATGTAGTATAGAGCTCGGTTAGAAAGTTAAGTGAGTAATGTGAGTTACGAAATAAAAACAATTAATTTAAGACATTGAATCGCAAAATAATTCAGTATTTTTTTTTCTGTGACTGTGGTGCCCGAATAGTCGACCAGTTTTGCCCGAATAATACTATATTTTTTACCACTGGGGGGGGGGGGGGGGGGGGGGGGGGGGGGGGGGGGCTGCAGTAGTATAGATCGATGTAGTATAGAGCTCGGTAAGAAAGTTAAGTGAGCATACTGTGAGTTACAAAATAAAAACAAATAGGGGACCGGTCATTATTTATCGCCTGGGGGTGGGAAGGGTGGGTCGGATGATTTTGGGATAAACACGGTGAAATTTAACCGATCCCCTCGCGGGTCGCAGCGCTCGTATGTCACGCCATTCTCGGATCGATTGCGCTCATGTCACGCCATTCTCGGATTGATCGCGCTCGACTGATTTAAAGAAAAATAAGAGACTGCTCGCAGTCTATATTTCTAACTATGATGTACTTGCAATATATAATGAAGCCGTCATGGCGCAGTCTTTCAGTAAAAGTGTCTCTTGATAGTATCATAAAAGTGACAGGCCAAACACGACTCCCCCTAGTAGCAAAATCATGGTATAAAGAAGCCTTTTAATAGAATATCCCAAGCGAAAGTTTACGAGATATTTGTACCTTTAGATCAACAAAATAAAATTGTGTCAGGTCACTATTATCTATTTATTTTGTATGCTCTATATGTATTGTATGACTCTTTGATTCTTTGATCTTTGGGATATAAATCTCGTTGATGACAGGTTTTCATGCTGTACATAGCCATGATTATTGTTTCTCTATGCCTTCGTTATGCTAGCTCTCTTGGCATCTGTTATGGCTTCTTTGGCTAACTTTTGTTGCAAGATAAATAGTGATCGGCTGCAGTTTTTGTAAATGCTAGGATCAGTCAATCTCTCAGCCCGTGATTTAGTGTCTAAGTCTGCGATGTGCTAGACTTGCAAGAAAGTGGATTTTTATCACGGATGTAAGCGTCTAAGATCCAAGTCTGAACCTGCCGTGTCTCTTTTGGAATGAAGACTTCTTGTAGTTTATATGTTTTAGCTCCTTGTTTTATTCTGTTTTTGAGTGGTGTTTCTTTGGGCCAGAAGAACCTCCGTTGTTTCATCAGTCTTTCTTGCATCCAACATGGGCCAACATGCCTTGTACAGATATGGTGATCTGTTCTGAAATTCTCACGGATGTTTGGGATTACTTAATGCATTCTTTCTTAAGCAAGACTCGAGTTTCGGTTCTAAGGTGAACCTCATCAGTTGCTCCCATAAGTGAATGTCTCGCGGAGACTTTCGTACTCTTGGGGAGGATCGAATGTTCCGTTTTCTCATTGGCTCGTTTAATTGATCCAATAACATTGGTGTAGTTTCAATCCGACGTTAGGTTGTGTTTCTTACTGAGGCTTTTTTCTGAGCATGTAAGATATTTTCTGACACAAAGAACAGCTCTTTTAGTGTTGTAGAGAGGAGGTCGTGCTTGTCTCAATGAATTCGAGATACACTGCGTATTGTTTTTACAACAAGCGTGTAATTCTGCTTTCAAGGTTGTGTTTTGCTTCATGCGTTCCATAATAGGATATAGTCTTGTGCAACGTAGCCGTAGGGGACTAAATATTGTTGTTGAATCGGATGATGAGGCTCAAGAGGCAGAAGAAGTCGTCCAATCGGATGATGAGGCTCAAGAGGCAAATGAAGTTGTTGAATTGGATGATGATGAAGATGAGGCAGATGAAGCAGTTTAATTGGATTTAGTAAAGAGCTGAGTCAGGGAGCCCATTCCTGGAGAGGCGATAAATATTTAAAAACTGTAGAATAAGCTTTGTCGGAGACTAGCAACTTATTCTACACTCAATTGTTCGGGACTCAGTAAAGCAGACTTCAGTTGTTGCTCTGGTTTTTACTCTTGATTAGACTTCCACAGTTCTTTACAGTTCAGTTACTTCACAGTGTTCAGCTTAGAATGTTACTCACTTAGCTTTTATCTTGGCCGAGAATTAGCTATCAATCAATGTCAAAAACAGATCAAGAGGTAATGTAGGCCAACGTAAGCCTCACTATGATTGGTCAAGACAAATCATTACCATATGTTCCTTCGATATGTTTGTTAGTGTCGAAGCTGACTTTTCTTTCAATTTTCACTAACATTTAGGAACTGTTCAGCCAAAACAAAACTACTAGAGAAATATAAAAATTATAAGGTAAATATTTATCGTAAGGTTTACATAATTGTGGAGCAGATAGAGGTGAAAATTACATTTGAAATTTGTTACACAACGTAGAAAAACTGAAGGTGACAAGCTTCTTCATCATACCTGATTGGCTAAGTTTAGTCCAGCCTTTTCCATGTCATTAAAGTAATACGTGTCACTAGTAAACCTGTGTTGCACTGAGTGACCTTTGAGCGATCTTTATTGACAATAGTTCCTTTATTATGAAAATCATATTTTACCTCTTTTGTGTGAAGGTGGCATAATAATCCAAAAGAAATTAAATAGCTTCAACGTAATGTCCGAAAAAGTTACCTTAATCGATATAGTTTAACTGAAAAATAGGATAGTATTTCCAGGAAGAGCGCTTAGAAAAACTGGACCTGAGTTCTATTTCATTATTTTGACTCGACACCTATTGGCATAAGTCCTATCGATTATTATCAAGGTGTGTAAATACTTCAATGATCGCAAGGTTGCTTAGTGAAATACAGGTTTAAACTAGAATTTCTACGAAATATCAACTACGAAATATCAACTGATCAGGAGAAAGCATCCTTAATTGATCACCATGAAAAATACTCACAAGAGTACAAGCAAAAAGCGAGTCAACAACATTTTCAAGTGTCCCAAGATTATGTAATTCTTATTGCATATATTTTTAACACCAAAACAAATTTCCCTTAACCTTTAACCATATAATCGATAAATATGTGTGACGTTTCATTGTTTGCGTTTTTATTGTTTTCAAAACAAACACGCTCAGTTTCACAATGTTTCAGTTATCAGGGGCTGGTTCACAATTTAGAATTCACCTGTCATGTTCAAAGATGAATATTAGCTAAGGCATAAGCACGTTAGCTCCTTTCAATAACCTGGAGATCAAATCATTCTGGCCCACTGAAAAGCCATCGTCTAATACAACATAAGTAGAAAGGGCACTATGAGCAGTATTAATCCCACTGTATAAGAAACCCTTCTCATACAAGTTGGTCAGGAAATCAATCACATCGATCACAAGTGGGTGACAATGGTCAGTTTCTATTTCAGTACAAAATGTAGTTCATTCTTGATGTATAGAGACAGGGTCCAGAGGAGCTTTATTTGATCGTACAAGACGCCATTTTCTTCGAATCGTCGCCGTCTTGAAAGTTTGACTGATTGCGTTACACAAAATATGTACCGCGTGCCAAATTACTAAGGGCGCAAAGGCACGAAGTGCACGAAGTGCCGACAACGAGTGCCGAGATCCGCTCGAAGGGTATAAATAGACGTCAGACAACGTATGCCAAGCAGAATAGTCTTCCATTCTCACATAAAATGGGCACTTGTATCTAGCAAGAATAAACCCGGTGAGGTGAGGTTCACGTGGAGAACCGAAACCATGGTCTTGCCTGTAGAAATCATATATATCATGGCATTAACAAAACAGTCGCTAATAGTAGGGACGATACCCGCATGGTACCACCTTTCCGGGAATTTAGCGCCCGCATTTTTCCTGGAAAAGTTCCACCCCTCCCCCCACGGAGCCTATCCCCACGAACCTCCTTGCAGTCGGTCCGTGGGGGGAGGGGTGGAATTTTTCCAGGAAAAATGCGGGCGCTAAATTCCCGGAAAGGTGGTAACGTGGCGGGTATCGTCCCTACTACTATCGGAGCCTTCCTGGAAGACTTTACGGGTGGGGTATCACCAATTGAAGAAATCTATACCCTATGTATATAATCCACTATGGATAACCTCACTCTTGTACAACAGAATCGCGGTTTTCGAAACTGGCTGCACAGTTATAAGATGAATCCTCCCGCTAACTACCACGTGAAGGATTTAGTTATATTTCACACATTAATCGAGACTGAGCTTCTTAGAGTAATTGGATTAGAAGTTGATCGTTTAGGCCCAATAAAGCTTAGTTACACTATGATGGTTAGACTTAAAAAAGATACTAATAAAGGTGTAGAATATACTGACTCCTTCTTAAGACAGGACGTGGCAATACTCATTAACACCTTTGATTAAGGATCGATCATGAACAAACTTAATGCCGAAATAAATAGAAAAAGAGAGTTAATCGCTCGTTGGGTAGAAAACGGCTCAGAATGGGTTGTTAACGGGGTTTTGACCGTTTATCTCGATGTTGCGAGAAATGTGCCAATAAGAGGCGGCTCGTATATTCCTCTTCCTCCAAAGCTCAAAGCCAAACAAGCCATTATAAACATCAGAAACAGTAGTTGGTAGAGCGCTTCTCGAATACCATTTTTTGAGTCCATAAATAAGCTGTCCTCACTCCGCTCGGACAGCTTATTTATGGACTCAAAAAATGGTATTTGAGAGGAGCGCTCTACCAACTACTCGAGATTCCCGTCCTCAAACACCCGTAAGAGGGAGTCAAATGCGTTTTTTCCCGAGCCCGACCGCAACGGCAAGCGAGGCATCACCAATTGAAGAAACAACATACCCTCCATATAAACGTGACAATGCCCCTCGCCAACGAACCAATGACTGCCGTTGCGTTTTTGAAAATGCGTGGGATTGAGTTGAAAGAAGGTGATGACTTATATGCAAAGAACAAAGGGACGTTCGAATACAACCCTTGCAGACATTGTGGTTTAAACTTCACCCAAGGCCATTTTCTTGTTGAGCATCAAAAATACGCTTGCAAGAATCTGCGAACAGAACCACGCCCGAAAGAGCTTTGTCTCGGCTGCAATCGAAGATTGTGTAGACAAACGGTTGCCAGACACTTAAGAAATGGTTGCCCTCCCACGAAAAGAAACCCTCGAGTTTTTATACAGCGTGAGGTTGTTCGAGATGTTTTTGCCGAGTCATATGTCAGACAGCATGAACTGAATGCATGGCTTGACGCTCAAGAGCAACAATGTCTTGAAGAGCTAAGCCTGGAGGCTCTCGACCCCTTACCCAGGATCCGAGATTCTAGCTTTGTTTCGGATTTCATCGAAGGCAAGACATCACTCGCAGCTTTTCAAACTGAGTTGAGCGGTTATCACCAATTGAAAAAACATTCACCCTTCATATACCAATGATGACGACAACACAAGCGTTCATGAACTTTCTCAAATCGAGGAACACTGGTCTGAAACAAAAGAGCGCCGACTGCGTGAGAGCCAGACAAAACTCCATCGGGGCATCAGAGATCTCTGCCTTGACAGGCACTTCGCCGTTTGAATCACGGCAAAGTTTGCTCATGAAGAAAATACAGCCAACACATACGCTCAACAATGCGGCTTGTACCTGGGGCAATCTGTTCGAGCCGATTATACGCAAGTATTTTGAGCAAAAACATTCTGTTTCCGTTTTTGGCCACAGCATATCTCTTAATCTAGCAAGAGATCATCCACTTTATCGAAAGGTCACTTGCAGCCCAGACGGATATTTTCTAGACAAAGATAACGGCTTAAGCTTGTTAGAGTTTAAATGTCCGTTCAAGCGGAAAATAGCCATGAACAGAATTCCTGGCTATTATAGCGATCAGATACAAACAGGGCTTGCTTTGAGTGGCGACATGGTCTCCAAAGGCTTGTTTGTTGACGGGTATTTCAGATTGTGCTCTTTAAACCAGCTTGAACCAAGTCTGGCACACAACCAGTTTCTAAACGGAGGAAACAAGTTCAAAACGAATGGCGACACAACACTTGCGTGGGGAGTTTGTTATTTATTTAGCAAACGGACGATAACAAGAAATCAAAAGGCAATCATCGATGTCGGTTCACTCAAATCAAAACAATTATTTGAGAGAATTATGTCTTCCATTGCTGAGAAGGACATATGGTGTTGTTATGGAGCTGTAAGGATGTCGTTTAGAAAACAGGACGAAGATGAGGAGTTTTTGCGTTACACCCATATGCAAGAAGTGTTTTCAGCGGGTTCAGAAGGCCCTAAACCAGTGGCTGTGTTCGCCTGGAAGCTCCTGGATACAACTGAGATTTGGGCGCCAAAGCAACCAAACTTTTTGAGCAATATTCAAACGTCAGTCGAGCGTTTTCATAACAGCTTGGCAAGCCTTCGAAAAAAGATAACAGAACACTCTGAAGAGAAAAGCACCCAACAAACCACCCATGTGAAAACTGTTCCAAACAATTTGGGTGATGACAGTGCAGTGTTGGAAGCCTTCTTATTCTCAAAAGTGAAGTCAATTGAAAAAAACATACCCCAGTCTATACCTCAACTGAGCCAATGGAGCAACTGTCTTTTGGTGAATCCCGTTGGGATTATTTGGCAGACATGATCAAAGATTACATCCTTGAATTGACTGAAATAAGTCTCCAGCGTGACCTGGCTGCAAGGGCCCTTCATCAATGCAGGATGAAATCTGTATGTCGTTCAATAAAAAATCATTATCACTGGCAATACGATTGCTATTTCCGTTTATTCACTTCACAAACATGTGATGAATGTCAAGAACACTTCTCGCCAAAAGTGGACATGGGTATGCACAGAGCCATTTGTCCTGGCATGCCGCCTTCTAGATGCCATACAGAGGGCATCGGCAGTGATGACGGCCCAAGTGCTCACTAAACGTGACCCATCTTTTCAAGCATGATCTTCCAGCTTTGTTCGTGCTTCCACATTGATTTTTCTGGGACTTGCAGCCAGAAGTAATTGACAAGCCGTTGTGGTCCTTTTATTGCATCCAAGATTTTGTGGGCCACAAAGGGCATGGAGATTCTTTTCGGTAGATATTCTTCGATGAATTTGAATGTCTCATTTGCATGATATATTTCATCATTGGACAAGCAGACGTGGTGTTCACAAATTTTCAGATGTTTGTTGAGATAGCTTTTGAAGTTGTAGTGTTTGGCGGTCATTCTTTTTTTGGTAATTGTGTAATCACCACCATAGAGCCCGTTGTAATCGAAGGTCACACCATCCAGAGGCTCTAAGAGTCCGCAGTCTTCGCAGCAAAGTTCTGATGAAAACATCCTGAGGTTTAATTTGCCTTTGCAGTTTTGGCAAAATTTTGTCCTTTCATTCACAAGGGTGAAAGGTGAGTGTGGAGGGTATTGTGCCTCGGGAGAAAGATACTCCTTGATGCTATGAAGTCGTTCTGACAGGTTTGAACGCCGTATTTCCTTGGTGTAGTTTTCGAGTGAGCGCAGGAGGATAAATTTGTATTCTTTATCAAGCTCATCGAGTTTGGCTTTGTATTCGCCTTTAGTGTCCAAGGACCGAACATCAGCCAGTTGTTTAGCGAACTTCTCCATGGTTGTACACAGCCGGGCTATGTATTCAATTGGGCGCAAATGATTTATCCTTAGAAATGTAGAGGTTAAAGCCAGAGTTTAATATCTCAAATCGGATTTGGAGGCTGCGGCGAGAAGTATCTTTTTTTGAAACTCTTGTTTTACTTTCTTGCGAAGTTCCTTTTTGAGTTTCTCGAGGTCTGGCGCTTGTGTTTGAGCGCCAACGTTTTTTTAGCCTTAACACCATCCCTGATTGCTGCTTTGAGTTCGTGATATTTTTGCACCTCACGAGTAATAATTGTGAATTCTGTATCACTGATCCTCTTATCTTCCAGAGCCTTTGAGACCAGTTCATTGACAGAGTTGCGTTTAGCCAGGGCCAGTGTGTAGATATTCTCGTGTTTAGTCACTTTCCGTTCTAATCGCTTGTTAGCAGCTGTAAAGCCAACAGAGGATAGCCCACAGAGGGTCGCGACGCCGGCAAGTGCTGGACTTGCAATAATTCCGAACCCAGTCAATGCAGTGGCAAGGGCCCCTGATGACAGCCCAACAGAAAGCGACCCAAGGCCAACCGCCGAGTAATGAACTAAGGATTGGGTTCGTTTATATTTCTTTGCGACCTGACGGTAATGCTCGGCTTCGTCAGACAACTCCTTAAGCAAGTCAGAGATCTTTTTGAGTCGGAAGTCTTCTGCATTGATTTGAGTGATCTCACGCATAGGGTATAGCTGTTGTGTCTCGCTGTATTCGGGGGCCGATGGCAGCACATTGGCAGAACTCATTGCGTGGGGTATATATATGATTTTTTAATTTATCTCTATTTCAAATTCTAAGGGCCTACCATTGAAATCGAAGAGGTTGTCATCTTTATCCCGCACTGACAGTGTGATAGAGTTAACAAATTCGCCAGACGAGACGTCACGCAAGACGTTCTGTTGTGTTGGTTGGTAATGAACCTTCTCAAATGATTTCCCACGAATGTCGAAGCGCGCCAACACACTCGAAGGTTTGCCATTGAGCAAGTTCTGTTCTTTGTCAACCAGGTCACAGTGGACAAAGTAAGTGCTTGGAGATGTAAACCCTTTGACAGTTGCACTCCAAAACGGGGTACCACTTATACCAAGAAAATCTATCAGATTTCTGCTAAACGTTACATTATTGGGACTTTTAATTAACATTATTCCTTCTGCTGTGATTGTATCAACTGTTAGATCAATAACAGGTCTATTCGTTTTTATCTCAAGGAAATCTTTCACAATGTTATCCACTGTGTAAAACCCCGGCATTACGAATATTTCAGTAACCCTTCCATCACTGCGAGGTGCTGAGATAACCGCTCTTTCTTTCAAGTTGTACCACGAGTTGGTGAGTGAGGTAGACAGGAGCCGTATGTATCTTGGTCTCGGCAGTGCGTGGTCGAAATAGATCGTGTGAGGGTTCGAAGTCGTGACAAATGTCAACACAACCATGACAGATGCGAGTATATATAAGAACATTTAAAAATATAAATATATAAATCATGTTTGGCAGACGGCCTGGTGGATTTAATCCTAATTCAAATCTTGGCATCTCCATCGGCGGCCACAACTACGGGTCCCCACCTCCTTTTTATACAACACCAAACGCCTATACCCATGTCGCGCCAAAGCCACCACCCCCTGATCCTGAAATGGCTTGGTTGAGTTCGCCGGAGGCAGCAAAGCTCTACGCCGCAGCTAAGGCAAAGGCAATTTCAGATTTCAAAAAGCGTTTCCCTCTTGCTGATATGTCCCATTTTGAAGTGCAAGTAAAGTATGGTGACGACCACAAAACAGCCACAGGAGAAGTGCTTTACAAAAAGGCCCCTGGCTCGTGGGCACTTATCACAGAAATGCCCCACAAAGATTGGACTGGCGCCGAAAGAGACGCTCTTGGCCTTGTCTATGATGGTGGTTTCCCTTATCAGTTATCGTTGGGGCAACAAATGTTATCAATCCCGGCCATTGATTTCTCCACCACAATTGACAAAGACATGATGATTGGCGCAATATTAAATGACAAAGAGCAAAAGATTTACGTCACTCCAACTGAGTATTTCACAACGAAATACAGAAATATCTTCAGGGACACACAGATTTCATTCACAACCGCCAAATATGGCCGAAAGTGGATGGGTGGCCCTCATATGAGCTTTTGGCCGCAACAACTCTCCTTCGCCCTGTGGTGTGCAACAACCGGCTGTGGAATCTCGCGTGACATTCTCTTCGATAAGAACTCCAGTCTATCTTTAACACCACAGTTAAGGTCGTTTTACCGGTTTCACGTCTATTTCACAACAAGGCGAATACTCTACCAGATGGGTGGGGAACAAAGCGTGAGTGCTTTGCCAGACGACCCCCCATTTAACCAGAAAGACAACAAATACAACATCGACGCGTACAAGAAGATTTGCATCGAGTTCGGTATCGACCCCAGTTCTGACTTCCGTTACACATACGGCAAGAACCACGGGCTTGGGAATGTCTACATTTGGACTTATGGAGAGGGCCCCATCTCTACCGATTACACTTATCCAGACTCTGATCTAGCTCTGTTCGATGATGAGCGCGTCACTGACAGAAAAGACCCCAATTATCGTGCCAATGGTATATCTTTCGTTCGCAACGACCAAGGGGCGGACACCCAGTTCGAGCACTTTGTGCCAAATTAGGCACAGGGGCTAACACAGCCAGGGCTCGCCCGTATGAACCAATCAATCGAGGCCTTTGTGTACTGCATTCTTGGTTCACAGGCCAAAACCCGCAGCAGCATCATTGGAAGAGGAGGCAGGGCTTTCGAAACGCAGAGAGTATTCCTCACCCATCTAGAGGAGGCCATAATACTGAACGACATCGCAACAAGCGTACAGCGTTACCAGCTTGCCATCCAAGCAACGAAAGTGCGCTTAGACTTTGCGACAGCACCCGGAAGCTGGCTCATGCCATCGCGCATGATTATCAACACAGAGAGCGTGATCGGGTATAACAATAATCTACAGGAGGCAACACAAGGGATGAAGCTGGGCGTGAACAGTGGTGTTAATCTGGGCACAAAAAAAGCCTCCCTTCGCCACATGGACGGTGGACCAACAAAGATCAATCCACCAAACAGTCACCCATCAAACCCGATACATAAACAGGCCACACAGGCACAGGGCATCGCCACAGCCCCAGCCACAAGCAGCACACCCACACCACAACCACCCCCCACACCAACACCACAACCAGCCCCAACCCCCGCACCAGACCCAACACCACGGCCCGATCCGCATCACGTCTCCAAGACAGTCGTTGCTGTGGGTGCGCTTGCTTTGGCAGGCCTTTTCGTTTGGTCGAGATAAGTGTTCAAGACTTCGAACGCTTGGTGATCCTTTCAACAAGGAAGGCCACCACTGCAAGGATGAGCAGCCAGGCGTGTTCGCCCAGAAAGGAAATGACCGACCCAGCCGCTTTGAAGATGAAGCTAACAATTGAGCCAATGAGGCCAGGCAAGGCGCTGGCTGCCTTTTTGCCAAGCTCTTTAAGCCCATTTCCAATAGCCTTGGTGGCCTTTGCCAGGCCGTTCAAGGTGGCGAGTACAACAGCGCTGATGGTGATGCCAGCTGCCAGAACAATCGCTTGCAGAGTCCATCCGTATTTCTTGAAGATTTCTCTGACCCTCTCTCTCAAAGACAGTGCTTGTTCCCTTTCTTGAACCTGTGGTCTGAGCCTTGCCAGCTCTTCTTCTCGCTCAGCAATCCGGTCTTCCGCGGCTGCTCTGTCAGAGGGAGACGTGTTCTCATCCTCTATGACGCATCTGTCTTCAGCGTTCTGCCGTTCAAGCTCGACTTCTCTTTCGTTTAACTCATCAAGGGGTTTAGTTGAGTTTAGCCCTGCTTCAACTTCATTTCTTTCCTTCACCATAGCAGAAAGGCGTGTTCTGGCTTTGTTCACCTTTTCCTGTTCTTGGGCTCGTTGTTTTTGTATTTTTTGAAGTGCAGCTACTTCTTTTTTCTGGTTTTCAATATCTAGTTGAATATTTTTGTTCAGCTGTTTTAGGCGGTCTATCTCTGTTTGATTCTCCATTCTTGAACCGTGTTCATTCTCCAGAGCGTCAATCCGCGCTTGATTTTGTTCTTTTTTGTTTCTGAGGTTTTGCTCCTCATTTTGTGCTTGTTGTAGATTCGCAACAACCCTTTCATTCTCCTTCAGTTGTTTTTGTGTTTCCTTCTCTCTTTGTCTTTCTTCCCTTATTGAGGCATTTTTGTCAGAGACAAGCTCTTCAGCGCTTGGGCCAAGGGATGTTTTGAACTTGTCTGTGAACGATTTA
This sequence comes from Dendrophyllia cribrosa, assembly GCA_024195265.1. Taxonomy (NCBI): domain Eukaryota; kingdom Metazoa; phylum Cnidaria; class Anthozoa; order Scleractinia; family Dendrophylliidae; genus Dendrophyllia; species Dendrophyllia cribrosa. The sequence continues at coordinate 3,661,665 of JAJLRJ010000011.1, read as the reverse complement.
AGAAGGCCAGACCCATCCTGTTTGAAAATGGGAGTCTCGCCACCCTTTGGCCCAAAGGAAACCATTCTGCCTTCATTTCCTGGTTTTTTACCGAAAGAAATTGGGGGTAATTTGTCGTAGGCTACTTTTGGAAAGCGCCTTCTTATCCAGGCCTTAGCTTTATCAACCATTTTTTGTTTGTCTTCTTCATGTGTGAAGTCACTAAGATTAGGGATGTCAGGAACTAACCCACTTTGTTCGTGAGGCATTGTATGCATTTCATGCTGCTCGCCGCCATGGTATGGAGTGAATGTGCCGCCTGGTTGAAAGGGTGTTGTTGTGTCAACTTCTTGTTCGTCATCGTCGTCATCATCGTGGTCAATTCCATGGTCAACCCAAGGATTATCGGGCATATCTCCTGGATCAAAACCGCCTTCAGCCATGATGTATAAATATAAATTTTAAAAAACACAAATATATACCATGGCTGTGCAACCGAATTTACTTCCATCTCACAGTGAAAAGACACTGGGCGCCATGAAAGCAGAGCGAACCGTAAAGCGCATCACATTCAACCCTTCTGAGGCCAACCCCGGCGAGACACTGTACGTCTCGGTGCCTAAGCTTGGCGAGCACGATGTCATTGTGTCCGGCTCACTTGCCCTGGTGTTTAACATCAACCTAACCGGCGGCCATGCAAACAACTATCTCGTACAAAATGTTTCTCGGGCCCTGGTGGACAGGTTCGTTGTAAAGTTTGCCGCCACCACTGTCCAGGACACGGTTGGGTACGACATCTACAAGATCTTCGAAGATCTCTTCCGATCAACCGATGAGCGGGAAAATATGCTTATGGAGGGCATCCAGAGTGTGGATTTGTGTAAGGTTCGCTCTGGTTCTGGTGACCAGAAGTCTTCAGGCGTGGATGCGGAAAAAAAGCTGGAGACAATATACAAGAATAAGTATCGCATCAAGCTGGATCACCAAATCTTAACTGACCACGGTGTTATATATCCTCAAGCACTGTATAACGATCTGGTCTTCGAACTAACCCTCGCCCCCGCAAACCAAGTTGTCCGTGGCTCAGACACAAGCAAGCTCGTGTACAAGTTAGAAAACATCCAGCTGGAGTATGAGACGATCAGAAGTAAGACTCTGGCCGACGGGGCAACAAGCACTTACACCAGTGGCAAGGAGTTCGCTTATGACCTGGTAATGCGAGATCGGGTGCATCCATTCTCAAAAAGTGGTGACACTCGGCTGAATCTTAGGGTTAACCCACAGCGCCGGTCTCTCAAGGGCATCCTCTTGCTGTTCATCAACCCCTACACGGCTGGTGCTATTTCAATCCAGACATCACCAAAGTGAAGGTCACAGTCAACGGTGTTCCAAACAGGCTTTACAACGAGGGAATCAGTGGTACGGACATGTGGAGAGAGATAACCCGGCATTTTACCCCACACACGCGCGGCAGGCCTAACATGAACTTGACCAAATATCTCACAGGCAACAAGTTTGGTCTCTGGATTGACCTGCGGGCCATGGGCGACACAGCCCTGCACGGCAACGGTCAACGACTCGTCAACACACAAGATGGCGTGCAACTCGAGATCGAACGAAACGGCACAGGCTCGGGAAACGCAAACTGCCACATCTTCACCATCTCAGACTCACAGATGAACATCATGGGCAGGCAGCTGGAATCTGTACAGTACTAAGTAAACGCAACACACACGCACACGAACAACACACGCATATATATACCCACCAGCCCCATGACCAACCCCATGGCCACAAGAAACAAGATCAACTTCTATGCTAAGCCGGCTCCCCTGCCATCCACCGGATATCTGTCACACCATAAAATACAAAGACTTCTGGCAATGGCCCCCTCCCCACCAGTTTGCAAACCAATTAATATAGGTGTTGGGCATGGACCCAAGAAAGCTGCCATTCAATGCACTAATCGTGGGCCCCACTAACTCTGGCAAGACACAGTATCTTCTCTCCCAATTGCGAGGCCCCTTTAGGGGTTATTTTGATTACATCGTTTTATTCTGCCCCACATTTGTTAAGAACAAGACATACGATGGCTTCGTGGATCGCGATCCGCACATCTTCGTGATCGTCTGCCAACAGCATGAAATCGAAGACTGGTTGAAGCTGGCGAGCTTCTTTTTCACATCCACCAATACTTTATTCATTCTCGATGACTGCGCCGCCTCAAAAGATGTCAAAGGTCGAACGGTTCAACTGGTCAATCTTGGGTTCAGCGCAAGGCATGACGGCATATCCGTGTGGGTCTTGACCCAGCAGATCACCAGCATTGCCAAGCCATATCGTGACAACATTGCAGCGATCGTGCTCTTTTACACGCCCTCCAGCAAGACAACCAAAGCCATATTCGAAGATTATGCCGGCGAGCTCTCCCACGAGGAGTACAAAGAGTTTATCGCAAGGCTCAAATCCCGCAAGTTCTCCCACCTGGTTTTCTCTCTGAGATACCCGTATGGAATTGAGTACAAGGTTTAAACACGGTCACACAACCGCGTAAATAATGCATTGCACAAATATACACACATATATACAAGCCATGAATGCGCCAACCAGTCTACACAAGCTCACTGTGCTTTCACAGCTTTTGGATGAATTGCACAAACACACACTTGAGGCGCAAAACAAAATTATCAAAGCCGCTGGTGAGGAAGATCTGCGCCTCATGCTTCTCAACAGATATCCATTGTGGCTGAATTCTATGCCAGACACCATGGCGGGGCTTATACGGGAGCTTGAAACTCTTTTGCCCGACATCAAGAGAATTATTGAAAAATAAAAAACATATATATACCACTGATGGCTGAAGCAGCTGAAGACCAGGTCGCCTTGAACGAAGTAATGCAGATGCTGGAGGCCACCCCTAAAACCACACCTCCCACAGGGATAGTTGGTGACAATGACATTCCTGCCAAACGTGAGAAGCTGGCAATCCTTGTTTCAACTGGCAAGGCTAAAGAAGCTATCGGTGTGCAGCTCACACACGATCATGTCAAGCGGTTGTCAGACAAGGACGTTGACAAGTACTGCAAAAGGTACGAGGCATACATCGGCAACAAGACAACCGAATCCCTAGTTGATTCAGCCATCATGCTCATATCCAAAGGCGTTGGCATGGTGATCCCGGTTGATGATCCCAAGGAGTTACAGAAAGAACTCAAGAACGACTACATAATCAACCAGGAGCTGTCAAATCTTGCTGGGGCTATTGCCATTCGATGCGGGCGATTGCTGGCGCTTGCCAATGCTGCTCTCATCACAACAAAACACATCAAGATTGAACGAGAGCCTGATTTGATAGAATTGGAACCCCAGCCCCCACCCACACATCCAACCAGAGACAGTGAAGGCTATCCGCTTGAGGGCCTTGATGAAGTTGGGCTGGTACCTGGGGTGACCTCTCAGGAACCTTGAAGGAATCTGGCAGCAACCTTGCAGCAACCTGGCACATCTTGTAAAAAATAAAACTCACATATATACACAGGATGGCCGCACCACTCGAGACGATCCCTGAAGAAACTCCAAATCCAACACCAACACCTGACCGTGTTACCTCTGAGGCTCCGAAAACAAAGCCTGCAACAGAAAAGAACCCCGGGCGTGTTGCTTCTGGCAAAAGGCTAGCAGAACGCAACCGCCTGGCCCGGGAAGCAAAGAAAAAGACCGAAGCACAAAAGCCTGCACCCCCAATTGAAAACAATTCTCCAACAAGTGACACAACAAGTGACAGCAACAGCAACTCAATCGTTTATAATCTGGGGGTTGGTGGGTTGATTGTCTCTGCTGCTGGTGTTTATTACCAGCGCGAAGCCATAATGCAAAGGCTTGGGCGCAAATCAAACACACCATCAACGCCAGCAAACACCCCCGCTGCAACATCCGCTGCAACACCACCAGCAACACTCCCATCTCGAATTCCGGTAAGACAAGGAATTAAAAACATGGAATAAAAAAACATATATATACTGACCATGAATCCTTTCCAAGCTTTGAGGAATTTTGCTGCATTCGGATGTGCGTTTATTTTGGGGTTTGGACTTACTTGGGGAGCCCTTGATACAGTTTACAGTTTGACAATGAACAGACAAAACGAGCCCGAGCCCGAGCCCGAGCCCGAGTCCGAGTCCGAGTCAGAGGCCGAGTCAGATGTCGAGGAACCCCGAGTCCGAGTCGAGGAGCCCCGAGTCCGAGGCCGAGTCAGAAAAATAAAAATCATATATATACAGGACACAAACCATGTCTGACAACAAACTTGTGAAGTCTATCCTCGACGCCGCAACAATCACTGGCCTTGTCGCTGGTATTGGTTGGATTGGGAAAAAGACCATCAAAGAAAACTTCACTGCCGACCCCAGTGCAAGCTTAATGAATTACGTCAAGTTCACAGCCGTCATGGCTGGCACCATCGCGCTGAAGAAATATCTCGAGGACCAGAAAATCCTCCCAGACAACATGTAAAACCGGCAGCATCGAGCCAACCATGTAAAAACCATATGTATACACGCCCCCACAATGGCTTCGATTGCAATAATGGCCCTTGGCGCTGTTCTCAATGCGGCCGCTTTCACTGGTGGCAATTATCTCGCTAAATATCTGTCTGGTGATAACGGCAAGGCAGCAATGGATGAGAAAATCCGACATGACCACGCCCTTGAACAATACCAAGCGGCTTACGCCAAATACCAGAAGGACCGCACCAAGCTCCTCGACTGGATTGCAGCCAATGATCGGGTTAAACACCAAGCTAGCAAAAACTTCCAAACCACCGACCAAGCCCTGGTCTTGTATAACCAGATGCACCAAACGCAACCAGATAAACAAATCAAAGACTACAAAGAGCCTCAGTTCTCTGACTTCTACAAACCCAGTCCACAACAGCAGAATGGTGAACTTGTGTTCATTGGAGGCACCCTGCTTGCGGGTGGGTATGCTGCTTATCGCTTTCTTTAAATTTAAGAAATTAAAAACCATATTTATACCACCATGGATCGCAAAAGCTATGCATTAAAAGGAGCACTCTACATCACCGGAGCTATAAGTCTCACTTGGCTTTGGCTTGAAGACATCTGGATATTACTGGAAGAATTTTCTCAGCTGCTGCATGAGGAAAGAGGAAACCAGCTGGACTTACAAATTGCTCTCAAGATGGGTAAAGAAGACATTGAAGAAACGATGGAGGCCTACGATGAAAAGATTGAAGAAAATGTAAAGATTGCAAAGGACGAAAACGCGACTTCATTGGAAAAACAAAACGCTTTAAAAGCTTTACAATCAGATGCAGCTGTCCGTGACTATCTCTTTGAACTTCTGGAGAAAGCAAATAAGCTTTAAACTTTCAATGCATAATATTTATATGGAGGCGAAACTCTCAAAGATCTATTACAGCCCGAAAGGCTACTGGAAAGGTCTTGCCGCTGTCAAAAAGTTAGCTGCAGCGGCCAAGGTCTCTGATGATGTCGCAAAAAAGTGGCTGGTCAAACAAGCCATTTGGCAAGTTTACCTCCCAGCGCCACGCGCTATCCCTCGTCCCAAGTTTGATGTCTCATCACCCAATGCAGTGCATCAAGCAGATCTTCTCTTCCTGCCCCACGACAAACTTCCCCACGGGAGAAAGGTTTACAAATACGCATTAACCCTTGTTGATGTGGCTAGCCGTTACAAAGCAGCAGAGCCCCTGACTTCTAAAGAGTCTGAAGAAGTCTCAAGGGCATTTCAGAAGATTTACAGACGTGGGCCTTTGAAATGGCCTCAACTCTTGCAAGTTGACCCTGGGAAAGAGTTTATGGGGGCTGTGACTTAGACAATGGAAAACAACAAAACGACCATTTGTCGCGGCCGGGTTGATATCCACAGAGACCAAGCAATTGTGGAGAGATTCAACCGAACCCTGGCTGAAAGGTTGTTTGGTTATCAGTATGCCGTTGAAATGAATATGCCCTCTGGCCGTTCGACTGCATGGGTCAAAAGACTGCCAGATGTTGTCTCGGCCTTGAACAATGAAGTAACAAGACTCACTGGCAAGAAGCCCGCTCAAGCAATCAAAGAGAAAGCCGTTTCTTCCAAGCCTGCGACTCCATATGCTAGGCCTGTTGGGGTCTATGAGAACAAGCTCCCACCCCGGGTGAGTGTGAGATATCTTTATTACCCCGGTGAACTGGAAGGGGGCGGGAGGCGTGCGACTGATCCCATCTGGTCTTTGAAGGTCCACAACATTGAGAAGGTTGTCACCAAACCAGATGCACCTGTCGTTTATTATCTCTACGACGGCCCTAAGAGAGGGTTTGTGCGTGAGGAGCTGATGGTTGTGCCCCCAGGCACTCAGTTGCCCCCAGCTGGGTTGTGAAACTCGATTGGTTCTGTGTGGATGCCGTCTGGCAGAACCCAACGCTTGTCGTAATAAGCGGAAAGGCCCAGCTTGTGCTGCTGGTATGTGAACATGGCCCCGTTGTGCATTCGAAAGCCCCTGTTGGTGGCCATGTCCCTGCCCCCTTGCAGGGCTCTTTCGTACCTTTCCCAGCGAAGCTCGTTCTGCTTATTGTTGACGCCCTTGGAGGACATCTTGGCCTCGCCGCTAGCCTCGTTTTCGACGTAATAACACTTGCTGCACAGGGCGATGGCCCGTGTGCCTTCCTTCTCAAGCTTGAATAAGCCAGGCTCTCTGCCGCTCCACTTGTCCCACGCCAACCAATTCTTCTTCTCCGCCTCGAACTGGGCGCGAAGTTCCGGGCGAACGGCCTCTTCCAGAGTGTCGTGCGCAAGAGCGAAGTACATGCTGTCCGTGTCCATCTGGATGAGCTCGAAGTCGCGCCTGTCGATGAAGTAATCTAGGAAGCCGTAATAGAACTCCAGCATGCGAAGCTTGGCAACTTGGTACACAACAATGCCCACTTGAAAAGGGCGGTCGATTGTGACCTTTTGCTTGCGCAGCTCGATCTTGTAAGCATCTCCAATCTCTTCGAGGTCATCGAACAAGGGTGAGCGGAGATGCTTGTCGACCTCGTCCTCGTCAATTGTGTACAACGTTCTCGTCTGGCGCTCCACAGCTTCGATGAACTTGCCGTAAGCGCTGTTGCCAAGGAGCTTGAACACTTCAGTAAGCAGGGCCTTATCCTTGTCAGCGTCGCCTTTCCTTCGATTGTGCGCTACCTCGCGAACGAACCAGTCGAAGAGCTTTTTGGGTATGTAATGGATCGTGCGGTAGACTGCCGTGATCTTGAGCTCGATGTTGAGATACCACTTCAAGAGGGGTGCGTAGATCAGCATCTTTTTCGCTGACAACACACCCAGAAGTTTTTTCTGGTCGGGAAAGCGGGTTCGGCCACTTTCTTGGAGGTAATCGTGCATATGCTGTGGAACGCATTCGTTAGGCACTGCTTGGTTGATGAAGAGCGGGGGAAACTCTTCGAACTGCTCCCACAACTCTCGAGGGACTTCGATGTCCACTTCCGCAAACCCGAACCACCTGCCTGTATGCAGCTTCATTTCAAGAACTCTCGCTGCCTGCACCGGGGCATTGTAATGCACAACCGTCTCTTTACCACAGGGCATCTCCTGCAGCATCGTGCTTGGGTAAAGGGAGTTAGCATCGAACCCCACAATCCGTTTCGTGATGCGAGCTACGGCGTATTTGTGAGAACGGATGCGGGTCTCGCCGCGCACGTGTTTGCGGGTGAAGACTAGGCTTGGCCCGCCAACCACAGCCCCCTTCAGCATGGCGTAAGCTTCTGGGCCGGGGGCGTATAGTTCTGGGGCATTGCGCCCCCCTCTCAATGAGCCTCGCAAGACGTATTGCATTGAGACTCCTGGCAATGAGACCGCGTCTTTGAAGATGTCCACCCCGAGACCCGTGTAAAACCCCTTCATCGTTTGGAGAGCTTCGAGGAAAGGAGACACGTCTAGATTGTTGTAATACTCCAGCCAGTCTCCGAATGTCTTCATACCTTTCTCGTGGAAGATGCGATTGCATTCTTCGTGCTCCTTGGGAGAAAGAACGAAGGCCTTTTTGAGTTGTGAGTACCAGAACTCGTATGGAGGAAGCCCCGGGTAATCCAGCTTGTCAGCGCTGTCAAACCACTCGTATGGGAGCCAGGACTTGGTCTGTGTCGCTCCATACGTCTTGACCCACTTGTCGTACGTGATGCCTGGGGCCAAATAATTCATGATGTCCAAGAACTTGTAGCTGGGAGTGTTGATGAACATGATGCGCCCCTCTTTCTCCGCGGCGAAGACTCCGTTCTCTTGAGCGAAATGAGAAACAAAGTACTTGCGGATAAGCTTGAGATCGTAATGGCCTGAGTTGAAGCCGACCACAGGCACTTGGTTGCACCATTTGTCGATGAGCTTGAGTTGCTTCTCAGGAAGATTCTCAAGGTCTGGGGGCATGTATTTTACAACCACGTCCTCTCGGATGGCTGCGCTTCGCCGCTTCAGGGAGGCATTAAACAGCCTGATAAGCTCGTCAGGGTCTTTGGAGCAAATGTACTCAGGCTCAGAGTTCAACGTGTCGGCAATGGAGACTGAGATGGGCACATGCTCACCTTCATAAGAGAGATCGTGTGTCGGGCGTGCTGCCTTGGTCTTGTCCTGGTACGCTTCGAAGTCGTAGACGATCGCGTGGGGATATGTTTTGTTTCTTTTCTGTGGGCAACGATCATTCCACCAGGGGGAAGGCCGTTCATGCTCCCACCTTTCCACCACGGTGTACCCGGCGTCTCGAAGCAACTGAGTTCGTTGCAGAGTCTTTTGGTAAGCAACCATCCTTGTGATTGTGTTGCCCCTTCGATCAACATATATACCTTCCTCCCTCGTTCCCTCTGGGTAACATTTCTCGCAACCGTGCCAGTGACAACCGTGGAACTGGAAAACTGTCTTGCTTTCTGGGTGATAGCCGTCGACTGGGGCCCCACAAATATAACTCTCACCACCATGGCCGCATCTGTGATGGTGGATGTGAATACCACGTTGCTTAGCCTCCCACTCCAACCAGCACACTGCCTTGACACCGAAACCGCCTTCTGGGTAAAAGGCTTTCTTAAAAGCTGACTCCGGAGGAAGGATACGTTTCCCGGGGCAGTCGATTTTGGTTTGGCCTCGATTACACGTCTTGGTGTGACGAGTTAAATCAGCAGCCCGTGTGAACCTCCCGCCGCACTCGCCACAGGTGTAATTGTTTGTGACTTTATTGATGTTGGTGATCAAGAAGGAGTGGGCCCGATGAATACCGATAATCATGGTTGAAGCGCCCACCTTGTTGTAATTCGCAGGGCTGTGAGATAAAGTGAAGTCACCATTGGGGTGAACAAAATATGCAGCAATTCCTTGCTTGAAATGCTTTTCGATTTTAGAGAGGTGCCGCAAATTTAGCTGACCTCGAAGCCCCGGATAAACTGCGAAGAAGCTTTCCGCGAGTTCTCTGGATCTGCGAGTTGAACGATCTATACGAGCTCCTCGATGGACAGCCAAGCAACGAAAGAGACAAAGATTGTCGTTGAAAGTGTCAAGAGCAATGACTTCTCTTTTGTTGCGAATCCAATCAGGAAGCCGCCCGAGCCCTATTTGCAAGGGTTGTCGGTCAAGAATGACTTTGACCTCAAGCAGGACGGTGCGTTCATAAACCCATTTGGTGTCAGGTCTTTTGAGTCTTGCGTTTTGAAGACGAAGCTCTTCCTGAGATTGCAACCACTGTCGTGTCTCGGAGAGAGTGGCTAGCCAAGGCCCGGTTTGATTGTTTTGATAAAAACTTCTCAACTCCTCGGTTTCAGTGTTTCGCAGTTTGACTGTGGAGATTAACTTGATTGCGTGCCGTGTGTGAACATTTTGCTTGATTTTGTTCAAAATTCTGGCAACAAGAGAGTTTTCGAGCCCGTTTACAAAATGTAACTGGATTGTTCGTCTGCCCTGTTCAATCCGTCGGTCAACCCGATCATAGATTTGAACAAATTGTTCGAAATCTAGATCCGGGGGGTTGTTTTGAGGCTCGCCCTCATCGGCAGGCTCGATCCGCTCGATATTTCGTGCCTGTTCGTCCAGCCAAGCAATCAGCTCGCGTTGATCGTCATCACGCCGTCTTCGCCGGGGTTGTGGCATTGCGTATATACAAGGGTTTTTAATTTCTTCAATTGGTGATGCCCCGCTTGGCCGTTGAGGGGGTTATGTCATATATGGAGGGTTTTGGATTTCTTCAATTGGTGATGCCTCGCCTGCCGTTGCGGTCGGGCTCGGGAAAAAACGCATTTGACTCCCTCTTACGGGTGTTTGAGGACGGAATACCATTTTTTGAGTCCATAAATAAGCTGTCCGAGCGGAGTGAGGTCAGCTTATTTATGGACTCAAAAAATGGTATTTGATAAGCGCTCTACCAACTACTGAAACAGAGATCATGCTTGCTTACGATGGGCTTTGAGAGCTGCACTTTTTCCAACCACGGATGTGGTGCATTCATACAGACCAAGCAAATATCCAATAGACGATGGCTTGGACTTTACAGGCATTTCCTTCCCAACTCCGCTGCATGAAATACCGAAGGTTGAGAAGCTGAACGACATTGCAATCAATGTCTTCGGTTGGGAAAACGAAAAAGTAGTGATTTATCATGTTAGTGACATGGAAGGTAAGGAAATCCCACGGGTCAACGTAATGCTCCTTTCCAAGAAAGATCCCCATACCGGCGAATACAGTAACCACTACTGCTATATCAAGAGTCTAACCAGGCTTCTTCGTGAACAACACGCCACAGACAACCAGGTTCACTTCTGTGAGAGATGCTTGCAAGGCTTCTCATCTAATAGAGTCCTTGAGGATCATCTCATCTACTGCAAAGGAGCCGCGGGTCGCCCAGTCAGAATCGAGATGCCAAAGGAAGGCGAACACATCCTTCGCTTCGAGAACTTTCAAAAACAGATGAAGGCACCGTTCGTAATATATGCCGACTGTGAGAGCCTTATAGAGAAGATAGACACATGCACGGAACAAAGCAGCACCACAACGACCGAGATTCACAACGACCGAGATTCACAAACCCTACGGCTTCAGCTTCGTTGTTGTCAGATCAGATGATATGTCATTCAAGCCATACCTTTATAGAGGCGAAAACTCTGTACGAGAGTTTTTGAACGCTCTTCTTGGAGTGGAAAGGAAAATAAGGGAAGCACACATGCATAAGGCTCCATTACAAATGACAAAGAAAGACTGGAGGGACTTTCACACAGCCGTCGAATGCCACATCTGCCTCAAAGACTTGATCCGCCACAACGAACGAGACGAGATAGACTTCTACCACCCAATCACAGGAGAGTACTGCGGTAAGGTACACAGAAGTACAAACGGGTGTTACTCAAAACTCCTAAACCTCACTACACAAGACGATAATGGCAACTATATCGTCGACAAGTGGCACCCAAGAAAGCCAAAGCCTGACGGTATCATCGAAGACGACTGTTTCTTCTGTGGCGAGCCTCTATTACGCGAAAGTTGTAGAGACGCAGTAGGAGACCACTGCCACATTACAGGTAAATTCCGCGGCGCGGCCCACAACACTTGCAACAGAAGCTACTTTCGAATCAACCCAAAAAACACCATCATCCCAGTTGTTTTCCATAACTTGAAAGGCTACGACGCCCATCACCTGATGCAGCAAATCGCAGAGGTTGGTTCTGATCTGAAATGTATCCCCAATAACATGGAGAGGTTCATAGACAGTTGCCAGTTCTTGCAATCAAGTCTCAATAGCCTTGTTGCATCAAACAAGCCAGAGGACTTCGAGATCACAAAACAACACGAAGCGGATCCAGCAAAAAGAAACCTTCTCCTCCGAAAGGGTGTCTATCCTTACGAGTACATGGACACCTTTGAGCGCTTCGAAGAAGAGTCTTTGCCCCCGAAAGAGGCCTTCTACAGCAAGCTCAAAAAGGAGCACATCAGCGATGAAGACTACGAGCACGTTCAACGAGTGTGGGATGCCTTCGAATGCAAGAATCTCGGAGATTATCACGATCTTTATCTTCTAACAGACACCCTTCTCCTAGCAGATGTGTATGAGAACTTTAGAAAAACATGCCTCAAAAACTACGGCTTAGATCCGGCACACTACTACACCAGTCCAGGCTTGAGTTGGGATGCGTTGCTGAAACACACGGCCATCGAGTTGGAGCTTCTAACCGACTGCAACATGCATGTCTTCATCGAAAATGGAACGAGAGGCGGCATTTCCACAGAGATGAAGCGCTACAGCAAGGCTAACAATCCTTACCTCAGCGACTACAACCCTGAGGAAGAGACAGCCTACATCATTAATTTTTACCTCGATGCAAATAATCTCTACGGTTGGGCCATGAGTCAGCCGCTTCCAGTTGGCAACTTCAGGTGGGTCCAAACAATGCCAACCGAAGAGCAGATCATGAAGTGGGCGCCAAACAGAAAGCGAGGCTTCATTCTTGAGGTGGATTTGGAGTACCCACAAGAGCTCCACGATAAACACAACTCTTACCCTCTCGCCCCAGAGAAGACAAAAGTTCCAAGCGAGTGGATGTCACCATACCAAATATCCCTTGCGAGAGAGTTGAATCTAGGGAAGGACAGTACTGAAAAGCTACTCCTAACCTTGAAAGACAAGCACAACTATATCCTCCACTACCGAAATCTCCAACAATATCTCAAGCTCGGGATAAAGCTCAAAAAGGTGCACAAGGCGCTGGGTTTCGACCCGAAGGCTTGGATGGAGCCCTATATCAGACTGAACACCGAGCTCAGAAAGAAAGCCACATCAGAGTTTGAAAAGACTTTCTTCAAGCTCATGAACAACTCAGTCTTCGGCAAGACGATGGAGAACCTCAGAAACCGTACCGTTGTAAAGCTTGTTCGAGCAGACGAAACAGACAAGCTGAGGAAGCTATTAGCTACCCCCTCTCTTCGCAAGAGCATCAGTTTTCGGAGAGAGTCTTGCTGGTATCCAGATGCACAAAGAGAAGATCAAACTAAATGGACCGGTTTACAAGGCATGTGTGTGCTGGATCTAAGCAAGACCCTCATGTACGACTTCTACTACTTCCACCTGGATCTTAGATACGGCTCGGCATGCTAGCTTCTCTACACAGACACAGATTCCCTGCTTCTGGGGATCAAGGCAGAGGATGTCTACAAAGACATGGAGAAAGACATCTTCTATTACGACACGAGCGACTTTCCAAAGGACCACTTCCTTCACAGTCAAGAGAACAAGAAGGTCATCGGGAAAATGAAGGACGAGTGCGTTGGCGTTCCAATATCTGAGGTTGTGTGCTTACGCTCGAAGATGTACTCAATCTTGCTGGGAAATGAGAAGAACATCAAAAAAGCAAAAGGCACGACGAAAGTGGTGACAAAGAAGGAAATACTACACCAGAACTACAAAGACGCTCTCCTTAAAAAGGAAGTCTACAAACATGGGATGGACATGCTTCGAAGCAAAGACCACCAGATCTACGGCGTGCATCTAAACAAGACAACGCTTTCACCATTTGACTCAAAGCGTTGGATTACAGACGACGGCATTCACACGCTGGCAGATGGTCACAAAGATATCGGAGGCAACTGAGTGTCTGGCGGCACAACCATCAACTCCTCACGGACGAAGCTCCGCTTGGGCCCATCGTAAAGATAATACACGACCGGTTCGTTTGGCCGGTTTGGTATCAACCCTTTCGATGTTGTAGACCTTTAAAGACCAGATTGGATCGGCTCGCTCGTCTACTACCCCGTTCTAGCTCGCCAGTCTGGTACAAATATCTCACATTTATTTGGGGAGGGAGCTTTTTTTCGTTCACTCCTCGAATAGGGGGTAGAGGGTTTGGATGAAACGGATTTCTCTTTAATTGCTTGCGCAGGCTTCTTGCCAGTGAGTCTAGTCACTTCATTGTTTAAAGCAGATACAACTTCTGGCAGTCTTTTAACCCAATCAGTCGATCTCTGGCCGGAGGGAAGGCGCATTTCAACCGCATACTGGTGGCCAAACAGGCGTTCAGCTAGGGTTCTGTTGAATCTTTCAACTATCGCTTGGTCTCTGTGGATATCAAGACGCCCACGACGAATAGCAGTTTTGTTATTCTCCATAGCCTTAGTCACAGCACCCATAAACTCACGCCCAGGGTCGACCTGCAATAATTCTGGCCATTTCAAAGGCCCGCGTCTGTATATCTTCTTAAAGGCTTTCGAAACCTCATCAGACTCTTTCGAGGTCAAGGGCTCTGCTTCTTTGTAGCGGCTAGCCACATCGACAACTGTCAAAGCATATTTGTAAACCTTCCTGCCACGAGGCAGTTTGTCGTGGGGCAAAAAAAGGTCTGCTTGATGCACCGCATTGGGCGAGAAGACATCAAACTTTGGTCGAGGGATGTAGCGTGGCGCTGGGAGATATATTTGCCAAAGGGCTTGTTTGACGAGCCACTTTTTTACCACATCATCAGATATCTTAGCTGCTGCAGCTAACTTTTTCACAGCTGCAAGGCCTTTCCAATAGCCTTTCGGGCTGTAGTAGATCTTTGAGAGTTTAGCATCCATTTGTGTGTATATATTTAAAGACAGCGAAAAGCTGCATACCCAAGGGCAAGCGCTCCAGTGCCAATAAAAAGTAGCTCGCCTTGCTTCTGTTGTTCGCTGGGTTTATAGAAGTCAGAGAGCTCGGGCTCTTTGGGAAGTGAAAGTTGTTGGTCCCTGTGGGTTTGGTTGTATAGCGCCAGCGCTTGGTCGGTGTTAGTGAAATTTTGTTTTGCTTGATCTTTGATCTGATCATTGGTCGCAATCCAGTCGAGGAGCTTTGTGCGGTCTTTCTGATATTTGGCCCAAGCCACCTGATAGGCCTCAAGGGCCTTGTCGTGCCTGGTCTTCTCTTTCAGTGCGGCTTGGCCACCATCATCCCCAGACAAATATTTTGCTAGATAATTGCCGCCAGTGAAAGCGGCAGCATTGAGAATGGCTCCACCAATCATCATAGCGACTGCGGTGGCCATTGTTGTGTGTGTAAGTATATATATAATGGTTTTGTGTTTTATGTTTTACATCGAGGCGGGAAGGATTTTCTGGTCCTCGAGGTATTTCTTCAGTGCGATACTGCCAGCCATGACTTTACGTAGTTCATCACATTCGCGCTGGGGTCAGCTGTGAAGTTCTCTTTGACGACTTCCTTACCAACCCACCCAATACCGGCGACAAGGCCAGTGATTACGCGGCATCAGTAACTGATTTCACAAGCTTGTTGTCAGACATGATGTATATTTAAGAGCGCCTGTCCGTAAAAATCAGACAAATTTGAAATTTTTTGGCAAGTAATAAAAATTAGATTTCTTTCATATTTTAAAGTTCGACAGATTAAGGTATAACAAAAATCACTTGATACTTTTTTCGGTCAAATATCTTTTTATTTAAAAGAAAAATTCAAAAAACGAAAGTCCGTTAAAATCGCCATTTGAGGTGGAAAATTATTGCACAATTTTGACAGTCTCGCTTGCAAAAACAAGTAACGCTACAGCATTTAAAACATGAAAATCGTATTTTGCAATCTTTAATTATCCAGTAGAGTGATTTTGGGAATTATTTTGTTGTTATTTGCTTGCAAAATAATTTTATTTCGAAGACATATTTTACTTCTTTGAAAGTACCTCGTAAACAAAACAACTTTTCACCATGTGCTAAACCTTCAAACGGATTAAGTTTCTGTTGGTTAATTTTTATAAAGATGATCTCAAGATTGCCGTAAAAATTTCTTTGGGCAAATGATTCAGAGCGACGCGAGAGCATTTCAAAGTTCGTTAAAATTAGAGTTATTTGACCTTACGAGGTCAACAATCAATTTGCGGGTCACACAAACATTTCACTTTCCACCACATGTCTTAACATAAATAAGGTTAAAGTAGCCACATAGAAAAAATGTTTTGAAATTTTCTTACCTTATTTGTTGTAGAAGACTTATCCAGAGATCATTTTCTTGCATTTTTTTCACCGTTCATCGCATGTCCTTTAGTCTTGTTTACAACGTCCGATAAACTTCGGACGACAACAACGTAATATTAAACGGTCGGGTCAGCCAATCTTTGTTAAACTTTCGACACTTTTCAGTACCACGGCATCTATTCAAAGGGCTAAGTACCTTTTGGAGCGTTCCTCGGTTTTGTAGTGCGCTAAAAGATTTGCAATGTTACTTTGAAGTACAAACCAAAACATGTCGGACGTTTGCTTTCAGTCTTTTTACAGTTATGTCACGCAATGCAGTTTTGTTTGCATTTAAGGGGGTAGGGGTGCGGATAAGGCAATTAAATTGGGTCTGGCTATAACACAGGCGTAGAGTGAGGGTCGGACACCTTTTTGAGACTTATATAACGTAATGTCGACACTTAGAATTTTATTTTCAATATATTTTTAAGTATAAAAAAGAAAATCTAAAATCCCCACTGAGGATTGAACCTGTGACCTCAGCTAGGCTTATGCCCCATTCACACCAACGGTTAAACATGTTTAAATGTTGTTTAGTTCAACTAGGTTTTTAGCTTCTATCTTGAAAAGTTTTAAATGTATATGACTCAAACTACCTGGAATGGTAATAAAGTGAATAAAGTTTGTTTTAGTAAAGATTTCACTCCAAATATTACCGGAGGTTAGGAGATATTTTTCTAAACCTGTTTTAAACTAAACAACATTTAAACATGTTTAAGCGTTGGTGTGAATGGGGTATTAGGCTTACAAAGCCTACCGTACCACTGTACCGCCTAGCTTCTCGGGTTGCTTAGTCCTAAATTTAACTATATAAACTGCTACCCCTAACATCAACTGAAAGCTAACCGGTTACTCCGTTATATAAGTCTCAATAAGGTGTCCGACCCTCCCTCTACGCCCGCGCTATAGTCTTTTCCAATTAAATTGAAACACTTTTGCAAGAGTAAAAAAACAATAACTGTTTAGAAATATATTTCAGCACCATTTAATTTTCTTCGTTAGTCAATATGTTCTAAAATATATTAATTGGTAGCAATAGCCTTTTGCGAGCAACGATTTTTAACTCCTCTCCCCAGTCTTGCTTTCCATATTGGATGCTTTTTTCTCGTTTCCTAAATTTACCTTCTTACCATACGAGTCGAGGTGCTCTACTTGATGGAGCTACCCCTGAAAGATGGGTATACCAGGGCTTCCTGTGGATAGCATCATGCATGTGATCTCTTTTTCACTATAAATTTCCAGTTGCGGATCCAGCTTGCTCATAAGGAGAGGGGGTGGGAGGGGGAGTGAAAATGGTTCTGAAAAAAAGTTCGGTCCCTCGAGTCTTTTTCTTCGCCAAAAAAGGGATGGAAAGGGGCCGCTTCCCTAGATCCGCCACTGAACTAAATTTGACAACTTTAGTTTACAACTACTTGATCCTTTACATTTCTAGTAAACAACGCTGTTCGACATAAAACAAGTTCGATCTCATCCCAGTCAGGTCCGGTAAATTTCAAGACAGACTTGTGAGGTCTTGTGATTAGAGATGTCCTTTGTGCGCGAAAGTAAAGGGACAATTTCCGTTCCACGCTTTCGATCGCGAATGTCATAACCACAAACTCCACCAACAAAGGACTTAAACGAGCAAGTGCCTTCCATTTTTGTGTAATACCTGGAACTGAACTCGAATCTTTGATGTACAAAAGCATGCACTTTAGCGCCGCCTTCAAGTAAACAAAGGCACTAGGTAATTAGCAAAACCAGGTAGTGTTTACTGTTTTGTCAACTGCATTATTTAAACATCATTTATTGTTATTCTCGACAATTGGCGATTACTGTATTAAACTTGTTAGCTCTAAGGGTTGCAAACCAATGGTGTGAGACCCTACGAGAGCTGCAACATCGCCCAACTTAGTAAGTTCTTCAATTTTTAGATATTCTCTCGTTATCATCTTTAAAATCTGAGCGGGTTTCTAATTATTTTGCTACTGCCAAAAAAATACTTAAATTTACTTAGTTTGTAACACCGACAATGGATTAGCCAAACATTAGTCCCATTGAGTCAAATTTTAAATTGAAGGAAATGCAACAAATGGTTCTGAACAAGAAAACTCTGTGAGTATTATAATCGGGCTGTTAAGGATATCTTTACTCCTTTTACTTTAAAATTTGAACAATTACGTCCCAAATACAAATTTTCAAAATACTCTACTAACTCTTCAAGAGAACTAATTTCAATCAATACACACGGCGTCCCACATGGATCATTCATTCCTGTACGATCTCTACTATGTGAATCAAACACTTTGAATACACCATCCCTTGTGTCAAAAATAGCGACTGTATAAATTATTATTGTCAAAATAAATGACTTATAATTATCACGTAACAACGATTCAAAAGCCTCGAACAAAGGTAAACAACAACTCTCTTCTATTATACTGTCATTTAAATAATGTAACTTTCCATAATAACTTTCACTATACTCTAAATTGAAAGTTAACTCTCCCATACAAACAACATCAGGAACTTCAGTTAACATAAGGCATTCTTTTTGTGTTGAATTAGAAAGATAAGACTGTATGAAAAATTCCTGCAGAAGAAATTGCTAAGAGAAAAAAAATCGTGCACAAGTAAGCACGTGAAAAAAATTCAAGCATTTTGGTAAAAAAAGAAAATTCTTGCAAATAGAGATGCTGAAAAAAAAATCATGCTCAGAAGAAATTGCCCTTCCCCCCCCCGCCCCCCCCCAACAAAAAATTAAATGGTCCGTCCCTCAACCAATATAAATCACAAACCACATTATTAAATTCAACAAGTCACCACAACAATAACGTTACTTTTAACACTGCATATTCAGTAATGAAATACGAGCAGGTATAAACAGGTATAAAAAATGAGAAACGGCGGGAAAAACATTACCACGTGGTACCTTTTAGAGTTTCGTACATGCGATCTATTCTTGTAATAAAAGATACAAGATGACACCACATCAAACATAGATCATAGAAGATAATATTTAATAAGACTCCAACGTACATATTAAATCCGTTAGTTCTTTCACCCCTTCTTTGAGAAAATACTAATAAGCTTATAACATTTAAGCCATAACATGTTATCTCAATAAATGCCACTTAATTTTTTCCTGTGTAAAACATCCTTGACATGACCTCGGTCAAAGTGATTGTTGACATTAAGATCATGTTCTATTTCTCATTAAATTAAAATTGAAGTTTTCCAGCCTGCGTCATTCAAAATTAATTTAAATGCTTTTAGCAGCAAATCTTATCACTGAGAGAACAATAAACTATAGAAGAAAACCACGTTTCTTTAATGTTCCATGTACAATGTAATTGCTCACCTCAAATTCTCTCTTTTCACTCTTCGGGGCGTTATGTTATCAAATAAACCATAAGTCCTTTTTTCCCAACAGATCAGAAGAAGAAGACGTCTACGCTTGGAAGCGGCTCCATCCGATAGCACAATTCGTTGAAATATCAGATTGCAAATGATCAAAATGATCCAACAAAATTGAGGAAATAGCTTTCCACTAATTTAAGCTGCTCTATCTAGTGTAGAAACTCTCTTTACAACAGAATCGAGACCTCTTTGTCCCGGGGGGGGGGAGGTACTCCCATATATGAGCTATATAGGAGTGTGCCGCTGTGAAGGGTATGGTTTTCAGGCAGTTTAGTCTGGGATAGGGTATAGTAATCAGAGATTTTTGGTCTAGAATAGGGTATCATTTTCGGCGAAACTGATCAGTTGCGTGAAAAATTTAGTCTACACGAGGTTTACTGGCAAATGACATTTACAAATCGGTACGGCGGGCCGTTTACGGCATTTTTACTGACCCCTGGCATCTTAGACTGTGATTGTGAACGAGTTTCTGAAAAATAGCGAGTCTGGAATGGGTCTAGGATAGGGAAGGGTTTTTAGGTGTTTAGTCTAGAATAGGGTTGCAAAATTTAGCTAAAATGGTCTAGTATAGGTTAAGGGTCTCAGAGTCCCAGCGCACACCCCCGCCCAAAAATTTGCCGAGTACCCCCTCCCCCCACCCCGGGCTCTTTGTTGAGTTTAGAAAAATGTGTCAGAGTAACCGAATAACGCAAAATGCCACCGCGAACTAGCCAATCACATCTTGAACAAAAGGTAAACACAAATCGGATCAATTCAGTCTCGCTCAATCATGCTAAATGCTAAACAGATTATCACCGAGACAAGACCGAGAAGAATGGCTCGTTTTAGGCGTAATTCGCGACAAATTTGGTGTCTCGTTCAATGCACGCTGTAAAAATCAAGACGATTCACCCTTCATCCTTTCCTCCCACACCGCTATAAACACCCTTTAAACAAACAACCTTTTAATCAATTTCTTAGCCTACCCACATCCCCATTTACTTCACCTACACCACATATTAACTTATCTACTCTCAAATCTCCAAAATCCGGGGGGGAGAGACTTCCACATAACATTTACAATTAGTAGCGCTTAACGATAAAACTTCTTTTCAACCATGCCCATCTAACAAAATTCTAAAAGGACACCCCGTCATTTTCATATGGCGAGCCCCCCCCCCCGGCGTGTCAATAAGTGACTACGAAACAGCGTCCATTTTATATATCGGGCAGGCTTGCAAAAGCCAGCCCGATCAATTAAGGCATGACATGAATTGGAAGTAAGGCTGGGAGAAGCCCCCCCCCCCCCCCCCACCACTCCCTCCCCCCCCCCCCCCCCCCCCCCCCCCCCCTCCCCAACATCTATGGTACATATCATCGACGGAAAATTCACGAGCGAGGTAAATGGTCCCACGAACCACAGGTAACCCAAACTCACAGTAAGATTATTGACAAGTAGAAAACATCCAAATAAGTGCTCTTTTGAGGCTCTCTCTCGGTCAATTGAGAGACAAAGAAAACATCAGTTGCGGTGTGTAACGTTTGACAAACGTTTACATCACTAGTTACACTGTACAAATTGATATATTTTGGGGGCCGTGCATGTGGCGAATATTAGACTGATTTTCCCTTTTTCGCATAATGTTTCATGAAGACAGTATCCTTCTGATAAAAAGAAAAAAAAAGAAAAAACAATACGAAAAAAGGACAGAAATAGCTAAATACCACAGTGATCTTAATCAGGTAAAAAGCTAGTGATACCATTTGCATTTCACACATTTCGTTTTTACTTTATACTTTGCAACGGCGAATGAATAATCTTTCCGGAGTGAAGACGCTTAAATGTGCTAACGTAACTGAAAAGACTTTGTACTTTTTTTTCTCCGCTGCAAGAGTTTCAGACATAGATTCGGTGTTTTCAAGCTCTTTAGCCCTACCCCAGGGGGGGGGGGGGGGGGGGGGGGGGGGGGGGGGGGGGGAAGAACACTCCACAGGGCCAGACACTTTTTTCGTGTTTGAATAGGGGAACATTATTACCACTCGACCTAAAGCTGTCAGTGTATCTTGAACTGCTGTCTTATCATGGCGAACACTCTACACTTCCAAGACATGTGGCGCTCGGACTTTTGGCTCTTGTCGTTTCTGATCGAGTGAAATCATCGAAAGCTATAGCCCACGGTCTCAATAACATCAAGAAGGAACCATTGGAGGTAATAGTTTTCATCGTGCTGTGCGGGAACATTATTACCACTCGACCTGAAGCTGTCAGTGTATCTTGAACTGCTGTCTTATCATGGCGAAAACACTCTACACTTCCAAGACATGTGGCGCTCATACTTTTGGCTCTTGTCGTTTCTGATCAAGTGAAATCATCGAAAACTATAGCCCACGGTCTCAATAACATCAAGAAGGAACCATTGGAGGTCATAGTTTTTATTGTGTTGTACGGGAACATTATTACCACTCGACCTGAAGCTGTCAATGTGTCTGTCACTGATGGATTGGAACTGAATCTGATCTAGAGGCTGAATCCTTTACAGATTAAAGGTTGGTGTTCTATGTAATGTTTACTACATGTACATGAGCGGGAGTGCTGTATCAGCCTATACAATCACGAGGTGCAGCCGAGTGAATGTATAGTGCCGATACAACACAGACGCGAAAGTTGTAAACAACTTGTGAAATTCACATTCCAGATACAACCCACTAGTGGTTGTATCTGGATTGTAAATTAGATACAACCACTAGTGAGTTGTACATGATTTACAAGGTTAACCATGTGTTTGGAATGGCTCATTTATATTTGTTAGTACCCTTATGAATTATTAATGAATTTTACAAATATACATATTATATACATTGTTTCAAAAGGCCAAATGAATGGCAGCACAATGCAATGCTGATGTGGACCGTTTATTAAAGTACAAAGTAATTACTAAAGTAAAAACTTATTTTAATCAACATTAATATATTTTAAAGAAAAATAAATTAAATCCAATAAATAATCGATTTTCATTTTTTATAGTATTCAAAATCGTCTAAGTTGTTATAATTGACACATGTTCCTTTCATAGAAATAATACATCTCTTTAGGGCTGATTTATATTATCAAGTTTTCTAAGTTTGTTTTTGAGGCTATTCCAAACAATATAGGGTCTCTAAAAATTGAAGACCTACTTTATGTGTATACTTAAAACCAGAAACCCATAAGTGGGTTGAAGCGTGTGACGCGCATTCACAGCTTCCAAATATTCATTTTCTGCTTAGTACCATATTTGGAAACCCCTCGGTCCCTCGAGATTGGAAGCATGTTGTTCTAGAGAATTGATTGGTTAATATTTTTATCGTGATTTTCCAAATATGGGTTGTAACAACTTCTTAGCAAATTGAATAAACGGTACTATAGCTTGTTTAGAAGCGTACAAGAGACAGTTGCACGTTTCGAACTACTTATGAATTTCAGTTGAAACTTATTTCATACTTTTCTAATAGGTTGTTTTCAGCCTGGAAACAAAATATTCAAGCATTTGTGTTTTGGAAATAATCATTATTAATCCATTTTTTCAAACATAAAGAGACATTAATGTTTTAATAGTTATGCACAGTCATGTCATTGGTTTCCAGGACAACTAAGGGAATTGTGAAATGGCTATTGCAAAGTTGCAAAGTTGTAAATTTTTCCCTGTGGTGGGGCACCTTTCGAATCAAAGCCCCCTTAGTCATATTTTTTTTTTTGGAACAGAAAATCCAACTCATATCCACCTCCTTAACAAACTGATCCCAACCTCTAGATCAAAGGAATTCTTTTTATTATAGTCAGAAGATATTTTTGGTATTTTAAAACCAATCCTTGTTGACGAAAGTAGGTTTCAGAAGGGTAAGGACTTCTGAAATTTAGGTCAAAGTCAAAGGCCACTGAGGAGGAGAGAAATCAAGTAATGTGAAGATGGCACATATAAAAGCTTGCCAAGAAGCCCTACATTCCTTTTATTTAACCTTGGAAATAGCAAGTCAAAACCTGATAACATCATTTTTTGTCTTTTTTCACTAATCTTGATTATTTAGGCAATTATTTTTTAGACATTTTTCCTCAGATTTATTTATTTTTTATATATATATATTTAGATAAGCAGTCTTGTATATTTAAAAAATAATTATTATTCTCTATGAATCAGAACACCTCATAAAAGGAATCTTGTTTAGATTAGATGAATTCATTCATTCATTTATTTTGTCATAAAGTACCTTTTATCGATAAATTAGGCTATGTTCTCTAGGTGTACATACATGTAACTAGTCGCTTCACAACAAGAGCAATTTCTACAGCTTCTGAAAACATGTGAGATATTAATCCATAATTTTACAAGGGAACATGTGATTACTTGTTTTTAATGTAGAGAGTAAAATTATAGGGAAACCTTTCAGACTTTTCAAGAGTCACGTCAGACTTGAAACTACCCGAAGTGAAAATACTCTCACAAACTGACAAAAAAAAAGTTTTCAACTCACTGTTGTTAAATAAATTTCTAAATTTTGTCAAAGGACATTTGGCTGTTACATGTATGTACACCTAGAGAAGATAACCTGATTTATCGAACATGCGATTACATGTACAAATCCACTGCCACATCACTGAGCTAGTATAAACATTCTTAGACAAGTGGTCTAATGGCTTTGAGGTGTCTACTGCATAATGCAATAGTTTAGACTAAGCAGAGGGTTGGGAAATAGAAAATATTGACTTTCTTCAATTGCTTTCATTGCAGGTAGATAGAAACATTGTCAAGGTGTGTCAGCGACAGAATAGAAAGGCAAAACAGCTGACTGCACAGATAACCTGCTGCTCAAGAAGACTTATCCAAATAGTAAATAATATTGAAAAGAGTTAAAAAGAATAAAAATAGATCTAAGACAAATATTGAACATGTCTTGTGTGCCCTGGTTGTTGTTGGTTCCCCACTTGTTGGAGCCCCCCCCCCCCCCTCCCCCCTCCCCCCCCCCCCCCCCCCCCTCTAACGCAACCTTCCTTTCCTACCCCCTCCAGCCTGTCATCCAAAATTAATTTTGAAAAAAAAATGGCTGAACATAAAATCAAGCATTTTCTAAAAAACATTTATTATTAATAATAAGCACTTTATAACTAAAAAGAGTTTTATTCTAATTTGATTGTTACCGGCGGAATGTACGATGTTTGGCCCATATTTTTATGGGCCCTTGGATTTTTATTACAGACAAAGTTGTGGTGGTATTTATGCAACATGTGTGAATATCAAATTAACTTACTATGGAAATCAGTAGAGTGGTAAAACGGCCGCTTCAAATCTGTACCACGTGGTGTAGTTTTTGTGTACCACGTGATGCGATTTTCGTGTACCACGTGATGCGATTTTTGTGTACCACGTTGATTGTTTTTTCGCAGTGAGTGATCAAAACAACAGACGTCGACTGTAGAGTCAAAATGGCGTTCAACAGGCATGGCCGGTTTTATGAGCGCGGAAAAAGCCTCCCCGAGTGTGTGAAAGGCGAAATAATCGACTCTATTTTAGAGGCCGGTGGCAACAGTCTGACTTGAGAATTTTTTGGGAGTTGGACAGAAATTGGTGAGAAGAATAAAGTTTACGGCAAGATTGCAAAAGAAATCTGGGAAACATTTGTTAGAACCGGCGGCGTGGAAGACAAACCACGTTTGTCAGGCAACCCCGGAAGACTTGGGCCAGGGGAACTGCATTTAATAGAGGTTATCAAGACCGAAAAGCTATCACAATCGTACAAAAACATACTACGGGAAGTCCTCCAGTATGGGAACTTAGTAGCAGGCACTTCGGTTTCGGCCGTTGGTCGCGCTGTGAGAAGCAAGATGCTCGAGGGGAATTTGAGCTGGAAGAGGATAAGCAGGAACGTTAACCATAAGGCTTTTTCCGCGCTCATAAAACCGGTAATGCCTGTTGAACGCCATTTTGACTCTACAGTCGACATCTCTTGTTTTGATCACTCACTGCGAAAAAAGAATCAACGTGGTACACAAAAATCGCATCACGTGGTACACAAAGACTACATCACGTGGTACAGATTTGAAGCGGCCGTTTTACCACTCTACTGATTTTCATAGTATGTTTTTATTCAATTTTTCCTTGGGGTCCTCTTGCTTCTTCTGCCAACCTCTCCTTTGATCTTTTCCTATAATGTAACCTAATGTAAAGATAAAAAAATGACATTACTTACTCCCCCCCCCCCCCCCCCCCCCACCCCTTTTTATACATTCTGACTAATTAAATTTCTACTGAGTTACCAGTGAGACAAAAATCAAATCCTGATAAGAATCAAATCCCGTTTTCAAAAAATTCTATTCAGTCAACTAAACCTCATACAAAAGACTAATTCAGTTTTCTAAAGAAATTTATCTAATCAACAGAAGAGCTCCCAAACTACTATAGTAAACATTCCTTTCTTACATGCAATCAATTAATACATATCATAGTTACAGCAAGGTTGGAATTCACAAATGTGCCCCCAATGTCTTTGTTATTCTTTCCGAGCCTCCCAGAGAAAGTAGTTATCATTACCCTGGGCTTTGGTATTTTATGTACCAGTTTATATAAGTAACTCAATATGGTGTGGTTGTACAGTCATACTAGATTACAATCCTGCAACGCCACATATCAATGGGGCCCTAATTGGAAGGTAATGGGAATGTAAATCTATATCTTGCTCACATGCCAACCTTTCTCATTGCAATCAAGCTCTAGGGGGTCCTTTGCCCTGTGCTGGTATAATGCATGCACTCTGCACATTAACTTCAAGATAAATTTTTTTTACAAAGCATATCAAGTGATATTAACTTTATCCTATTTTATTTCAAGTTATTTATTAATATATATTTTTCCTTTTTCAATTCAACTCCTTGCATTTTTACATGTCTCCTTGGCTGTGGTTTATGAGTTCTTTGTTTCTGGGATTTGCATTTGCACATGTCTGGGTGTGGCTGCGCTTTTGTGGAGCTTTGGATTCACTGGGTTCTCTTTGTGGCCGTGAGATCATGTATTTATGCTATCTTCCCCCTTTTTTACTTGCCTGCATTATATATCTCTCCATTTCCTTGGTCTTATTGTCTGTCTGAGCTCATCTCTTTCCTTCACTGGTACTGTGGTTCAGTTTCCTCGCAGTATGTAGTCCACTGGGCTTTGGTTTTGTGTGTCTCACATACTCTTGGTATGACAGGGGCTATAGTCTTGGGGTCCCAAACACGAAGTTTTGGCCCATTTTGATGAAGTCACCACCACAAATGCAGCCAAGATACAGAAAAAAAAACAAGGAAATCAAATGCTTGGGTTATCTGACTGAGAGATTTAGGTATACAATGTATGTCCAACCTCCACAACTTCAACATCATGAAATGCCCAACTTATACCCAGGGGACCACTGCAGGAATGGATAATTTGATACATAAATATGAAATTTCTTAGATGGCTTTCAAAAATTAAAACCAAACTAATATGAAGTTGATTCCCATGTTCTAAGACTATATGATATTCTATCCAAATAAACTTAGCTTAATTATATAGATAGTAACCAGGGGCAGATTTAGGGGGGCCGTGGCCCCCCTTTTGCCTGGGATTATTACATGTATGCCCCCCGAACCCCCCTAGATCCTGATGGTCGCTTACACGCCCATATTGTCACTATCAAAATTGCACCAGCCCCCTCTTTATACATTTCCTGGATCCGCCCCTGGTAACTATATATTAGATAAAACATTCAGGCTAAAAAATGTTTGTTATGTTTGAAAAATCTATTATAATAAGTTCCTAAAACACAACTGAGTAAATATCTTGTTATCAGGCTGAAAACAACAGTCTTCGATGAGAAGGGTATAAAATATGAAACAGAGAACAACAACCTTTAATTTACATACATGACATACAAGTACAGCCACATTCATGATCATGAGTTCAGGTCGAGTGGTAATTATGTTCCCGTACAACACGATAAAAACTATGACCTCCAATGGTTCCTTCTTGATGTTATTGAGACCGTGGGCTATAGCTTTCGATGATTTCACTCGATCAGAAACGACAAGAGCCAAAAGTCCGAGCGCCACATGTCTTGGAAGTGTGGATGTGTTCGCCATGATAAGACAGCAGTTCAAGATACACTGACAGCTTCAGGTCGAGTGGTAATAATGTTCCCGTACAACACGATAAAAACTATGACCTCCAATGGTTCCTTCTTGATGTTATTGAGACCGTGGGCTATAGTTTTCGATGATTTCACTCGATCAGAAACGACAAGAGCCAAAAGTCCGAGCGCCACGTGTCTTGGAAGTGTAGATGTATTTCGCCATGATAAGACAGCAGTTTAATAAACACTGATAGCTTCAGGTCGAGTGGTAATAATGTTCCCGCACAGCACGATGAAAACTATTACCTCCAATGGTTCCCTCTTGCTGTTATTGAGACCGTGGGCTATAGTTTTCGATGGTTTCACTCGATCAGAAACGACAAGAGCCAAAAGTCCGAGCGCCACATGTCTTGGAAGTGTGGAGTGTTCGCCATTACATGCCACTTCGCTTGTTGTAATTTACTGTGAAAACCGAACTAAACATTCCTATTTTGCCAAAGTCTTTGCTGAATGGGACGAAGCAGTATGTCTGCAACTTTGTCTACCCGTGGTATAAAATTCAATGCCACTGTCGGTTAAAAAAAAAGAAAAGTCGTGCCTATCCCAAACGTTCTCTTTGAACTTCTCGGAGACGAGCCGAGCGGGATGGAGCAGCATTTTGTAACCGGATGTGACGTAATATTTTGTTGGAGGAGTCCTATACGAAAAATCGATGAGTGTTCTGCCCCCCCCCCCCCCCCCCCCCTGCCCTACCCCTATCCCGCTAAAATGCCGAAGAACAGCTGCATTGCGTGACGACACAAAAAACTGCCGTCACGATCACGGCTTAAACGGCCCGACATGTTTGTTCATTCAGTACTTCTCAATTAGATTTATCTATCCGTTAACTTCAAACCGAAGAACATTCCACAATGCTATAGCCTTTAAATAAGATGCCATAATGCTGAAATGTGTCGAAAGTTTAACAGAGGTTTACGTGCGACCTTGCATGGCAGTAGCGGAGCATTCGCCGGGCCGTAGGCCCGGCTGCGCAGCCCCATACTCATAGAACCCATGCTCGACATTTTTCATGGTCATGGCCAGCAGAATATTTCGCGGGCGGCGTCTTTACATGTGTGTCCGTCCGTCCGAGCGTTGGGCAGGGCTAATTTATTCGCGGGCGCGTATGACGTTGCAAAACATGCGCGTATGAAGCCACACGCGCGGCTACACAGCCGTCAGCTCGATAAACACTTTTTAAAGTTTTAAAAAAGTTGGATCTTTCGCAGTGTTTAGCTGAGCAGTAAAGTCGTTACTTCCCTACATTTTTTCGCGGTTTGCTACTCAAGACAGGGATACTACTGAATTAAGGTGACTCGCCCCAGTTTTTTTGGGGGGTATCATCCTACTTTGAAGCTCTCTGGTATCCCCACCTACTTTTATCGTAAGTCTAACACATAGAATGGATAACATATAGATCAATCTACAATATAATATAAAATATTTGGCGATCGGAGTAAATGTCACGTGGTTATAATGCCACGTCCCTTTGAGGTCTGAGTCGAAAATCTGCTGTTACCGGCATTTTTCGTGGAAATCTCTCGGCCACACATAGTGCGCATTAGTGCCTTGCACTGAGCAGAGTTTCACCAACATCGCAAAGACCCAATTCGAGAAATTCAGTGGTTTCCAAATTTAGGTCATAATTTAAGCGAAAATGATAAGCAAATTTTACACGATTGTATCTAATAAACTATGAGACTTATCCGTTTATTTTGGGGATCGTTATAACAGATGAGTCCTTGCAAGTCAGCAAAAAGCTTTAGGGCCTTGTAAATGCGCGCGATTTCGAGCAAAGGAAACATATAGAAATTATAGTTTTAGCTATTTGTTGACGTTTGTCAGCGTTTAAGAGTCCTTCTCACGAAAAAAGCATTTTCTTAAAAATTCGTAGTTTTTTTTTCCTTCAAATTTTTCAGGGCCACAATTGATTAACTAACTGCCCGGATTCTGAATTTCATGGTCATTAAAAAACTGTGACATTATCTTCTATAAGCCCAAAATTGAGTAAACATTGAAGAGGTTTAGCGTTTTGGCTGAGTTTGTGCTCTGGGAGTTGTCTATTGTTTCTAGTCTGTCATTATACAGCATTCTTGTTCAGCACGCGTGCAATGACCACGCTTGGCTGACTTCCGAATGTTCACCGAGATATGGTAATCACGTAACGTCTGCAGCCAGGAGTGTACATCATGCCGAGAATTGATTAAAAATCATGAGTTCAACCTCTATGTATCACGCGATCGCCTGTCTCAGGCCGTACCAAATTACCATATCTCGTCAGTTTCGCGGAGGCCCCAGTGGCCTCCGCGAAACTGACGTCTGAGTAATGAGCGCCAGACACGCGTACGCGCGACGTACTCGCTACCCAGATCTCGGTAGTGGTTCTGATTGGTTGAAACAAATTTCCCTCGCGGCACGTGTGGATCACGCGCGTATGTTGTTTTCAGGATGACGGGAAGAATATATCCACCACGGATTTCTGTTGTGTGTTATGTGTAAATCTCATCAACGACACTTCATCACGATACATACTACATGGGAGATCAAAGAGCGGAGAAGAATGTCTTCATTTAATCAATGAATTGCCGTTTGAAGTGAATTTGTCAGGCGGGCCCCAAGTCAGGTAGGGTGACCCTATTCCGCGGAATGACGGAATGATGGAATGGAATGGCGGAATGGCGAAATGGAGGAATATTCTAAAACATGGAATGGCGGAATATTCTAAAACATGGAATGGCGGAATATTCAAAAACACGGAATGACGGAATATTCTAAAACACGGAATGGCGGAATATTCGAAAACACGATTGTCGATACGATCAGGGCGCGAAAAATGATCCTTTTTCGTGCCCTGATAAGATGCCCTGATAAGATCTTTCATCCTCCTGGTGCCAAGAATTCGATGATATCTGATAGTCACAGGTCACCAGATGAGGGTTTCTGTCGTTTCTGTGGATCGAAAAATAATCATCGCCACCAGTAGTATAGGGGGTTGGGGGTTCGGGATCACCCAAAATAAGCCCCCAAATGCCCGAATTACCGCCCCCACGGATTCATTGTCATTCATCCGTGGGGGCGGTAATTCGGGCATTTGGGGGCTTATTTTGGGTGATCCCGAACGCCCCAACCCCCTATACTACTCCCCTCTAGTCTGTTTTATATATGCTGCTCCGGTACGAGATCACCCCCACCCCAGGGAGGTATTACCAATTGGAGAAACCACACCCCCGTATATACCCACCCACATGGCAATAGCACAGCAGATCGATATGAACATGGCGGCTCAACGTCTTGACTTCAACCCAAGGAACCAAGATTACTTTGGTGATTGGTTGCATGGCTACAAGATGAACGTCCCTGATGACTATCAAATCAAGGACCTCAATACAGTCATAGCTAATAGGGCGGCTATTATCCAGACAATAGCACGCGAAGTTACAGAGCTTGGTGGAGTGAAGGTCACTTTGTCATTCGATGTTCACTTTTCAATGGAAGGCAATGACAATCGAGAAATTGATCACTTCTTTTGGAACGTTAAACCACTGATTGTAACACATCTCTATAATCTGCGAGAGGAGGGCATCCTGGAAGGCATTGTCAATGGTTTTAAGGAAGAGATTGCCAGATGGCAGCAGATGGGCTCTGGCTGGGTGATTGATAAAATCAAAACTGTTTACCTTGAGTTCGGGATGTATCAACCACTACGAGGTGGCACATTTATCCCAACCCCATCAAAACTCAGGTCAAAGCAGGCTAT
This sequence comes from Dendrophyllia cribrosa, assembly GCA_024195265.1. Taxonomy (NCBI): domain Eukaryota; kingdom Metazoa; phylum Cnidaria; class Anthozoa; order Scleractinia; family Dendrophylliidae; genus Dendrophyllia; species Dendrophyllia cribrosa. The sequence goes on along the minus strand of JAJLRJ010000011.1, from coordinate 3,630,380 downwards.
CATCAATGTGAAGAACAGAGATAACCGGTATCTCCGTTGGGCACTGCGATCAGCATTGTTCCCTGTAAATGTTAACACAAACCGGCCAGGCAGTTATCCCATTGATGATGGCCTAGACTTCACTGGAATCGATTTTCCAACACCACTGAGTCAGATATCCAAGGTTGAGCGTCAAAACAACCTTGCAATCAACATTTATGGATATCAGAACAATAAGGTGGTTGTAATCAGAGTCAGTGAGTTAGATGACCCCGATCTGCGAAGGATCAATCTGATGATGCTCACAAACACTCGTACCTCGCATTACTGTTACATCAAGAGCATGAGCAGGCTCCTACACAGTGAGTACAACGCAAGGCGCCGTATGCATCACTGTGACAGGTGTCTCCAAGCCTTTTCTTCAGAACGGGTTCTTACTGACCATCTTTTCTACTGCAGGGGAGTCAGCGGTAAGCCGGTACGAGCTGAAATGCCAAAAGAAGGCGAAAACTTCCTTTACTTCCAGAACTTCCAGAACCAGATGAAGAAGCCTTGGGTCATATATGCTGACTTCGAAAGCATTGTCGAAAAAGTCCACGGCTGCATACCAGATCCCCAACAGAGCAGCACCACTGCAACATCCGTGCATAAACCCTGCGGGTTCTGCATGTTAGCTGTCTGCTCTGATGGAGAGACAAAGGGGCCTTATCTATACAGAGGAGAGGACGCTGTGCCAGTCTTTCTTAACAGCCTTCAGCAGCTGGAAGGAGAGATCAAAGACGAGCTGCAACGCAAGGAACCACTCTCCATGACAAGAGCAGACTGGGCAGATTTCAACCGTGCAACAGATTGCCACATCTGTGACAAGTCTCTCGTCAAGGAGAACCACAGGGATGCCATTGCGGTCTATCACCCAGACACAGGAGAATATTTGGGCTTCGTTCATCGGCACACCAACAAATGCTACCAAAAGACATTCAAAGTTTACATCCAGGACTATGATGGTGAAATGAAAGTGTTCCCATTTATCGGACCAAGAAACAAAATGCAGGCTCCTCCTGAGAATGCACTAGAGCAGACCGATTGTCTGTTCTGTGGGGAGTCTCTAATCCAAGACTCTGTTCGAGACGCAGTCAAAGATCATTGCCACATCACAGGCAAATATCGGGGTGCGGCTCACAGTACTTGCAACATCAACTATTTCCGAACCAACCCGAAAACGGAAATAATTCCAGTAATCTTTCACAACTTGAAGGGTTATGATGCACATCACATCATGAGTGGTATTGCAGACGTGCATTCTGATTTGAAATGCATCCCAAACAACATGGAGAAGTACATCTCTTTCTCCCTCGGCAAGCTGAGATTCATTGACAGCTTGCAGTTCATGCAGTCAAGTCTCAGTGCCCTTGTTGAAGCAAACAAGCCAGAGTCCTTCACAATCACGGCAAGCCACGAGAATAACCAAGCTAAGCGCAGCCTTCTCCTGCAAAAAGGGATTTACCCTTACGAATACATGGACTCTTGGACTCGATTCGATGAGGCCTCTCTCCCGCCGAAGGATGCCTTCTACAGCGAGCTCAAGAAGGAAGGCATCTCAGATAAAGAATACGCCCACGCGCAAAAGGTGTGGGAGGTATTTGGATGCAAGACGCTTGGAGTATCACGACCTCTACCTTGAGACAGATGTGCTTCTTCTGGCCGATGTTTTCGAAAACTTCAGAAAAACATGTTTGAAGCACTACAAGCTCGACCCGGCACACTACTATACAAGCCCGGGCCTTTCCTGGGATGCCCTTCTCAAGTATACGGGCATCAACCTGGAGCTGCTCACAGACGTCAACATGCACCTCTTTGTTGAAAGAGGCTTGCGAGGCGGTATATCCATGGAGAGCAGGCGCCACTGCAAGGCCAACAATAAATATCTTCGCGACTACAACCCCAACGAAGAGTCAAGTTACATCATGTATCTCGACGCGAATAATCTCTATGGATGGGCCATGAATCAGCCTCTCCCAGTTGGCAACTTCGCATGGTGCCCTGTCTTTCCAACAGTTCACCAGATCAGGAAGTGGAGGTCAAACAGAAAGATCGGTTACATTCTCGAGGTTGATCTTGAGTACCCCGAGGAGCTGCACGATGAGCACAACGCTTATCCTCTAGCCCCAGAAAAGCAAGTCGTCCCAAAGGAATGGATGTCACCATACCAAAGGGCCTTGGTAGAGGGGCAGCCAGAGGACAAGACAAATAAGCTGCTCCTTACACTACGCGATAAATCCCGGTACGTGTTGCATTACAGGACACTCCAGCAGTACCTGGATCTTGGAATGAAGTTGACGAAAATCCACAAAATCCTAAAGTTCGAGCAAAGGGCATGGATGGGGCCATACATCTCCCTGAACACCGAGCTCAGAAAGAAGGCCACTTCAGACTTTGAGAAGAACTTCTTCAAGCTCATGAACAACTCCGTCTTCGGTAAGACAATGGAGAACCTCAGAAATCGAATCGACATGAAGTTTGTCCGGCCGCACGAGCAAGACAAGATTAGAAAGCTTATCGCAAGCCCACTGTTTACTAGAGCAGCGATCTTTGGAAACAATCTGGCGGGGATCCAGATGCAGAGGGAGAAAATCCTCTTCAACCGCCCAGTCTACACAGGCATGTGCATCCTTGATCTCTCCAAAACACTGATGTACGACTTCTATTACAATCATCTCAAACTGAAATATGGTCCCTTAGTAGACCTACTCTACACAGACACAGACTCCCTACTCCTTGAGATAAAGACGGAGGATGTCTACAAAGACATGGAGAACCTTCGGGACGAACTCTATGACACAAGCGACTACCCAAAGGACCATCCACTCCATAGCCAGCTTAACAAGAAGGTCATCGGCAAGATGAAGGACGAGTGCGCGGGTAAGCCGATCTCGGAGGTTGTGTGTCTTCGCTCGAAGATGTACTCCATCCTTCTGGATGACGACAAAAACATCAAGAAAGCAAAGGGCACCACCAAGGTTGTCACAAAGAAAGAGATCACCCACCAGAATTACAAGGACGCCCTCTTCGACAGGAGAACCTTCAAGCACGGGATGGACAGGCTCAGAAGCAAAGGCCACCAGATCTTCGGCGAGCACATCACCAAGACAACGCTATCTCCCTTTGACTCCAAGCGCTGGATAAAGGATAATGGTGTCCACACACTGGCATACGGGCACAAAGACACGCGCTAGAGCCCAGCTGGGGGCAACTAAGTGCCCGGCGGCACAACCATCAACTCCTCACGAACAAACCCTCTCTTGGGCCCATCGTAGAGATAATACACCACTGGCGCATCTGGCTTGGTGACAACTCTCTCAACGTTAAAGACCAGATCGGATCGGTCGCACGCCTACCACCACCCTCAAGCTCACCGGGTTGGTACAAATATCTCACACTCACCCGGGGAGGGAGCTTCTTCTCATTCACCCCCACAGACCTAGCATATGGAGTCGAGGGTTTGGAGGATATTGCTTTCTCTTTGATCGCATCCTTTGGCTTCTTGCCAGTGAGTCTTGTTACTTCATTGTTCAAGGCCGAGACAACCTCAGGCAGTCTTTTAACCCAAGCAGTCGAACGACTAGAGGGCATATTCATTTCAACGGCATACTGATAACCAAACAGTCTTTCAGCCAGGGTGCGATTGAATCTCTCCACAATTGCTTGGTCTCTGTGGATATCAACCCTCCCGCGGCGAATGGTCGTTTTGTTGTTTTCCATGGCCTTTGTCACAGCCCCCATAAACTCTTTCCCAGGGTCAACTTGCAAGAGTTGAGGCCATTTCAAAGGTCCACGTCTGTAAATCCGCGCAAATGCTTTAGCCACCTCTTCAGACTCTTTCGAAGTTAAGGGCTCTGCTGCTTTGAAACGGCTAGCCACATCCACAAGGGTTAATGCGTATTTGTACACCTTTCTCCCACGAGGAAGTTTGTCGTGGGGAAGGAAGAGAAGATCTGCTTGATGCACTGCATTGGGTGATGAGACATCAAACTTGGGCCGAGGGATACGGCGTGGCGCCGGGAGGTAAACTTGCCAGAGGGCTTGTTTGACCAGCCATTTCTTTGCGACATCATCAGAGACCTTGGCCGCTGCAGCTAGCTTTTTGACAGCGGCAAGACCTTTCCAATACCCTTTCGGACTGTAATAGACCTTTGAGAGTTTGGCTTCCATAGGGGGTATATATAGAGTTTATGAATTGGTGAAATACGCCCCTGTCTTATGCGGCCGGAGGTGTGAGCAGCTCAAGGATAAGCTGTGCAACGGTATTGCGCAGCTTTTCAACCTCTCTGTATTCTTCATTTTCGTCAAAGAAACGCCCGGGAGAAATGTTTCTGCCTAGTTCACACATTTTATGAACCGCTCGAGTTATTTCCTCAGAGTCTTGGGCTGTTATGGCTGTTAATTCATGGGATGGATGCGAGCATTGTTTCAGATACTTCCCAGGGGCATGCTGGTAAAAATGTCGCTTCTTTAGAAAAGGCGGGTACAGCCATGGTATATATATGGGTTTTTAAATTTATTAAATTTTAAAATTTAAAGAAAGCGATAAGCCGCATACCCACCCGCAAGCAGGGTGCCTCCAATGAACGCAAGTTCACCAGTCTGTTGTTGTGGGCTGGGCTTGTAGAAGTCCGAGAACTGAGGCTCTTTGTAGTCTTTGATTTGTTTATCTGGTTGTGTTTGGTGCATCTGGTTATACAAGGCCAGGGCTTGGTCGGTGGTTTGAAAGTTTTTGCTAGCTTGGTGTTTAATCCGATCGTTGGCTGCAATCCAGTCGAGGAGCTTGGTGCGGTCCTTCTGGTATTTGGCGTAAGCCGCTTGGTATTGTTCCAGGGCGCGGTCATACCGGATTTTCTCATCCATTGCTGCCTTTCCGTTATCACCAGACAGATATTTCGCTAGATAATTGCCACCAGTGAAAGCTGCCGCATTAAGAACAGCGCCAAGGGCCATTATTGCAATCGAAGCCATTGTGGCCGTGTGTATACATATGTTTTTTACATGTTTACACGAGGTTGGTGTGATGCTGTCAGATTTACATGTTGTCTGGGAGGATTTTCTGGTCTTCGAGATATTTCTTCAGCGCGATGCTGCCAGCCATGACGGCTGTGAACTTGACGTAGTTCATCAAGCTTGCACTGGGGTCGGCAGTGAAGTTTTCTTTGATGGTCTTTTTCCCAATCCAACCAATACCAGCGACAAGGCCAGTGATTGTTGCGGCGTCGAGGATAGACTTCACAAGCTTGTTGTCAGACATGGTTTGTGTCCAGTATACATATGATTTTTATTTTTCTGTCTCAGACTCGGGTCTCGGGCTCAGGCTCGGGCTCAGGCTCGTTGTGTCTGTTCATTGCCAATCCGAGAATTGTTTTAACGGAGGCCACGCTAAGTTTGCCCCAAAAAAGAAGCACACCTCCGATGATCCCCTGTAAAAAATCCATGTCCAGTATACATATGATTTTTATTCCATTTTTTTAATTCCTTGTCTTACCGGAATTCGAGATGGGGGCGGCGTTGTAGCGGGTGTTGCAGCGGGTGTGGCTGCGGGTGCTGCTGTTGGTGTGTTTGATTTGCGGCCGAACCTTTGCATTATGGCTTTGCGTTGGTAATAAACACCAGCAGCGGATACAACCAACCCTGCAACCCCCAGAATAGAAATGATTGAGTTGCTGTCACTTGTTGTGTCACTTGTTGTGTCACTTGTTGCCCCACTTGTTGCCACACTTGTTGTTCCGCTTGCTGAGGGTGCAGGCTTTTGTTCTTCGGCCTTTTTCTTTTCTTCACGGGCCAGGCGGTTGCGCTCTGCTAGCCTTTTGCCAGAAGCAACGCGGCCAGGGTTCTTTTCTGTTGCGGGCTTTGTTTTCGGGACCTCAGAAGTAACACGTGCAGGAGTTGGAGTTGGAGTTTGAGTTTTTTCAGGGAGCGTCTCGAGTGGTGTGGCCATCGTGGGTATATATATGATTTTTTAATTTATCTTGTGATAAGTGTGCTGTCAGGTTCCAGCCAGGTTCCTTCAAGGTTCCTGCCAGGTCAACACAGGTTCCACCCCAACTTCATCAAAGCCCTCAAGTGGGTAACCTTCACTGTCCCTGGTTGGATGTGTGGGTTGGGGATCCAAAACAATCAAGTCAGCCGCCTTGTCAGTCTCTCGTTCAAACTTGATGCGGTTTGTTGTGATGAGAGCAGCATTGGCAAGCGCCAGCCATCGCCCGCATCTCAGGGCAAGACCCCCAGCAAGCTTTGCCAGCTCCTGGTTGATGATGTAGTTGTTCTTGAGTTCTTGCTGCAACTCCGCCACATCATCAATCGGGACCACCATACCAACGCCTTTGGTCACGAGCGTGATGGCTGAATCAATTAGGGATTCGGTCGTCTTGTTGCCGACGTAGGCCTCGTACCTTTTGCAGTACTTCTCAACGTCCTTGTCTAACAATCGCGCCACATTATCGTGTGTGAGCTGCACGCCGATAGCTTCTTTGGCCTTACCAGTTGAAACAAGGATTGCAAGACTCTCACGTTTGGCAGGAATGCTATTGTCACCAATTAGCCCTGTGGGAGGTACGGCACCAGGGGGGCCTCCAGCATCTGCAAGAAATTATTCAATTCGGCCTGGTCTTCAGCAGCCATCATCGGGTATACATATGTGTTTGTTTTTTTATTTTTCAATAATTCTCTTGATGTCGGGCAAAAGGGTTTCAAGCTCTCGTATAAGCCCCGCCATGGTGTCTGGCATAGAATTCAACCGCAATGGATATCTGTTGAGAAGCATGAGACGCAGATCTTCCTCTCCAGCGGCTTTGATAATTTTGTTTTGCGCATCAATTGTGTGTTTGTGCAATTCATCCAAAAGTTGTGAAAGCACAAGCAGCTTGTGTAGGCTGGTTGGCGCATTCATGGCCATGGTATATATGTGTGTTTATATATTTGTGTGGCTGTGTGCGGCTGTGTGTGGCTGTGTGTGCCTGTACTCAATTCCATACGGGTGTCTGTGTGTGTTTAGACTTTGTACTCAATTCCATACGGATGTCTAAGAGAGAAAACCAGGTGGGAGAACTTGCGGGATTTGAGCCTTGCAATAAGCTCTTTGTACTCCTCATGGGAGAGCTCGCCGGCATAGTCTTCAAAGATGGCCTTGGTGGTCTTGCTGGAGGGCGTGTAAAAGAGCACGATCGCTGCAATGTTATCACGATATGGCTTGGCAATGCTGGTGATCTGCTGGGTCAAGACCCACACGGATATGCCGTCATGCCTTGCGCTGAACCCCAGATTGACCAGCTGACTCGTGCGGCCTTTGACATCTTTGGAGGCGGCGCAGTCATCTAGAATGAATAAAGTGTTAGTGCATGTGAAAAAGAAGCTCGCCAGCTTCAACCAGGCTTCGATCTCATGCTGTTGGCAGACAATCACGAAGATGTGCGGATCGCGGTCCACGAAGCCATCGTATGTCTTGTTCTTGACAAATGTGGGGCAGAATAAAACGATGTAATCAAAACAACCCCTAAAGGGGCCTCGCAGTTGGGAGAGAAGATACTGTGTCTTGCCAGAGTTAGTGGGGCCCACGATTAGTGCGTTGAATGGCAGCTTTCTTGGGTCCATAACCAGCCGCTATATTAGTTGGTTTGCAAACTAGTGGGGAGGGGGCCTTTGCCAGAAGTCTTAGTATTTCATTGTGTGATAATGGCCCGGTGGATGGCAGGGGAGCCGGCTTGGCATAGAAGTTGATCTTGTTTGTGGCCATGGGGCTGGACATGGGATTGTGGGTATATAATATGTACGTGTATTGTACGTGTGTTGTGCGTGTGTTGTTCGTGTGTATGCGTTTACTTAGTACTGTACAGATTCCAGCTGCTTGCCCAAGATGTTCATCTGTGAGTCTGAGATGGTGAAGATGTGGCAGAGTGCGTTTCCCGAGCCTTTGCCGTCTCGTTCGATCTCGAGTTGCACTCCATCCTGTGTGTTGACGAGCCGTTGGCCGTTGCCGTGCAGGGCTGTGTCGGCCATGGACCGCAGGTCAATCCAGAGACCAAACTTGTTGCCTGTGAGATATTTGGTCAAGTTCATGTTGGGCCTGCCGTCCGTGTGTGGGGTAAAATGCCGGGTTATCTCTCTCCACATGTCAGTACCACTGATGCCCTCGTTGTAGATCCTGTTTGGGACCCCGTTGACTGTGACCTTCACTTTGGTGATGTCGGGGTTGAAATAGTTCTCAGAGTCCCCGGCGCCCGCTACATAGGGATTGATGAACAGCAAGAGGATGCCCTTGAGAGACCGGCGCTGTGGGTTAACCCGAAGATTCATCCGAGTGTCAACGCCTTTTGTGAAGGGATGCACACGATCTCGCATTACGAGGTCATAAGCGAACTCCTTACCGCTAGTGTAAGCGCTTGTTGCTTCGTCGGCCAGAGTCTTACTTCTGATCGTCTCATACTCCAGCTGGATGTTTTCCAACTTGTATATGAGCTTGCTTACGTCTGAGCCACAAACAACTTGGTTTGCGGGGGCGAGGGTTAGTTCGAAGACCAGATCGTTATACAGGGCTTGAGGGTATATGATCCCGTGATCAGTTAAGATTTGGTGATCCAGTTTGATGCAATACTTATTCTTGTATATTGTCTCCAGCTTGTTCTCTACATCCACGCTGGAGGTCTTCTTGTCGCCAGCACCAGAGCGAATCTTACACAAATCGACACTCTGGATGCCCTCCATAAGCATGTTGTCCCGCTCATCGATTGATTTGAATAGGTCTTCGAAGATCTTGTAGATGTCGTAACCAACCGTGTCCTGGACAGTGGTGGCGGCAAACTTTACAACGAACCTGTCCACCAGGGCCCGAGAAACATTTTGCACGAGATAATTGTTAGCGTGGCCGCCGGCTAGGTTGATGTTAAACACCAGTGCAAGTGAGTCGGACACAATGACATCGTGCTCGCCCAGCTTGGGCACCGAGACGTACAGTGTTTCGCCGGGATTGGCCTCAGATGGGTTGAATGTGATGCGCTTGACGGTTCGCTCTGCCTTCATGGAGCCCAGCGTCTTTTCACTGTGAGATGGAAGTAGATTCGGTTGCACAGCCATGGTATATATTTGTGTTTTTTAAATTTATATTTATATACCATCATGGCAGAAGGCGGATATGATCCAACTGAGACAACTGATGAAACCAGTCGCCCCCCAGGCACAGAGGATGGCGATGATGACGGTGACGAGGTTGAAGTTATGTGGAATCAAATGTCAGAAGAAGAACGCCGCCAATGGACCCAAGACACCGGCCCCGACACCACGCAACCCTTTGAACCAGGCGGTGCATCCACCCCATATCGTCCTGGCGAGCATATTGCAATGCATACATTGCCTAGAGAAGAAAGTGGGTTGCCAGGTGACCCTGAAACCGTCCCTCTTCTTAGTGACTTCTCAGACGCAACTGATAAAGCAGAGATGGTCGATAAAGCCATGGACTGGATCAAAAAGAAGTTTCCAAAAGTAAACATCCAGAACTTAGGCCCAATTGGTTTTGGTAGGAAACCAGCAAATGATGGCAAAATAGTTTCCTTTGGGCCAAAGGGCGGCGAATCTCTTATTTTCAAGCAAGATGGGAGCTTTCTTAAATCGTTCACAGACAAGTTCAAAACATCTCTTGGCCCAAGCGCTGAAGAGCTTGTCTCTGAAGAGAATGCATCAATAAGGGAAGAAAGACAAAGATTGAAGGAGGCAGAAAAACAACTGAAGGAGAATGAAAGGGTTGCTGTGGAACAACAACAAGCAACAAATGAGGTGCAAAATCTCAGAAACAGAATTGAGCAAACGCAAGCGAGGGTGGAGGCTCTGGAGCAGGAACACGGTTCAAGCGTTGAAAATCAAGCCGAGATAGACCGCCTAAAACCGTTGAAAAAGAATCTTCAACGAGATCTTGAAAACCAGAAAAAAGAATTAGGGTCCCTGCAAAAAATACAAAAACAACGAACCCAAGAACAGGCAAAGGCGGACAAAATAAGAACACGCCTTTCTGCCAAAGAGAAGGAAAGAAATGAACTTGAAGCAGGGCTAAACTCAACTAAATCCCTTGATGAGTTAAACGAAAGAGAAGCCGAGCTTGAACGGCAGAATGCTGAAGACAAGCGCGCCATAGAGGATGAGAACACGTCTCCCTCTGAAAGAGAAGCCGCGGAAGCCCGGGTTGCTGAGCGAGAAGAAGAGCTGGCAAGGCTCCGACAACAGGTTGAGGTGCGGGAAAGAGGCATGTCTTTGAAAGAGAGGGTCAGAGAAATCTTCAAGAAATACGGATGGACCCTGCAAGCGATTGTTCTGGCAGCTGGCGTCACCATCAGCGCTGTGGTATTCGCCACCTTGAACGGCCTGACAAAGGCCACCAAGGCTATTGGAAATGGGCTTAAAGAGCTTGGCAAAAAGGCAGCCAGCGCACTGCCTGGCCTCATTGGCTCAATTGTGAGCTTCATCTTCAAAGCGGCTGGGTGGGTCATCTCCTTTCTGGGTGAACACGCCTGGCTGCTCATCCTTGCGGTGGTGACCTTACTTGTTGAAAGGATCACCAAGCGGGCGAAGTCTTGAGGGCTACCGCCATTTTCGGCTACCTTTTTTGGTCGCTAAAATTGGGACCGCTCTCAGGGGGGCGGAAAAATCATCAGGGTTACCGCCATTTTCGACTACCTTTTGGGGTTTATCTTAACCAAACGAAGAAAAGCCCTCCCAAAACAATCGCACCCACACCAATGAGTGTCTTGTTTACGTGATGTGAGTCTGGCTGTGGTGCAGGTGTGGGTGTGGGGGCTGGTTGTGGTGTGGGTGCTGGGGCTGTGGGTGTGGGTGTTGGTTTGGGCGCGATGCCCTGTGCCTGTGTGGCCTGTTTATGTATCGGGTTTGATGGGTGGCTGTTTGGTGGATTAACCTTTGTCGGGCCACCGTCCATGTGGCGAAGGGAGGCTTTTTTTGTGCCCAAATTAACACCACTGTTCACGCCCAACTTCATCCCTTGCGTTGCCTCCTGTAGATTGTTGTTATACCCGATCACGCTCTCTGTGTTGATAATCATGCGCGATGGCATGAGCCAGCTTCTGGGTGCTGTCGCAAAATCCAACCGCACTTTCGTTGCTTGGATGGCAAGCTGGTAACGCTGTACGCTTGTTGCGATGTCGTTCAGTATTATGGCCTCCTCTAGATGGGTTAGGAATACTCTCTGCGTTTCGAAGACCCGGCCTCCTCTTCCAATGATGCTGCTGCGGGTTTTGGCTTGTGAACCAAGAATGCAGTACACAAAGGCCTCGATTGATTGGTTCATACGGGCGAGCCCTGGCTGTGTTAGCCTCTGTGCGTAATTTGGCACAAAGTGCTCGAACTGGGTGTCCGCTCCTTGGTCGTTGCGGACGAAAGATATTCCATTGGCACGATAGTTGGGGTCGTTTCTGTCAGTGATGCGAACAGAGCTAGATCGGGATCGGGGTACTCGTAATCGGTAGAGGTGGGGCCACTCCCGTATTCCCAAATGTAGACATTCCCCAGCCCGTGGTTCTTGCCGTATGTGTAACGGAAGTCAGAACTGGGGTCGATGCCAAACTCTATGCAAATCTTCTTGTACGCGTCGATGTTATACTTGTTGTCTTTCTGGTTAAATGGGGGGTCGTCTGGCAAAGCACTCACGCTTTGTTCCCCGCCCATCTGGTAAAGAATTCGCCTTGTTGTGAAATAAACGTGAAACCGGTAAAACGACCTTAACTGTGGTGTTAGGGATAGACTGGAGTTCTTATCGAAGAGAATGTCGCGCGAGATTCCACAGCCGGTTGTTGCACACCACATGGCGAAGGAGAGTTGTTGCGGCCAAAAACTCATGTGCGGCCCACCGAACCACTTTCGACCGTATTTCGCGGTTGTGAATGAAATCTGCGTGTCCCTGAAGATATTGCTGTATTTCGTTGTGAAATAATCAGATGGCGTGACGTAAATCTTTTGCTCTTTGTCGTTTAAGATTGCGCCAATCATCATGTCTTTGTCTATTGTGGTGTCGAAAGCAACAGCCGGGATTGATAACATTTGTTGCCCCAATGATAACTGATAAGGGAAACCACCGTCATAGACAAGGCCAAGAGCGTCTCTTTCAGCGCCAGTCCAATCTTTGTGGGGAATTATTGCAACGTCAGCCCATGAGCCAGGGCCCTCTTTGTAAAGCACTTCTCCCGTGGCTGTTTTGTGGTCGTCACCAAAATCTACTTGAACTTCAAAGCGTGACATATCGGCGCGCGGGAAACGTTTTCTGAAGTCTGAGATCGCCTTGGCCTTGGCCGCAGCAGAGAGCTTGGCAGCCTCCGGCGAATTAATCCAAGCAATTTCAGGATTAGGGGGTGGTGGCTTTGGCTTTACATGAGTATAGGCGTTTGGAGGCGAATAAAAAGGAGGCGGGGGTCCGTAATTGTGCCCGCCAATGTTTATACCAAGATTTGAATTAGGATTAAATCCACCAGGCCGTCCGCCAAACATGATTGTATATAACAAACATTTTATAATTAGTTTTTCCCAATAAACTTACATATACACACCATGGTTGTGCTTACAGTTACCACAACTTCGAACCCCTACACTCTGTACTTTGATCACGTGATCCAGAATGCACACTACATCCGCCTCCTGTCTGCCTCGTTTTACAATTCGTGGCATAACTTGGTAGAAAAAGTGAAAATAGCCGCAGTCCTTTCTGGTGATAACCCAAAGACTACCATCATTGACATTGGTCCTGGGTTTGTTACTCCTAATAGCCTTGCAGACACGATAAATGGTAAATTTAAAGAAAAGGGTATTGCTCTGCAGGTAAAACCATATGAACTTGGCGTTCTTTCTATTTTAAACCCAGGGCAAAAATACATAATATGGGTTTCCCCAAATCTCGCAAGATTGTTTCATATAGACATAAAAACATATCCTAATTTTACCATAAAAGGTTTCAAACTTCCGGGCACATACTTTGTCTACTGCGATCTGCTTGAAAAAGAACAGAACCTTCTCAATGGCAAACCTTCAAGCTTATTGGCTCATTTTGATGTAACCGGAAAACCTTTTGAGAAGATCAACTACCAAGTGGCCCAACAGGGCGTCTGGCACAGTGTCGATGGCTCTGGTAAACATGTAAATGAAATCACACTGTCGATCAGAGATGAAAAGAGCAACCTCGTTGACTTCAAAGGCATGCCCTGGGAATTTGAAATTGAAATAAAATAAACTTATATATACTCACATCTGTCATGGTTGTGTTGACATTTGTCACGACTTCGAACCCTCACACTGTGTACTTTGATCACGCACTTCCGAGGCCAAATTACATCCGGCTCCTGTTTACCTCACTCGCCAACTCGTGGTACAACTTGAAAGAAAGAGCGGTTATCTCAGCACGTGACAGTACTGGAAAGATTACTGAAATATTCGTAATGCCGGGGTTTTACACAGTGGACAACTTTGTGAAAGATTTACTTGAGATAAAAACGAATAGACCAGTTATTGATCTAACAGTTGATACACTCACAGTAGACGGAATAATGTTAATTAAAAGTCCCAATAATGTAACGTTTAGTAAAAATCTGATAGATTTTCTTGGTATAAGTGGTACACCGTTTTGGAGTGCAACTGTCAAAGGGTTTACCTCTCCAAGCACTTACTTTGTCCACTGCGACCTGGTTGACAAAGAACAGAACTTGCTCAATGGCAAACCTTCGAGTGTGTTGGCGCGCTTCGACATTCGTGGGAAACCATTTGAAAAGGTTCATTACCAACCAACACCACAGCATGTCTTGCGTGACACCTCGTCTGGCGAATTTGTTAACTCTATCCACTGTCTGTGCGGGATAAAGATGACAACTTCTTCGATTTCAATGGCATGCCCTTAGAATTTGAAGTTGAGATAAATTAAAAAATCATATATATACCCCACGCCATGAGTTCTGCGAACGTGCTTCCATCGGCCCCCGAATACAGCGAGACACAACAGCTATACCCTATGCATGAGATCACTCAAATCAATGCAGAAGACTTCCGGCTCAAAAAGATCTCTGACTTGCTGAAGGAGTTGTCTGACGAAGCCGAGCACTACAGGCAAGTCGCAAAGAAATACAAACGAACCCAATCATTAGTTCATTACTCGGCGGTTGGGCTTGGGTCGCTTTCTGTCGGGTTGTCATCAGGGGCCCTTGCCACTGCATTGACTGGGTTTGGAATTGTTGCAAGTCCAGCACTCGCCGGCGTCGCGACCCCCTGTGGGCTGTCCTCTGTTGGTTTTACAGCTGTCAACAAGAGGCTAGAGAGGAAAGTGACTAAGCATGAGAATATCTATACACTGGCACTGGCTAAACGCAACACTGTCAATGAGCTAATCTCAAAAGCTCTGGAAGACAAGAGGATCAGTGATACAGAATTCACCATAATTACTCGTGAGGTGGAAAAATATCACGTACTCAAGGCTAAAATCAGGGATGGTGTAAAGGCATCAAAAAACGTTGCCACTCAAACACAAGCTACAGACCTCGAGAAACTCAAAAACGAACTTCGCAAGGAAGTCAAACAAGAGTTTCAAAAAAAGATAAGTCTCACAGCAGCCTCCAAGTCCGATTTGAGAAGCTAAATTCTGGCTTTAACCTACAAATCTTGAGGGATAAAACCTTTGCGTCCAATTGAACACACAACACGGTGTATATCCATGGAGAAGTTCGCCGAACAACTGGCTGATGTTCGGGCCTTGGACACTAAAAGGGATTACACAACCAAACTCTATGAGCTGGAGAAAGAATACAAATTTATCCTCCTGCGCTCACTCGACAACTACAACAAGGAAATACTGCGTTCAAAACTGCCAGACCGCCTTCATCGCATCAAGGAGTGTCTTTCTCCCGAGGCACAATACACCCCACCCTCACCTTTCGCCCTTTTGAATGAAAGGATAAAATTTTGCCAAAACTGCAAAGGCACATTAAGCCTCAGGATGTTTTCATCAGAACTCTGCTGTGAGGACTGCGGGCTCTTAGAGCCTCTGGTTGGTGTGACCTTCGATTATAACGATCTCTATGGTGGTGATTACAAAATTACCAAAAAAAGAATGCCCCCCAAATGCTACAACTTCAGAAGCTATCTCAAGAAACATCTGAAAATTTGTGAACCCCACTTCAGCTTGTCCTACAAAGAAATACAACATGCAAATGATTCCTTCAATTTCATTGAAGAATATCTACCTGAAAGAATCTCTATGCCATTTGTAGCTCACAAAATCTTTGAAGGGTTAGAATTAAAATGGCCACAACGGAAGATTGTCAATTACTTCTAGCTACAAGTTCCACAAAAATCAATGCAAAAACATGAACAAAACTGGAAGATCATGCTTGAAAAGATGGGTCACGTTGTGTGACATTGCGTTACTTGTCACGCGTGACACGTTGCGTGACAGGTCAACAAGAAGAGCAAAAACCCTTGCAGGGGGTTGCCGGTGGCAGTTCTTTGCCTAGCCTAGGCTAGGACTTTAACCGCTGACAAGGCGGTTGTCATTTCCACATTTTACCTCTGGGAGCGAGGGCGAGAACTCCTAGGAGAACTCTGTTTGGCACCCCCCTGGAACCAGTAGGGCCAGAGCGGGCTCACCCGAGGGTACTGTCCACTGGAAGACTTCCCCCTCTACTCTGTAATTCGACCTTTCGCACAAGCCTTTAAACGGGATTCAGAAAGTTGGCCAGCTTTCACCTCCCTAGACTTCACCAAAATCTGTCGAACTAAGAAATATATGGGATGTTTCTTCTATTTATAGTGGTCAGTTCAACAAGCCGCTTGCTTGTGGTTTCGCCTTTGGCTAATACTGAGAAATTGAAAGCAATACGCATGCGTATTTAGGGTAATAAAAACCAAAATACTTTATAAATAATCCAAAATACTTTATTCTACATGAGCCGAGATACTTTATTCTACATGGGCCAAGATACTTTATTCTACAATGCGGTTTTGAGGTAATAAAGGCAAAAATACTCTATTCTGGTACGAGCTAAAAATATATATTCTACATGAGCCAAAACACTATATTCTACATGCGGTTTTGAGGCGATAAAGGCCAAAATACTTTATTCTTACCTTGTAAGATTGAGAAAACTGCCAGACAAATAACATATGAAGCTGTAGAATCCATCCTGAAAGTATTAGAGGCTGAATCGTCAGTTAAACAAGCCCAAAGAAGCACTTTCCTCTCGATCGTAGATCGATCTATAAAACTGCAAATCCGGAGATTTTATCACTTTCTTCTGATTCTCTCACTCTGAAAGTTTAGGGGGCATTTCTCGAAGCCACTACGTCCACATCTGCAGTGTATTTTAACAAGATTGAAGCTCTGGTGTTATTTTATCGGTCAAAGTTTGATTACAAATGGCCGCCAAAGTAATGGAAGGCCTGGCCGCGTGGGGACTGAGACGGGGGGACTGAGACGGGTAAAGTAAACCGCGTGGGGACTGACACGAGCAAAGTGAGATATTGTATATATGCAGCACGAAATGTCCAAATTACGAAAGGATGACCCTCTAGGACAGTTTGCTAAGTAAAAACTCTTCCATCAGGGCACTGTCATATGCCCCAATTGTATTTTGTCTGGCTGAGAGCCAGTCGGCGCTCTTTTGTTTCAGGTCAGTGTGTCTCGATTTTAGAAAGCTCATGAACGCTTGTGTTGCCATGATTGTTATACGAACGGTGTGTATTTTCAATTCGTAATAAGCAACCACTAGCCAAGCCAATGTAAAGGTGAATTACCGTCTGGGGCATCATTGTCTTCATCACTGTCACTGTCACTGTCGCTGCCACTGTCATCCTTAATGTCTGCAAACAGTAATACCCCTGCCATTTCTCTATGATGCGATATACCAGGACAAATGGCTCGGTGCCTGCTCATGTCCACTTCTTCTGAGAAGAGTTCTTTGCATTTATCACATGTTTGTGAAATAAATACAAGATGGAAAGAGCTACAGTTGTGCCAGTGATAATGTTTTTTTATTGAGCGGCATATGGATTTCATCTTGCGCTGATGAATTTCCCTTGCTGCCAAGTCATGCCGACGGCTAATTTCGACAATGTCAATGAGATACTCTTGGAACAGAAGTGGCAAGTAATCCCAACTTGCTTCACCAAAGGACATCAACCATTTACAGAAGTAGTCTTGGTTCCTTGGGTTAAAGTCAAGACCTTGAGCCGCCATGTTCATATCGATCTGCTGTGCCATTGCCATGTGGGTGGGTATTTTCTGGGGTGTGGTTTCTCCAATTGGTAATACCTCCCTGGGGTGGGGGTGATCTCGTACCGGAGCAGCATATATAAAACAGACTAGAGGGGAGTAGTATAGGGGGTTGGGGCGTTCGGGATCACCCAAAATAAGCCCCCAAATGCCCGAATTACCGCCCCCACGGATGAATGGCAATGAATCCGTGGGGGCGGTAATTCGGGCATTTGGGGGCTTATTTTGGGTGATCCCGAACCCCCAACCCCCTATACTACTCCACCTGCAATAATCTTAATAAAGTTTGAAAACCTGACCCACTGTTTTTTTTCTTTTGCTTCTATAGGCTTTAAATTTCTTAACTTCCGAATCGAACCTTGGCCGTTTGGGCGATTTTTTCTCAACGAAATGTCACGGGGGAAAGCTTTGTACGGCGTGACATAACCGTTGAGAAGAAAATCGCGCTCAAACCAATCAACCGCGAAAGCAGAAAAAACAAAAATTTTAAATTTTACAACGGTATAACTGCAAAAGAGAACAGAAGCAAGGGGTACTCGTTTGGGTTGGTTAGCTACAGAAGTGTCTTTAGGTGCAAAACTACAGCGAGGCGGCGACGATTCTTTTGCAAGGAAACAGAGAAGCGTGGTTTCGTGACTATAAACCGTTTGTTTGGGTTTCTTGCCGTTTCGAGTCGCTTCTGATTGGTTGCTGCACAATGGGAAATGTCAAAATCAAATCAAAGTGTTCACGGTTTTTGGAAAAGTAACAAAATAATCAGGAAAAAAATTCTCAGTCTGCACAGTCTGCATGGTCTGCACAGTCTGCACGGTCTGCAGTCTGCAGTCTGCGTTTTAACATGACCGGTATAAACGAGGCTCCGTTATTAAGTCTATTTTGCGGTCATAAAAATGATCTTTTAATTAGTCAAGACAACAAACCTGGAAATAAGAATTAATGAAAAACGGATTCATTGGATTCAAATTTCAATTTTATTTTCAAAAACAAATACGTAATTTACCGCACTTTTCGGGTGGAAACCGAATATTTGGTATCGATATTAGCCTACCGCTTGTGAAAGATGGCTGAACGCTCGAGTTATAAAGAAAATCGCGATGTTTTCGACACGGTTTATTTAGGAAAGCTAAATGACCTAAATGCCAGCCGGCACTCTGGTTTCGGAGAATTATCCTGATTTGAGATGGAGTCAAGCCTATTATTAAGGGGTTCCCAACTTTGTATGGCAGTGGTTAGTGATTGGAAACTAACGTGTTTTTTGGGCCACATTTCTGACATTTCTGGAAGGATAACAACTCTACAGCATCCGTGACATGTCACTGTGGTGGCGTGACGGCTCGGGTCAGGCAAGCTAGCTATTTTTAGCATGCTTAAGTTCGGAAAATTCGCCAACTACAAAACCAAATTGGTCTTAAAAATTGCTTGAATTGGAATACTCCTAGGGCGTTTAAATGACAAATTCCGTCCAAACCCTATGCGTTTCAAACTAGCGGATCTAGCCACGACGAAAGAGTTGACTTCGCATCATTTAACTTACCCCAAACACGACAGACAATCGTTCAGTGTAAACTTGATTTTTTTTTAACCTTTCGATCGACCCTGTCGTCGCCACGAGCCCTTAACAGTGTAATAAAATCATCCCAAATACTTCCCAAACTCGAGTCAAACTCGAGTCGAGTGTTAAGCCATCGTTCACAAGCGGTAGGCCAATGTCGATACCAAATATTCGATCTCCACACGAAAAGGGCGGCAAATTACGTGTTCGTTTTTGAAAAAACAAATAAAAAATGAAATTTGAATTCAATGAAATTTGAATTCAATGAATTCCTTTTCATTTTTTAACATATTTAAAAATGAAAATTGAACATACTTTTTCATTTAAATTTAACGTTTAAGTGACACAGTACTCCACAAATCCCCAGTGAGGTGTGGCTAGACGGTAGACACAGCAAACTGAGAGAGGTGAATTTAGTTCTTTATTAATGTTTTCGTTGTTTATTGATTTCTCCTTTTAGATCTCGATTTGTTTGTTAGTGCCACAAACTACCTGGATTTTCCTCTGCGATTGAGCCAGAACAGTGCCACGGAAAACGCAACAGCTTTTAATGAATTCAGCGATGGAACCAACAGCTGTGCCTTTTTGTCACTTGTTTTCTGTAGTCTTCTTCTCCAAAAAGATAGTGACATCAGTACAGAGGACAAAGGCTTCCGAAAAATGGCTTCTTTGGCTGAAGAGGTCATTGAGATCTACCCTGACAAGTTCAACTGTTACCGGGAGTTTGGCCGTCATTATGATATCTCTGAGGCCCAGCAAATACTGCGATCATTGTGCATCTTTAATGAGCTTGTGATTTCGTCAAATGGGGTTTCTTCTTTACGAGGTAGAGATGATCTCATGGCAGCTCTTCGTGGGATATATGACGCCAAGGAAACCAAAGTGGGTCTGTACACCTGTGGTGGATACATTTTTACCATCGGTTGTAAAAATGGTCACTATTTCATTATGGATACGCACTGCGTCAGAAAAGAACTCGGTGGCAACGGGAACGGTTTGCTCAAGTTTTTCTTGTCATCCGAGGGCGAGTTAGAATCGATACACTGGTGGCTTTGCGATTGGGTGCTGAAACGGCTTAAATTAAGTGGAGTGGAAGGCGAATCTCCACAGTCCTTTCTGGAAGCAAAGATTCAAAGGTAGGTCTCCTCTATTTGTACATAGACTCCGGCAAAATCCTTTTTACGGCTTACTACAATTCGCAAAAGAACACGCGTTTATCTGTTTTGCATTAACATGCTCATACTCAGAAGAGAGCATTTTGAGTGAGAATTAATGAGCAACGACCATTATATAAACGTACGCTCGATGGCATTGTCGTTGTGTGCTTCGTAATTGCATAACTTCTTGCCCAAAACTAGAAGAGGGTCGCGTCTTTAGGCCCCGAATCCTGAATGCTACATTGTAGACGAAGGGGACCGGGTAGACTTGATCACGGGAACTGATGCTCGTGCATGACACTTGGTTGGTCATATGTACTCGCGTCTAAAGGTACCCTGAAAAAAAAAATGATCTTTCTTTCCACTTGGTTTTCTTGGTAGAACCTCAGATGGAGCAGCATAGAGAGTTGGTGATTCGGGACCACCTAAAATAAGGTCCCAAATGCCCGAGTTAAGCCCTCACACGAGTCATTGTCATTCCTCGTGTGAGGGCTTAACTCGGGCATTTGGGGCCTTATTTTAGGTGGTCCCGAATGCACCAACTCTCTAAGCTGCTCACTGGTTAATGCTGCTCCGGTACGAGACCACCTCCACAGTTGCTTGTAAATGCTGATCCGGCACGAGACCACCAATTGAAGAAACCCCACCCCTGCATATACCAACCCACATGGCAATGGCACAGGGTCCCGGCACGAGACCACCAATTGGAGAAAATAAAACCTCTGTATATAACATGGCGGTTCAACGTCTTGACTTCAATCCAAGGAACCACGATTACTTCGGTAATTGGTTGCATGGTTATAAGATGAACGTCCCTGCTGGTTACCCCATCAAGGGCCTCAATTCATTCTTCATAACTAATCGGACGGCTTTTCTCCAGAAAATTGCACGCGAAGTCACAGAGCTTGGCGGGGTGAAGGTCACTTTGTCATTCGGTGTAGACTTTTCAATGGAAGCCAATGATGGACGACGAGAAATTAATCACTTCTTTTGGAACGTCAATCCACTGATTGTTACAAATCTCTATCAGCTTCGAGAGGAGGGCATCCTGGAAGACATTGTGAATGGCTTTGAGGAAGAGATTGCCAGATGGCAGCATTTGGGTTCTGGTTGGGTGATTGAGAACATCAAAACTGTTTACCTTGAGTTCGGGGCATACCATCCTCTACGAGGCGGCACATTTATCCCAACACCATCAAAACTCAGATCAAAGCAGGCAATCATCAATGTAAAAAACAGAGATAACCAGTGTATCCGCTGGGCACTGCGATCTGCATTGTTCCCTGCAAATGTTCACTCAGACCGGCCAGGCAGTTATCCCACTGATGATGGTCTAAACTTCACTGGAATAGATTTTCCAACACCATTGAGTCAGATATCCAAGGTTGAGCGTCAAAACAACCTTCCAATCAACATCTATGGCTGGCAGAACAATAAGGTGGTTGTGATCAGAGTCAGTGAGCTAGAGGATCCCAATCTGTGAAGGATTAATCTGATGATGCTCACAGACACACACACATCTCATTATTGTTACATTAAGAGCATGAGCAGGCTTCTACACAGCGAGTTCAACGTTGGACGCCGCATGCATCACTGTGACAGGTGCCTCCAAGCCTTTTCTTCAGAAAGGGTTCTCACCGATCATCTAATCTATTGCAGAGGAGTCAAAGGCAGGCCGATGCGAACTGAAATGCCAAAAGAAGGCGAAAACTTCCTCCACTTCAAGAACTTCCAGAACCAGATGAAGAAGCCTTGGGTCATCTATGCTGACTTTGAAAGCATTGTCGAAAAAGTCCACGGCTGCATACCAGATCCCCAACAGAGCAGCACCACTGCAACATCCGTACATAAACCCTGCGGGTTCTGCATGCTAGCTGTTCGCTCTGATGGAGAGACAAAGGGTCCTTATCTATACAGAGGGGAGGATTCGGTGCCAGTCTTTCTCGACAGCCTTCAACAGCTGGAAGGAGTGATCAGAGACGAGCTGCAATACAAGGTACCACTCTCCATGACAAGAAAAGACTGGACAGAATTCGACCGTGCAACAGATTGCCACATCTGTGACAAGTCTCTCGTCAAGGAGAACCACAGGGACGCCATTGCGGCCTATGATCCAAACACCGGGGAACACGTGGGCTTCATTCATCGTCACACTAACAAATGTTATCAAAAGACATTCAAAACTTACATCCAGGACGATGATGGTAAACTGGGTGAGTTCCCATTTATTGGGCCAAGAAACAAAAGGCAAGCCATCACAGACAAAATATTCGAGCAGGTCGACTGTCTGTTCTGTGGGGAGTCTCTAATCCAAGACTCTGTTCGAGACGCAGTCAAAGATCATTGTCACATCACAGGCAAATATCGGGGTGCGGCTCACCATTCTTGCAACATCAACCATTTCCGAACCAACCCGAAAATGGAAATAATCCCGGTAATCTTTCACAACTTGAAGGGCTATGATGCACACCACATCATGAGTGGTATTGCAAACGTGCATTCTGATTTGAAATGCATCCCAAACAACATGGAGAAATACATCTCTTTCTCCCTCGGCAAGCTGAGATTCATTGACAGCTTGCAGTTCATGCAGTCAAGCTTAAGTGCCCTGGTTGATGCAAACAAGCCAGAGTCCTTCACAATCACGGCAAGCCACGAGAAGAACCAAGCCAGACGCAGCCTTCTACTGCAAAAAGGGATTTACCCTTACGAATACATGGACTCTTGGACTCGATTCGATGAGGCCTCTCTCCCGCCGAAGGATGCCTTCTACAGCGAGCTCAAGAAGGAAGGCATCTCAGATAAAGAATACGCCCACGCGCAAAAAGTGTGGGAGGTATTTGAATGCAAGACGCTTGGAGAGTACCACGACCTCTACCTTGAGACAGATGTGCTTCTTCTGGCCGATGTTTTCGAGAACTTCAGAAAAACATGCCTCCAACATTACAAGCTTGACCCGGCACATTATTATACAAGCCCTGGTCTCTCATGGGACGCTCTTCTTAGGTATACGAAAATCAACCTGGAGCTTCTCACAGACGTCAACATGCACCTCTTTGTCGAAAGAGGCTTGCGAGGCGGCATATCCATGGAGAGCAGGCGGCACTGCAAGGCCAACAACCCCTATCTTCGTGACCACAACCCTGACGAAGGGTCAAGTTACATCATGTATCTCGACGCGAACAATCTCTATGGATGGGCCATGAGTCAACCTCTCCCAGTTGGCAACTTCGCATGGTGCCCTGTCTTTCCAACACAACACCAGATCAGGAGGTGGAGACCAAACAGAAAGATTGGTTACATTCTCGAGGTTGATCTTGAGTACCCCGAGGAGCTGCATGATGAGCACAACGCTTATCCTCTTGCCCCAGAAAGGCAGGTCGTTCCAAAGGAATGGATGTCACCATACCAAAGGGCCTTGGCAGAGGGGCAGCCAGAAGACAAGACGCAGAAGCTGCTCCTTACACTGCGCAACAAATCCAGGTACGTGTTGCATTACAGGGCACTCCAGCAGTACCTGGATCTTGGAATGAAGTTGACGAAAATCCATAAAATGCTCAAGTTTGAGCAGAGGGCGTGGATGGAGCCATACATCTCCCTAAACACCGAGCTCAGAAAGAAGGCCACTTCAGACTTCGAGAAGAACTTCTTCAAGCTCATGAACAACTCCGTCTTCGGTAAGACAATGGAGAACCTCAGAAATCGAATCGACATGAAGCTTGTACGGGCGCACGAGCAAGACAAGATTAGAAAGCTTATCGCAAGCCCTCTGTTCACTAGAGCAACGGTCTTTGGAAACAATCTGGCGGGGATACAGATGCACAGGGTGAACATCCTCTTCAACCGCCCAGTTTACACAGGCATGTGCATCCTTGATCTCTCCAAAACACTGATGTGCGACTTCTATTACAATCATCTCAAGCTGAAGTACGGCCCGCAAGTAGACCTACTCTACACAGACACAGACTCTCTGCTACTCGAGATCAAGACGGAGGATGTCTACAAAGACATGGAGAACATTCGGGATGAACTCTACGACACAAGCGATTATCCCAAGGACCATCCACTCCACAGTCAGAAGAACAAGAAGGTCATCGGCAAGATGAAGGACGAGTGCGAGGGTGTGCCCATCTCAGAGGGTGTGTGTCTTCGCTCGAAGATGTACAGCATCTTGAAAGACGATAGCAGGTGTGTTAAGAAGAAGGACAAGGAAGGTAAAGAAATAAAAGCTAAGCTGGACATCAAGAAAGCAAAGGGCACAACCAAGGTTGTCACAAAGAAAGAGATCACACACCAGAATTACAAGGATGCGCTCTTCAGCAGGCAATCCTTCAAGCACGGGATGAACAGGCTTCGAAGCAAAGGCCACCAAATCTTCGGCGAGCATCTCAACAAGACAACGTTCTCTCCATTTGACTCTAAGCGCTGGATCAAGGATGATGGCGTCCACACGCTGGCATACGGTCACAAAGATATCGGTGGCAACTGAGTGCCCGGCGGCACAACCATCAGCTCCTCACGAACGAAGCCTCGCTTGGGCCCGTCGTAGAGATAATAAACCACTGGCTCATTCGGCTTGGTTACAATCCTTTGTATTTGGTAGACCTTCAAAGACCAGATCGGGTCAGTCGCACGCCTCCCACCCCCTTCCAGCTCACCGGGGTAAAACAAATATCTCACACTCACCCGGGGTGGGAGCTTCTTCTCATTCACCCCAACAGGCCTAGCATATGGAGTCGCAGGCTTGGAGGATATTGCTTTCTCTTTGATTGCATCCTTTGACTTCTTGCCAGTGAGTCTTGTTACTTTATTGTTTAAGGCCGAGACAACATCTGGCAGTCTTTTCACCCAAGCAGTCGACCGGCCAGAGGGCATATTCATTTCAACGGCATACTGATAACCAAACAGCCTTTCAGCCAGGGTTCGGTTGAATCTCTCCACAATTGCTTGGTCTCTGTGGATATCAACCCGCCCGCGACGAATGGTCGTTTTGTTGTTTTCCATCTCTTTTGTCACAGCACCCATAAACTCTTTCCCAGGGTCAACTTGCAAGAGTTGAGGCCATTTCAAAGGGCCACGTCTGTAAATCTTCTGAAACGCCCTTGAGACTTCTTCAGACTCTTTTAAAGTCAGAGGCTCTGCTGCTTTGTATCGGCTAGCCACATCCACAAGGGTTAATGCGTATTTGTAAACCTTTCTCCCGCGTGGAAGTTTGTCGTGTGGCAAGAAGAGAAGATCTGCTTGATGCACTGCATTGGGTGATGAGACATCAAACTTGGGACGAGGGATACGGCGTGGTGCTGGGAGGTAAACTTGCCAAAGGGCTTGTTTGATCAGCCATTTCTTTGCGACATCATCAGAGACCTTGGCCGCTGCAGCTAGTTTTTTGACAGCGGCAAGACCTTTCCAGTAGCCTTTCGGGCTGTAATAGATCTTTGAGAGTTTGGCCTCCATAGGGGTATATATTGAGTTTATGAATCGGCGTAATATGCCTTATGTGACTCCCGACCATGCTGTGCAAAGAAAAGGCGCAGCTCTTCAGCAACTCTGATAGCAGCTTCTTCGTACTCATCAATTTGTTTTAAAAGGTTGAGATAAATGTTTCTACAATTAGCTGCAAGACTGTTGAGACACTCTGAAAAAAACACTCACTTTTATAAAAAATGATGACTCGAAAAACAAAAGAACAATATATTTCCCTCACAACCCCCCCTCCCCCGTTCAATGTTGTTAGCCAAAGTTTTGGACATGGCGCCGGTCACAAAACAACATTGATGAGGGGGGAGGGGTAAGAAAAGGTAGCAATGGTGCACTTCTTCCAAAAAAGCACTTGTGAATGAAAGTGTCTCAACTACTTTTGCAGCTAATTGTCTGAATATATACTAACTTCTGTAAACGATTGCCGCAAGCTCTCCAGGCCTACAGGTATGCGAGTAGTAGCAATAGATTGAGAAAAGACCGTTTTATTATATTTGTCGCGTGAGGGGGTAAAAATATATTCGAATATCATTAAAAATGAGAACGCAAAAATGTTCGAAACTCGAAGTTCGTCAGTGACACAACAATAGAAGTTGATATCAACGGTGATTTCAAAGTTACGTTTTTTACCAGCCAAATAGATGCCACTACGAGGGCATATATAAAATGTTTAAAAGAAAACAGTTATCTTACAGTGAAAGAAATCACACAAAAATGCTCCGTGTCTCGCGCGACGGTTTACAGATGCTTGAATGCTGAGAAAAAATCAAAAACAAAAAGGCCAGGGAGACCTCGAAAAATCACACTGGCGTGATTGTTCTTTGTGTCCGCGCAAAATACTAATCTATGTTTCTGTTGGTTCAATTTTCTTCTTATGACCAACTCACACGCAACCATCCCTAAACAACATGTGTAACTAATAAACGATCTCAGTTAAATTGTGATATATTGTATTGTTGTAATTTGCTGACGGTATACCCGTGTGAGACGGTCTACCATCGAAAGTATAAAGGATATGTTTTATACTCTATATATTTCTGTTGGTAGACCGTGGTAGTCCGTGGTAGATCGTCATATATCATCATCTATTGTCATATAGCTTAGTGTAAAGCTAAAGCCAGAGTACAATATAGAAATGTACAACAAAAACTATTATACGCCGCACTTTGCATTCAAATTAATGCAAGTTCACCTTATAGGCTGCAGTGTACCATATACAAATTTTGCCACCCCAAGAGCAATTCTCGAAAGGGTTTCATTTTTGTCATTAGTGTTAAATATCACTACTAATCGGCAGTAGTAAATTTATAGAGGTGTGCATTCCTGCGTTTGGCATGGTGATATGCAAATTAGCAAATTTTCAGTAACCGATCACTATGTCACGTATCGCATAATTGAGCACTTTTTCTCTACTTTTCGAGTCCATTCCGCTCAATTGCAACACCTTGAACGCGAATTTACTCTCAAAATATTTTACCTATGTTCCTATAAGGCTACAAAAACATCTAAAACCCGTGAACTTGAATGCAACACAAAACGTCAAGCGTATATTGAAGCATATACCATTTCGAATGCATCAATTAGTGCAATTTGTGTCTAATGCAAACACAAAAAAACCCAGTTATTCTCTTGCCATTTTAGAATTCGTAGCATGGTGAATATTAGAGCTGGATTTTTTCAAACACCCTGTAGTCATGCAAAACTTACACAAGTTTCAACATGAATAGCCTTGTCCGTTGTAAGTTATTAAGCGGTGAACGCCTCAGACAATTAGCTGCAAAACTGTTGAGACACTCTGAAAAAAACACTCACTTTTATAAAAAATGATGACTCGAAAAACAAAAGAACAATATATTTCCCTCACAACCCCCCCTCCCCCGTTCAATGTTGTTAGCCAAAGTTTTGGACATGGCGCCGGTCACAAAACAACATTGATGAGGGGGGAGGGGTAAGAAAAGGTAGCAATGGTGCACTTCTTCCAAAAAAGCACTTGTGAATGAAAGTGTCTCAACTACTTTTGCAGCTAATTGTAGCTAGTTCATTCATTTTCTGCTTTGCTCGGTCCATTTCCTGACATTCTTGAGCCGAGAAGATTGTTAGTACTGCGTTGTCTGGATCATCACTTTTTTCAGCAAGTTCCCGGCGTATTTTCGATAGTTCCTCGTTAAATTTATATGAGGGGAATGCTGGTAAAAGGCTCAACGCATTCATAAATGTGCAACGATCTTCTTCAGAAAAGGTGGGGGCAGCCATGGTATATATATGGTATTTTTTTTTAATTTTTTAAAGAAAGCGATAAGCCACATACCCACCCGCAAGCAGGGTGCCTCCAATGAACGCAAGTTCGCCATTCTTCTGTTGTGGGCTGGGCTTGTAGAAGTCCGAGAAGACAGGCTCTTTGTAGTCTTTGATTTGTTTATCTGGTTGTGTTTGGTGCATCTGGTTATACAATACCAGGGCTTGGTCAGTGGTTTGGAAGTTTTTGCTAGCTTGGTGTTCCTTCCGATCGTTGGCTGCAATCCAGTCGAGGAGCTTGGCGCGGTCCTTCTGGTATTTGGCGTAAGCCGCTTGGTATTGTTCCAGGGCGCGGTCATGCCGGATTTTCTCATCCATTGCTGCCTTGCCGTTATCACCAGAAAGATATTTTGCGAGATAATTGCCGCCCGTGAAAGCAGCCGCATTGAGAACAGCGCCAAGAGCCATTATTGCAATCGAGGCCATTGTGTATACATATGATTTTACAAGTTGTCTGGGAGGATTTCCTGGTCCTCGAGATATTTCTTCAGCGCGATGGTGCCGGCCATTACCGCTGTGAACTTGACGTAATTCATCAAGCTTGCACTGGGGTCGGCAGTTAAGTTCTCTTTGACGGTCTTTTTACCAATCCAACCAATACCAGCGACAAGGCCAGTGATTGTTGCGGCGTCGAGGATAGACTTCACAAGCTTGTTGTCAGACATGGTTTGTGTCCAGTATACATATGTTTTTTTATTCCATATTTTTTATTCCATATTTTTTATTCCTTGTCTTACAGGAATTCGAGATGGGGGTGTTGCTGGTGGTGTTGCTGGTTGTGTTGCAGGCGGTGTGTTTGCTGGCGTTGGTGCTGGTGTGTTTGATTTTCTCCCAAGCCTTTGCATTATAGCTTCGCGCTGATAATAAACACCAGCAGCAGAGACAATCAACCCACCAATCCCCAGAATATAAACGATTGAGTTGCTGTTGCTGTCACTTGTTGTGTCGCTTGTTGCACCACTTGTTGTTTCACTTGTTGTGCCACTTGTTGAGGGTGCAGGCTTTTCTGCTTGCGCCTTTTTCTTTGCTTCCCGGGCCATGCGGTTTCGTTCTGCTAGCCTTTTGCCAGAAGCAACGCGGCCAGGGTTCTTTTCTGTTGCAGGCTTTGTTTTCGGTGCCTCAGAGGTAACCCGTGCAGGTGTTGGAGTTGGAGTTGGAGTTGGAGTTTCTTCAGGGATCGTCTCGAGTGGTGTGGCCATCCTGTATATATATGTGATTTTTTTATTTTTAGATGTGCCAGGTTGCTGACAGGTTGCTGCCAGGTTTCTTCAAGGTTGCTGCGAGGTCGCCACAGGTCCCAACCCAACTTCATCAAGTCCCTCAAGTGGATAGCCTTTACTGTCCCTGGTTGGATGTGTGGCTGGTGGTTCCAATTCTATCAAATCAGGCTCTCGTTCAAACTTGATGTGTTTTGTTGTGATGAGAGCAGCATTGGCAATCGCCAGCCATCGTCCGCATCGCACGGCAATAGCCCCAGCAAGATTTGACAGCTCCTGGTTGATTATGTAGTCGTTCTTGAGTTCTTTCTGCAATTCCACCACATCATCAACCGGGACCACCATTCCAGCGCCTTTGGATATGAGCATGATGCCAGAATCAACTAGTGATTCGGTTGTCTTGTTGCCAACGTAGGCCTCCTACCGTTTGCAGTACTTGTCAACGTCCTTGTCTGACAACCGCTTGACATGATCGTGTGTGAGCTGCACGCCGATGGCTTCTTTGGCCTTGCCAGTTGAAACAAGGATTGCCAGCTTCTCCCGTTTGGCAGGAATGTCATTGTCTCCAACTAGACCTGTGGGAGGTGCGGCACCCGGGGTGGCCTCCAGCATCTGCATTACTTCGTCAAAAACGGCCTGGTCTTCAGCAGCTTCAGCCATCAGGGGTATACATATGTGTTTTTTTATTTTTCAATGATTCTCTTGATGTCTGGCAAAAGGGTTTCAAGCTCTCGTATAAGCCCCGCCGTGGTGTCTGGCATAGAAGTCAACCGCAAGGGATATCTGTTAAGAAGCATGAGACGCAGATCTTCCTCACCAGCGGCTTTGATAATTTTGTTTTGCGCCTCAAGGGTGTGTTTGTGCAATTCATCCAAAAGCTGTGAAAGCACAGTGAGCTTGTGAAGACTGGTTGGCGCATTCATGGTATATATGTGTGTTTAAATCTTGTACTCAATTCCATACGGGTGCCTAAGAGAGAAAACCAGGTGGGAGAACTTGCGGGATTTGAGCCTTGTGATAAACTCTTTGTACTCCTCGTGGGAGAGCTCGCCGGCATAATCTTCGAATATGGCTTTGGTTGTCTTGCTGGAGGGCGTGTAAAAGAGCACGATCGCTGCAATGTTATCACGATATGGCTTGGCAATGCTGGTAATCTGCTGGGTCAAGACCCACACGGATATGCCGTCATGCCTTGCGCTGAACCCCAGATTGACCAGCTGGCCCGTGCGGCCTTTGACATCTTTGGAGGCGGCGCAGTCATCTAGAATGAATAAAGTGTTGGTGGATGTGAAAAAGAAGCTAGCCAGCCTCAACCAGTCTTCGATCTCGTGCTGTTGGCAGACAATCACAAAGATGTGTGGATCGCGGTCCACAAAACCATCGTATGTCTTGTTCTTAACAAATGTGGGGCAGAATAAAACGATGTAATCAAAACAACCCCTAAAGGCCCCTCGCAGTTGGGAGAGAAGATACTGTGTCTTGCCAGAGTTAGTGGGGCCCACGATTAGTGCATTGAATGGCAGCTTTCTTGGGTCCATACCCAACACCTATATTAGTTGGTTCGCAAACTGGCGGGGAGGGGGCCTTTGCCAGAAGTCTTTGTATTTGTGCGTGTGATAATGGTCTGGTGGATGGCAGGGGAGCCGGCTTGGCAATGAAGTTGATCTTGTTGTTTGTGGCCATGGTGGGTATATATATGCGTGTTTAGTACTGTACAGATTCCAGCTGCCTGCCCATGATGTTCATCTGTGAGTCTGAGATGGTGAAGATGTGGCAGAGTGCGTTTCCCGAGCCTGTGCCGTTTCGTTCGATCTCGAGCTGCACGCCGTCATGTGCGTTGACGACCCGTTGGCCTCCCCCGTGCAGAGATGTGTCCGCCATGGTCCGCAGGTCAATCCAGAGGCCAAACTTGTTGCCTGTGAGATATTTGGTCAAGTTCATGTTAGGCCTGCCGTCCGTGTGTGGGGTAAAATGCCGGGTTATCTCTCTCCACATGTCTGTGCCAGATATGCCCTCATTGTAAAGCCTGTTTGGAACGCCGTTGACCGTTACCTTCACTTTGGTGATGTCGGGGTTGAAATAATTCTCAGAGTCCCGGGCGCCAGCCGTGTATGGGTTGATGAACAGCAGCAGGATGCCCTTGAGAGACCGGCGCTGTGGGTTAACCCGAAGATTCAGCCGAGTGTCGCCGCTCTTTGAGAAGGGGTGGACCCGATCTCGCATTACTAAGTCGTAAGCGAACTCCTTGCCGGTGGTGTAAGTACTTGTTGCCTCATCGGCCAGTGTCTTACTTCTGATCGTCTCATACTCCAGCTGGATGTTTTCCAACTTGTACACGAGCTTGCTTGTGTCTGAGCCTCGGACAACTTGGTTTGCGGGGGCGAAGGTTAGTTCGAAGACCAGATCGCTATACAGTGCTTGAGGGTATATAACACCGTGGTCAGTTAAGATTTGGTGATCCAGCTTGATGTGATACTTATTCTTGTATATTGTCTCAAGTTTGTTCTCTGCATCCACACCTGAGCTCTTTTTGTCGCCAGCACCAGAGCGGATCTTGCACAAATCAACACTCTGGATGCCCTCCATAAGCATATTTTCCCGCTCATCGGTAGATTTGAATAAGTCTTCGAAGATCTTGTAGATGTCGTACCCAACCGTGTCCTGGACAGTTGTGGCTGCAAACTTCACAACGAGCCTGTCCACCAGGGCCCGAGAAACATTTTGCACGAGAAAGTTGTTTGCATGACCGCCGGAGAGATTGATGTTAAACACCAGGGCAAGTGATCCGGACACGATAACATCGTGCTCGCCCAGCTTGGGCACCGAGACATAAAGTGTCTCGCCGGGATTGGACGCAGTTGGGTTGAATGTGATGCGATTGACGGTTCGCTCTGCCTTCATAGCGCCCAGTGTCTTTTCACTGTGAGATGGGAGTTGGTTCGGCTGCACAGCCATGGTATATATTTGTGTTTTTAAAATTTATATTTAGATACCACGATGGCTGAAGGCGGTTTTGATCCAGGAGATATGCCCGATAATCCTTGGGTTGACCATGGAATTGACCACGATGATGATGACGACGAAGACGAACAAGAAGTTGACACAACAACACCCTTTCAACCAGGCGGCACATCCACCCCATATCATGGCGGCGAGCAGCATGAAATGCATACGATGCCTCACGAAGAAAGCGGGTTACCTGACATCCCTAATCTAGTGACTTCACACATGAAGAAGACAAACAAAAAATGCTTGATAGAGCTAGGGACTGGATAAGAAGGCGCTTTCCAAAAGTAGCCTACGACAGATTAGGCCCAATTGGTTACGGTAAAAAACCAGGAAATGAAGGCAAAATAGTTTCCTTTGGGTCAAAGGGTGGCGAGACTCCCATTTTCAAACAAGATGGGTCGGGCCTTCTTAAATCATTCACAGACAGTAAAAAAGCATTCCTTGGCCCAAGCGCTGAAGAGCTTGTCTATGAAGAAAATGCATCAATAAGGGAAGAAAGGCAAAGATTGAAGGAGACAGAAAAACAACTGAAGGAGGATGAAAGGGCTGCTGTGGAAAAACAACAAGCAGCAAATGAGGTGCAAAACCTCAGAAACAGAATTGAGCAAACTCAAGCGAGGAGGGAGACTCTGGAGCAGGAACACGGTTCAGTCGTTGAAAATCAAGCCGAGATAGACCGCCTAAAACTGCTGGAAAAGAATCTTCAACGAGATCTTGAAAACCAGAAAAAAGAATTAGCAGCCCTGCAAAAAATACAAAAACGAACAGACAAAGAACGCGCCCAAGTACAGGCAAAGGTTGACAAAGCCAGAACACGCCTTTCTGCTATGGTGAAGGAAAGAAATGAAGTTGAAGCAGGGCTAAACTCAACCAAACCCCTTGATGAGTTAAACGAAAGAGAAGCCGAGCTTGAACGACAGAACGCTGAAGACAGGAGTAGTACTGTAGCTCTTCCAGACCTCTATTTTTATTGGCCCCGTAGTACTGTAGCTTCTATTGTGTTTAGGTCTAGGGCTATTGTTTCTGTTGTTTAACCTATTGTTTCGTTAACCAATCACTGAGCTTGTTTGGAAAGGTACAGCCTCTCCCGAAGACAGACGCGTCATAGAGGATGAGAACACGTCTCCCTCTGAAAGAGAAGCCGCGGAGGCCCGGGTTGCTGAGCGA
Organism: Dendrophyllia cribrosa; assembly: GCA_024195265.1. Taxonomy (NCBI): domain Eukaryota; kingdom Metazoa; phylum Cnidaria; class Anthozoa; order Scleractinia; family Dendrophylliidae; genus Dendrophyllia; species Dendrophyllia cribrosa. The sequence goes on along the minus strand of JAJLRJ010000011.1, from coordinate 3,597,242 downwards.
GAAGAAGAGCTGGCAAGGCTCCGACCACAGGTTGAGGTGCGGGAAAGGGGCATGTCTTTGAGAGAAAGAGTCAGAGAAATCTTCAAGAAATACGGATGGACCCTGCAAGCGATTGTTCTGGCAGCTGGCATCACCATCAGCGCTGTGGTACTCGCCACCTTGAACGGCCTGGCAAAGGCCACAAAGGCTATTGGCAATGGGCTTAAAGAGCTTGGCAAAAAGGCAGCCAGCGCACTGCCTGGCCTCATTGGTTCAATTGTGAGCTTCATCTTCAAAGCGGCTGGGTCTGTCATCTCCTTTCTTGGTGAACACGCCTGGCTGCTCATCCTTGCCGTGGTGGCCTTCCTTGTTGAAAGGATCACCAAGCGTTCGAAGTCTTGAACACTTTTTTGATCGCTAAAATTGGGCCCGCACTCAGTGGAGCGGAAAAATTCTCAGGCTACCATTGATTTTCGGCTACCTCAACCAAACGAAAAGCCCTGCCAAAGCAACCGCACCAACAGCAACGACTGCCTTGGAGACGTGATGCGGGTCGGGCTGTGGTTCGGGTGCGGGGGTTGGTGCTGGTTGTGGTGTGGGTGTGGGTGTGGGGGCTGGTTGTGGTGTGGTCCTTGGTTTGGGCGCAATTCCCTGTGCCTGTGTGGCCTGTGTATGTATCGGGTTTGATGGGTGGCTGTTTGGTGGATTGATCTTTGTCGGGCCACCGTCCATGTGGCGAAGGGAGGCTTTTTTTGTGCCAAGATTAACACCACTGTTCACGTCCAGCTTCATCCCTTGCGTTGCCTCCTGCAGATTGTTGTTATACCCGATCACGCTCTCTGTGTTGATAATCATGCGCAAGGGCATGAGCCAGCTTCCGGGTGCTGTCGCAAAGTCCAGGCGAACTTTCGTTGCTTGGATGGCAAGCTGGTAACGCTGTACGCTTGTTGAGATGTCATTCAGGATTATGCCCTCCTCTAGATGGGTGAGAAATACTCTCTGCGTTTCGAAAGCCCGGCCTCCTTTTCCAATGATGCTGCTGCGGGTTTTGGCTTGTGAACCAAGAATGCAGTACACAAAGGCCTCGATTGATTGGTTCATACGTGCGAGCCCTGGCTGTGTTAGCCCCTGTGCGTAATTTGGCACAAAGTGCTCGAACTGGGTGTCCGCCCCTTGATCGTTGCGGACAAAAGTTATTCCATTGGCTTTATAATTGGAGTCTTTTCTGTCAGTGACGCGCTCATCATCGAACAGAGCTAGATCGGAATCGGGGTATGTGTAATCAGTAGATGTGGGGCCCGCTCCAGTTATCCAAATGTAGACTTTCCCTAGACCGTGGTTCTTGCCGTATGTGTAACGGAAGTCAGAACTGGGGTCGATACCGAACTCGATGCAAAGCTTCTTGTACGCGTCGATGTTATACTTGTTGTCTTTCTGGTTAAATGGGGGGTCGTCTGGCAAAGCACTCACGCTTTGTTCCCCACCCATCTGGTAGAGTATTCGCCTTGTTGTGAAATAAACGTGAAACCGGTAAAACGACCGGAGCTGTGGGGTTAGGGACAGACTGGAGTTCTTATCGAAGAGAATGTTGCGCGAGATTCCACAGCCGGTTGTTGCACACCACAGGGCGAAGGAGAGTTGTTGCGGCCAAAAGCTCATATGAGGCCCACCCATCCATTTTCGGCCGTATTTGGCGGTTGTGAATGATATCTGCGTGCCCCTGAAGATATTTCTGTATTTCGTTGTGAAATACTCAGTTGGCGTGACATAAATCTTTTGCTCTTTGTCATTCAAGATTGCGCCAATCATCATTTTTTTGTCTATTGTGGTGGAGAAAGCAACAGCTGGGATTGATAACATTTGTTGCCCCAGCGATAACTGATAAGGGAACCCGCCATCATAATGGAGGCCAAGAGCATCTCTTTCGGCGCCAGTCCAATCTTTGTGGGGCATTCTTGCAACGAGCGCCCATGAGCCACGACCCTCTTTGTAAAGCACTTCCCCTGTGGCTGTTTTGTGGTCGTCGCCAAACTCTACTTGCACTTCAAAGTGAGACATATCAGCGCGAGGGAAACGCCTTTTGAAGTCTGAGATCGCTTTGGCCTTGGCCGCGGCAGAGAGCTTTGCTGCTTCTGGTGTTTTCATCCAAGCAATTTCAGGATCAGGGGGTGGTGGCTTATATGGAGGATGGCTATTGACGTTTAGGTTTGAATTAAAAGGAGGTGGGGGTCCGTAATTGTGGCCGCCGATGGAGATGCCAAGATTTCAATTGGGATTAAATCCACCAGGACGTCCGCCAAACATGATTGTATACATTTATATTTTAAAATGTTAATTATATACACAATCATGGTTGTGTTAACAATCGTCACGTCTTCTAACCCTCACACGATCTATTTCGACCACCCGCTGCCGAAACCTAGTTATATCCGCCTTGTCTCTTGCTCAATTTTCAACTCTTGGCATAATTTGAAACAAAGAGGAGAGATAACATTGTTCAAAAATGAAAATGGGAGCAATACAGGATCTGTCATGAGATTTCTCCCAGGCCATTACACTATTAAGTCTTTGGCAAAAGAATTAGAAAACGTATTCGGGGATTCAAATGCCAATTATAAATTAGCAACTGAGACAAACACACCACTGGGGGCGATGATCATTTTCAAAGAATACTCAGAAGAGGTTAAACTAGACCGCGATCTATCTGAATTGCTTGGTATAAGTCCTAAATTGCTGTTTCCATCAACTTTCGTCAAGCGTTTAACGGCACCAAGCACTTACTTTGTCCACTGCGACCTGGTTGACAAAGAACAAAACCTCCTCAATGGCAAACCTTCGACGGTTTTGGCGCGCTTCGACATTCGTGGAAAAGCTTTTGAGAAGGTTCATTACGAGACAACACAACAGAACGTCTTGCGTGACGTCTCGTCTAGTGATTATGTTAACTCTATCACGCTGTCAGTGAGGGATGAGAACAATAACCTCTTTGACTTCAATGACGCGCCTTTGGAATTTGAAATCGAGATAAATTAAAAAATCATATATATACCCACGCCATGAGTTCTGCCAATGTGCTGCCATCGGCGCCCGAATACAGCGAGACACAACAGCTATACCCTATGCGTGAGATCACTCAAATTAATGCAGAAGACTTCCGGCTCAAAAAGATCTCTGACTTGCTTAAAGAGCTGTCTGACGAAGCTGAGCATTACCGTCAGGTCGCAAAGAAATATAAACGAACCCAATCATTGGTTCATTACTCGGCTGTTGGCCTTGGGTCACTTTCTGTCGGGCTTTCATCAGGGGCCCTTGCAACTGCATTGACTGGATTCGGAATAATTGCAAGTCCAGCACTCGCCGGCGTCGCGACCCTCTGTGGGCTGTCATCAGTTGGCTTCGCAGCTGCTAACAAGCGATTGGAGCGAAAAGTGACCAAACACGAGAATATCTACACACTGGCCCTGGCTAAACGCAACTCTGTCTATGAACTGGTCTCAAAGGCTCTGGAAGACAAGAAAATCAGTGATGCAGAATTCACCATAATTACTCGTGAGGTGGAAAAATATCACGAACTCAAAGCTGCAATCAGGGATGGTGTTAAGGCTAAAAAAAATGTTGGCACTCAAACACAAGCGCCAGACCTCGAGAAACTCAAAAACGAACTTCGCAAGGAAGTCAAACAAGAGTTTCAAAAAAAGATAAGTCTTCTCACCGCAGCCTCCAAATCCGATTTGAGAGATTAAACTCTGGCTTCAATCTCTACATTTCTAAGGATAAATCATTTGCGCCCAATTGAATACACAACCCGGCTGTGTACAACCATGGAGAAGTTCGCTAAACAACTGGCTTCTGTTCGGGCCTTGGACACTAAAGGCGAATACAAAACCAAACTCGATGAGCTTGATAAAGAATACAAATTCATCCTCCTGCGCTCACTCGAAAGCTACACCAAGGAAATACGGCGTTCGAACCTGTCAGAACGCCTTCATATCATCAAGGAGTGTCTTTCTCCCGAGGCACAATGCCCTCCACACTCACCTTTCGCCCTTGTGAATGAAAGGACAAAATTTTGCCAAAACTGCAAAGGCAAATTAAACCTCAGGATGTTTTCATCAGAACTTTGCTGTGAGGCCTGTGGCCTCTTAGAGCCTCTGGATGGTGTGGCCTTCGATTACAACGGGCTCTATGGTGGTGATTACACAATTACCAAAAAAAGAATGACCACCAAACATTACAACTTCAAAATCTATCTCAACAAACATCTGAAAATTTGTGAACGCCACGTCTGCTTGTCCAATGATCAAATACAACATGCAAATGATTCTTTCAAATCCATCGAAGAATATCTGCCGAAAAGAATCTCCATGCCCTTTGTGGCTCAAAAAAATCTTGATTGCGATAAATGGGCCACAACGGCTTGTCAATTACTTCTGGTTGCAAGTCCCAGAAAAATCAATGTGGAAGCACGAAGAAAGCTGGAGGCTCATGCTTGAAAAGATGGGTCACGTTGTGTGACATTGCGTTACTTGTCACGCGTGACACATTGCGTGACAGGTCAACAAAAAGGGCAAAAACCCTTGCAGGGGGGTGCCGGTGGCAGTTCTTTGCCTAGCCTAGGCTAGGACTTTAACCGCTGACAAGGCGGTTGTCATTTCCACATTTTACCTCTGGGAGCGAGGGCGAGAACTCCTAGGAGAACTCTGTTTGGCACCCCCCTGGAACCAGTAGGGCCAGAGCGGGCTCACCCGGGGGTACCGTCCACTGGAAGACATCCCCCTCTACTCTGTAATTCAACCATTTGCGCAAGCCTTTAAACAGGATTCAGAAAGTTGGCCAGCTTTCACCTCCCTAGACTTCACCAAAATCTGTTGAACTAAGAAACATATGGGGTGATTCGACTATTTATAATGATTAGGTCAGCATTCCACTTACTTGTGGTTTCGCTTTTGGCAAACACTGAGAAATTGAAACAATACGCATGCGCATTTAGGGCGTGGGGACTAGGACGGGGCAAAGTGAGATACACGTAATGTCTATTTTAAGCAACAACGAGCGATTATAAATTACCTGAGACAACAATGGATGTCTGATGCGATGATAATCAAAAACGAATATTTATGGCATAATGCGTTCAGAACTCTGGAGTAAGCTTTGCCGCTTGCTTCATTAAAAAGGCATCCAAAAAGGCCTTGTCATCGCCTGTGTTTGGAGTTGTGGCAGAGTCATCGGTGTAAGTATAATTTCTGATTCTCCCTTTCAATTTTGATAGGTTTTCATGAAAACATTCAACAGACCTTTGGATTTCACTCAAGAAATCTGGTTTTTTAAACTCCCAAATTTCAGTGAGATCGAGCAATTTCCAAGCGAACATTGCAACAGGTTTTGGCCCTTCTCTACGCGGGTTAGAGAACGCTTCTTTCATGGCGTTTAAACGTAGAAATTCAGCATTTTCGTCACGGGCTGTGAACGTCATTCTTATTTTGCCATATGAAACCCAAATCTCTTTAGTGGCAATTAAAGCCATGACATGTTCAAACAAAGCAATTGATTGTATTGCTCCAAGATCAATAAGTTCGGGTTGATTGATCTTAATGTTTTGTCTGCTGAATAGATAACAGACTCCCCAGGCAAGAGTTGATTTGTTTTTTGTCTTGTATTTTTTTCCGGCGTCGAGAAAAGAATTGTGAGCTAAACTTGGTTCAAGCTGATTTAAAGAACACATTCTGAAATATCCGTCAACAAACAAGCCTTTGGAGACCATGTCGCCACTCAAAGCAAGCCCTGTTTGTATCTGATCGCGATAATAGCTAGGTATCTTGTTCATAGCTATTTTTCGCTTGAACGGGCACTTGAATTCTAATAAATTTAATGTGTTATCTTTATTCATAAAGTATCCGTCTGGACTGCAAGTGACCTTTCGATAAAGCGGATGCTCGCTTGACAGATTAAGAGAAATGCTGTGACCAAAAACAGAAACAGAATGTTTTTGCTCAAAACACTTGCGTATAATCGGCTCGAACAGATTGCCCCAGGTACAAGCCGTATTGTTATGCGTAACCGGGGGTTGAATTTTCTTCATGAGCAAGCTGTGCCGTGATTCAAACGGCGACGATCCTGTCAAGGCAGAAACTTCAGAGGCTCCAATTGTATTTTGTCTGGCTGAGAGCCAGTCGGCGCTCTTTTGTTTCAGACCAGTGTTCCTAGATTTGAGAAAGTTCATGAAAGCTTGTGTTGTCGCCATCATTGGTATACGAAGGGTGAATGTTTTTTCAATTGGTGATAACCGCACAACTCTGTTTGAAAAGCTGTGAGTGATGACTTGCCTTCGATGAAATCAGAAACAAAGCTCAAATCTCGGATCCTGGGTAAGGGGTTTAGAGCCTCCAGGCTTTTGTTTTTAAATGGTTCTTGTTCTTGCTCGTCAAGCCAGGCATTCAATTCATGCGGGCTAATGTTTGCAAAAACATCTCGAACAATCTCTCGCCGTATAAAAACTCGAGGGTTGTTTTTCACGGGAGGACAACCCTTTCTTAAGTGGCTGTAAACCGTTGTTTTAGAAACTGCTCGATTGCAGCCGGGACAAAGCTCTTTCGGGCGTTTTTCTGTTCTCAGCTTCTTGCAAGCATATTTTTGATGCTCAACAAGAGAATGTCCTTGGGTGAAGTTTAAACCACAATGCCTGCAAGGGTTGTATTCGAACGTCCCTTTGTTCTTTGCATATAAGTCATCACCTTCTTTCAACTCAATCCCACGCATTTTCAAACACGCAACGGCAGTCATGGCTTCGTTGGTCATCGCGATATACAAGGTTATATGTGGTTTATTCAATTGGTAATAAGTGCTGCAAGTTGCTGTGGAGTTAATGATTCGGCAATTCTAAGTATATCTGGAGGGATAATGTTTTCTTTTGGCTTGGGTTTCACCATTGCATTAGAAGCCCTTCCAAAAGAATATGTTATGTGGTTGCGCCGATCAAAAAGATCTTGTTTTTTCTTACCAGCAAGAATAAGCCCGCTTCTTCCTCGCCCCATTGTCACAATGTGCGATATACAAGGGTTTTGGCTTTCTTCAATTGGTGATGCCTCGCTTGCCATTGCGGGTGGGCTCGGGGAAAACACATTTGACTCCCTCTTACGGGTGTTTGGGGCCGAGGCTCCCGAGTAGTTAGTAGAGAGGCACGTCAAACACCGTTTTTCAAGTTCCTCGAGAATCTGGCCGAACGCGTGAGGCCAGATTCTCGAGGAACTTGAAAAACGGTGTTTGACTGCCTCTCTACTAACTACTGATGGAGATGTTGATGGTGATTCAGGTAAGAAAGCTTACATCGTTGAATCAATCACATAACGTTTTATTTTAAAAAAATGTACTTGTATTATATATTGTAAACAAAGAAAACCTCCGGAGTGAGGGCTAAAATATGTTCATTTAGATACACCACGCACTCAAACAATTGACAAAATAAACTCCATGACTAGCTTTTCCTGTCAACACGCAAACGTTCGTTTAGTTGTGGCCCGTGGACTACATCTCTAATACTGTATAAGATGCAAGCCTATGTTTATACGTTAACTTCTACATATACCGTATTTACTCGAAAGAGCGCTGCGGCGCTTATTAAATGTTTCGACTTGTCGGTGCGGCGTTTATTTGAGGGCGGCGCCCTTTCAAGTAAATAAGGTAATTAACCGATGTGATCAGTCTTTCAACATTTTTCTTAACAGGAGATATCCAGTATAATGGGCCAAGCGGGCTTACACAGTCCAGTTCCCAGGTGAGCGGTGGGATTTTTTTTTGCAAAATGTAACTGTCGCTTTCGGAACTGAGACATGTACATTACTTTATAGAGGCAAGAGCCGCAAGACCCTGACCTATCGCCTGGACCATCTCCGGAGCGGAAAAAGGCTAAAAGGTACACATCCCGTGTGTATGTTCTTACAATTATCTCAAAGCTAGGCGAGTTTCTTATTTCCAGCACAGTTGTCATTTTGGAAATTTTTCATTCACTTCAAATGGAAATGAGATGAATCAACTCGACTGTTAACATTTCTGCTTTCTATTCTAAAATTGTGAAAGTTAAGCAACAACAAACAAACGTTTGCCAGCCGTTATGCTAAGGCTTCGAGTTACTATCATGATCTTTCATTTTTCCAATAGCAAAAAGGCTGAAAACTGTAAATGTGCGTTGCGGGTGACGAAGGGACGTATAGTATATCACCTACTCTCCCTGGGAAAAGAGTTTCTGCCTTTTCTAACACTTTGTCTACATTTTCAGACGAGATGATGTCCAGCCTGCAACTGTTTCTCGTGTCTTGTTCTCCGTGACTGATGACTCAGATAGGTAAGTATAGCTAGTACAATAATGACAGCTGACCACGTTACATGTTTATGAAAGAAAATATATTTACGCCCTGTTTGTTTTCTACATTCTAAGACGAGATGATATACGCCATGATGCCAATGCTTTTCCTGGTGTGTTCTCCATCAGTGATGACTCGGATCAGTAAGTAGTTTCTATACTCAATGTGTGATGCTAACTGGGGCCTTTGTGACACATCTCAATAAGGAAGTACATTTTTACTCTAAGATCCACGTGAGGAAAAATTCCGTAACACTTGGTTATCTGTATTTCAGACAAGATGACCTCCACTATAGTACTACTTCTCGTTTCTTACGGTTTTCAATCAGCGATTATTCAGATGGGTAAGTAGTTACTATTTAATATTTCATGACGATAGGAGGGTATGTGATAGGTCTAACAAAAAAGTTATGAGGGAAAGAATTCCGTAATACTTTGTTGCCTCTTTTTTTCAGACAAGATGACCTCGACAGTACCACTAAGTGATGACTCAGATGGGTAAGAGGTTTATCTTCTATATGTTATAGGATGTGTTAGAACAGTTATTCGTGATTGCAGGGCTAAGGGTAAATTGCGAACAGGGCCAATGCACCACTTTTGAAAAATGAAATATCTTTTTTCCTTAACACACAATGGAGAGAAAATTTTGAATTGGCAGAAGTATTTCAAGAATCATCCCGCTCAAACCCAATTTAGAGCTCGGATTACGTACGTTAATGGTACTCATCGTTAATCCTGGATAACCCTCGAAGAAAAGCCGCATAACATACATGACAGCTCTGACTAACGCCCATGCAGCTCACTCTAGCCAGGATGAATCTTCTAGTAATCAAACTCGGCGCCTCCCTTTTTTGCCTCCTTTGGATATTCGGGTTGTCTTGTCTCGTGATAAGCGTTGTTTTGTATTCATGGTGCATTCTGAATAGTACCAACCTTTGACGTCAGCTTGTGAGCCGTTTATGTTTATATCTCTAAAATAAATTCCCACGACTCAAATATTAAAACAATGCAGTCCAGCAAATAAACTTCTTTAAATTCAATGATCTGCTCACCGTTAGTACGACATCATAGTTTCCAGACCGCGATGAAACCTCGGGCCTGCTTGAAATCTACCATTTGCTTCGTTGCATTAGATTCCTCACGTGGGACGTTTGAAACATGCCTTACAGGGAATCCAGTGTTTATTTTGAAATATAGTTAATGATCGACGTTGATACACTTGACGCAAATTTTAATAAGCATTTCTTTGCTTTAATTTAGTGGCAAGGTGCACAAATATGACTCAGATGAGGAGCAGAACGAACCCGTTTCCCTAACGTACTATTTGAATGACAAAGATATACCAGTTTTCTCTGAAGACATCAAGGATGTTTCATACAGTGAGCTCGTAACAATGTTGCATGATCCACCCGGAGAGAAGATTGCAACCAGACCACCAGTCAAGTGTCAAGAAAACTGCGTGTTTATAGTCGATACACAGGCTCCATCCATGAGGAATCCAGATGACTGGAAGGCAGATGACCTTGGAGCTTTCAAAAACGAAGGAACACACCCTGTGGGATATTACAGCTTGGATGGTCGGAAAGCGATTCTCCAGTCGAAGACCAAGCCAGAAAAGTGCTGTCGGAACACAGTTCTCTTAAAGAGGACTTATTGGAAACATTCTACTTGTCCAGACTTCCAAAGAAGAGCCTTTGAGTTGAGTTATTTCGACGGAAAAGAATTTAAGAAAGGCCGATTCATCCTTCTGCAGTATGTGTTCAGTGGGAAACCTCATGCCGTTGTCGCAAAGCCACATGGTAACTCCAAGACCGAAAAAGAATTTCATCGTTCTAAGCCAGGGGTTCCTGGACAGTATAAAAGATAAAGTGCAAACCAACTTAGCACCAGCTATTGTTTACGATCAAGTGTTTGAAGAGGCGGGTGGTTTAGTTAACGTACGAAGCTTATCCAGTGTTCCTCGTGATAGGAAGCAGGTGGAGAATGCGAAATACAAGGGGAAAGAGGTTCGTAGGCAGAAGAACTGTATGATCTCACACTCAAATCCAAAGAAGAAGAAGACACTGGCAAACCCTACATTAGACGCCTCCAAATTGTCCCGAGTCCTGCTTGCGTCGTTGCCTCTAACAGACAGCTTCATGACGTCAAGCGATTTTGTGCCAACACCACCGTTAACTTTTCCATTTTGTCTATTGACACCACATTTAACATTGGTGATTTCTATCTGACACCAACAACCTATAGACATCTTCTCCTGGAAGACAAGCGTACTGGAAATCCTCCCCTTCTGATGGGTCCCACATTAATTCATACGCGAAAGACCTTCAGCTACTTTGGGTCAGCTTTAACAGGACTCGAGCCAGAGTTAAAGAACATTCGATTCATGGGTTCCGATCGCGAGGATGCTGTTGAGAAGGGTATGAGAAGACACCTTCCACTGGCAACATGGCTTGCCTGTAAGCGCCATGTTGAAGATGACTGTCGCCGTAAGCTTTGCTCTCTTGGAATGCTACCAAATCAGTGTTCTCCATTTCTGTTGGATATCTTTGGCAGTGACACGGCCGAAGAAAAAGGACTTATAGATGCCGAAAGTTGCGAGGACTTCGATGTCAAGCTGTTAGGCCTTGAAGGAACCTGGAACAAAAGGGAAAAAATGTAAGAGGTTTATCAGATGAAAGCGATGCTGAATTTTATCAGTACTTCCTATCCTTCGTTGCCCAAGACATGAAAAGGAAGATGATCTCGCCAGTGAGACGACGTGCCGGGCTAGGAGAAATTTTTTTCTTTAACAACGCAGCCGAATCAAAACACAAGCCTTTCAAAGACAGAAAAAAGCAGCTGTTTGGAGAACGAAAGTTGGCTTGGACCCAGACAGTCGACCTCACCAAAGCTATTTGCGAAGAAGAAGAGCGAAATGTTGAAAGAGCTATCGTAGGTGAGGGTCCGTTTGGTATTCGACGACAGTTTGCTCAGAGATTAGCTGTTCCCTTCCACACGTACATCCAGAAGTCTCACGTTGAAAAGAACAAATTGAATCAGAGAATTCACTCGGTACTTCTGGAGGATTTTTGCGTTAATCAGTTGCAGAAAAAACATGAAAAGCAAGAAAAAGGGAAAAATTTGACGGAATGTGCCTACATCAATATTCCAAAGTCAGTTGGAAGGAAACCAGGAAAGGCGGAAAGGCGGCGTGACCGTTCTGGCCAAGTAGTCCAACGATCCACAGAAGGCTACCAGGAAAGACTGTCTACAAATGCAAAGCCCCAGTTAGATACAACTACCTTTAGATTAAGGTGGTTAAAGGGCAGTAGAATCTACAAATGCTATGCCTGCCGAAAGAACATCCGCCCTAAACCAAAGAAAGGAGAAGAAGACATAACCCCTCCGCCACTTTGGGACTTTGTGCTTGCGAGGCTGGAGCTGAGACAAATCCCAGATCCAAATGGAGGCCTAAGGATGTCCATAAAACCTGAGCCTGTGCACTATCACCCCAAGCTAGCGTGTATCCGCAAAGCACATGGGCAGAAATTCTACCCTCAGGTCGTTATCAGAGAATGCGATAAAGAGGCAATGGATGAGGTGCACCTCAAGCTCCTTCGAGATCAGTTTGGCATTAATTAGTTTACTTTCCTGGATGAATGAAGTGAGCACACATCAAACAACTCGCTTCGGACTGTTTATATTTAAGAGTATAGTTCTTGTAATTTGTTACCTCTGTGGATTACTCAGGTAAATTAAGGCAAGGGCCTCTAGTTTTAACGCCCAAAAGCTACGGGGGTGGTCTATGGAGTGTGATTACCGCCAAAATTAACACTTGGTATTTTGCTATTGGAACCTGCAGTTTTGTTATTGCGTTCTGACATTTTGCAATTGGAACATTGCAACCTGCACTTTTGTCATCGCGTTCTGACATTTTGCAATTGGAACATTGTAACCTGCACTTTTGTCATTGCGTTCTGACATTTTGCCATTGGAACATTGTAACCTGCACTTTTGTCATTGCGTTCTGACATTTTGCCATTGGAACATTGCAACCTGCACTTTTGTCATTGCATTCTGACATCTTGCTATTGGAAACTTCTCTTTTGTTATTGCGTTTTGACATTTTGTCATTGGATCATTGCAACCTGCACTTCTGTCATTGCGTTCTCGTATTTTGACGATATTCATTTCATTTTGGTGTTTTTGACAAGGTAACATGCAGTTCGGCATGGCACTCAGTAACGCGTTTTGGACACAATAATTTATTTCCCGCCAAAATGTAAATATTTTAATTTATGTCAATATTTCTCGCTATATGATTGGTGGAAAAGTACTTGTTGGCGACGGCCCTATGATCAACATGGCGGACCGAGAGCGTGGGCAACACTCGCAACAGCCATTTGACCGTCAAAGAGCCGTTTCTTTGCTCGAACAAGCAACCCAGTTCCTAAGGGAATACTCGGGTAACAGTGCTGCATCTACTCAAAGCCGTAGCGGCGAAAACTCCGAGATTCTGCCTACAGGATCACGCCGGAATGAACCGCACAATAGCCGAAGATTACAGACGCCGAATCAAACAACAACTTCGAGCGTATTTGCAGACCAAAGCAGGTCAAGAAACGAAGATAACTTCCATGGGGTTAGTTTAGAAAGGGACAGTGCTGCAAATGGAAGGGTACTTGATAATTTTCGAAGTCTTTTTTCACCGTATGGTCGCGAAAGGTGAAAGGTCGTTGTCAACAAGCTCATCAAGTATACAAGCGCCATCCGCCAGTAAAAGAAGGAAACGTAACACATTCTTTTTTAAAAGAGAAACTTGGACTCACGAATTTTTCTGCTTGGCAGATAAAAATCAAATGGCGGTACCCAGCAGATCTTTAAAGATCCAACTTCAGGCGGCTGGCTTAGGCCGAAAAAAGGTATGCCTTAATGGTCGAGCTGATGCAACGGAGGTTAAGACGACCCTAGAAGAAAACTATCCGAAGTTAAAAGAGGGTGGAGGATTTGAGATACTAAGACATGGCCCAAGCCCTAGTGAATTTACATTAATTCCACCACCACCATCGGGATATACTGTGAAGTTCTTACGTGACTCTGCAGGATTGGGACAAGCAATCGCGTTTGTAATGCACTTATCATCGGCTTTCCCGGGGGTTGACCCCCGGGACACCCCCGGGGATTTGTTTTCACGGTCAAACAAAAACCTACTAAAATCCCGGGGTGCAGGGCATAAAATCATGACAAATCCCCCTCCCCCAGGGGCTAAGATTCCAAATACCTCTATTTTTCCGTGCAGTTAAAGCACACAAATTTGTCCATTTTTTTCGCTCTTCTTGCACTGATCTTCACGCAGCGACCGTGGTACCGTATAACAGTTGGCCCCTTCCTGATCACACTTAATCATGAATCTGAGAATAAAAATTTTTAAGTTGAAACAATATACTAAAGAATAAAGTAAAGTGAAGTCAATTGTTGTATAATAAAGATGCACGTACACATATAAAATGGCGGTAGGCTTGTGATTTCAAACCTCTGGACAAATTCATCCGGGATTTTGAAAGCGATGTGCCGCTGACCAATGTTGAACAAATCCCGGGGGTGCATCCCGGGGGTCTGGCGTGTTCATTTCCAAAACTAAACAATGTCCCCACCCTGCGGGGCAAAAAAAGCTGCAAAATCGCACCATTCCCCGCATGTTCCCGGGGGTTCCCCGGGGGTGTCCCGGGGGTCAACCCCCGGGAAAGCCGATGATAAGTGCATAAGACACGAGAATTTAGTTTTATCGACTGAGTCGATAAGGTAAATTGACCACCGTAAAAAGATTCAAATAGCTGACGTTTCGAGCACTAGCCCTTCGTCGGAGCGAATCGGCGACGAAGGGCTAGTGCTCGAAACGTCAGCTATTTGAATCTTTTTACGGTGGTCAATTTACCTTATCGACTCAGTCGATAAAACTAAATTCTCGTGTTTCATCCCCCCACCGACGCAGCACCACAGTTTCTCTAGAAACTAACCCCATGCGTTTGTAAGACCTTTGCAATGCAACCTCAACCAGGAAGCCATCACTGAACCTGTTTCATATAACAGCCAGGTAGGCAATATATATGTAAGCTTATATATTCACTTAAGAAATTTTTGAAAGGTTATGGAGGATTGGCTTCTTCTAAAGATGGCTGCCCTAGTTTTCTAGCCCATTATGGTTATTTTGGGCAGCCAGTACTCTCCATTAATTCTATTACTTATTATAAATTCATGTAAATAGACTATAGAGTACAAATAAAGTTGTTGTTTTTGCAAGGGGGAGTCATTCCATGTGACTCCCCTCCCCCCCTCCCCCCCCCCCCCCCCCCACACACACCCCCCCCACACACACACACACTCCTGTGAAGGAGATGTGTAACATTTACAATCTACTGCGCATGTAAGCAGTTGATTGTCAGTAAGCAAGAAATTTTTTATTTAATGTTATTATTATATTATTATTACTTATTTAATGTAGTGTCTTTTGGGACATTTTAGTCAAAAGGATCTGTGGCATTACACTAACCAATATCTTGAAATGATTGTGTCTATGAAACAGGATTCTGGGAGTGTTCCAAAAGTTGCTTGTGTCAACTGTAGTATTGAGATTCCAGTAACTCTTGTCAGACAACATTTGGCTGTCTGCTGCAATGATGATGACTTGTGAGTACATTTCACATTTTAAAGTAATAATTGTTAAAAGTCAGAGTGTAGGTTGTCTTGAAATGTGATCAAGCCTTTAGAAATTCTGTTTAATTTTCTTATACATGTACAGTATGCAATGTCTATCCAATTGTTCTATGTCATGTTTCTGTTGTTGTGTTGGTTTACAAGGTCACTCTCCTTCCAGTTTAAAAAAAAAATGGGTTACTACCTGTTCTGGGAAGTCAGCTAAATTTTTATTGGGAGAACCCAGCAAAAGACAACACTACCATTCAATCTAGTTTTTGAGGGTGAAGGGGGAGTGGTAATTAAAATACTCCTAGTCACTTGAAAACCAGTCTCCTGTCCACATGGGCAATCATGCTTGTAGAGTGACATTGTATGGAAAGCTACAGTGTACATGTCATGATGTGAATCATGAGTGACAATGGAACCAATCATCACAAGGAATTTCAAAACAAAATATTGGAAACCAATCAAAATAAAAACTGTAAATTTCAGTTTTAATGGGTTACCTTGAAAGCCATTGCATTTGTCAATTTAGTCTGTTGTGCAATAGGCTAATATGCCAAGAAGCACTGGCAGGAAATGTTATTTAGTGTTTCCTCAGAGCTCAGAGCATTTTACCATGCAGTGCATGTGTGTTGTAGTTTCAAGTCCTTTGAATGATTTGTGGGGTTGGATGCTGGTACATTTGTTTTAGTGGGAATGCATTAACTGCACCCAAATAACAATTCATAAATTAAAATTCCTCGTACCATGGCAGAAGTTTGAAAAGCGTAAATGTTTGTTTCTTTGTACACAACTTAAAATTCCTACAAATATTTCAGTAGACAGAAAAAGGTTTTTTTTTTACTAATTTATAATCTTATTTTTGGGGTAGGCCAGACATTGCATGTAGTGATGGAACCACAAGTGCAGAATGCATAGCTCAGGTGAGGACTTAAGTCATTATACACAGACTGAATTTTAGTGAAATTTCAGCAGGTGATAAGTTCTCTTTCAGGTGGTGAAATTAGCCGGTAGCCGGCATTAGGTACATCCCTGCTTAGGTGAATGTACAATCTACAGCTGTAGCACACTGCCTACACCTATTTCCTTTACCATCTTGTTTACATAAGCCATGAGTGAATTTTGCTTAGCCCATTTAATATTATGAAATCATCTTGAAACTGTAATAAATTGGACTATTTATCAAATTGTATCAGTGAGAACATTACATGAATTTTTCAATTGTAATGTGTTTTTAGGCCCCTGTACTTTTAAGTTTGCCATCCAGTTCCACTAGTGATGTGCATGTCACTTTCAAGAACGATTCGAGAGAAGAATTGAGTAGTTCCACTGCAAATACGCTGTCACTGGTAAGTTTGCGTGTCAGCAAAGCTCTACATTTAGTAATAAAATTAATCTCTTCCCAGAGACAAAATACATATAGCTCACAGGTATTTTTCTAAATGATAATAACAAGACACACATGTACTAGTACATTTTACTATTTATTTTACACACGACCCCACAAGCTCTGTTAAGCTTCAATTTTTATTGTGTTAAAATAAAGGTTATCCATCCATCCATGTACATGAAGTTTGGGTTTCAAAAACTAGATGCCAGTAGTCTGTTATCTGTAGGTGTTGTGATATGTATTTTCTGCTACACAGTACATGTAGCTCGGTTGAAATTGCACAGAGAAAATGTGATCTCGAGTTGCTGTTGGAGTTGCATTCATTATATTTTAGTATAACTGTCTTAGTTCATTTTAAGTGGGATTTATTGTGTTCTCACATGTAAATGATATTACAGTGTACAATGTATTAGTTAGTTGCATTTGGCAAGCTCTGGAGCAAAACTGTGATGTGACGAATCAGGCTTCATATAAACCTTTTATGTCTTCATAACCAAGATGTGTGTGTAATCATACTGTATGTTTAGAATGTATTTTTGTGATGAAGTCTCTAACCCTTTTCATCTGCTGTAGGACCCGGCTGCTGTTGCACAGCTGCAGATCTTATTCCCAGATTAGGATGAAGATTCTCTAAGAGATGTACTTAACATATGTGAGGGAGACTACAGTTTGGCAGCTTCCAGGCTTGTGGACTGGGATGGTAAGAGACATATATAATTAACTAAAATAAACCGACCTGGGTTTTGTATTTACTCTTTTTAAGGGGGGTGAATAGGCTTCACTGTGGGCAAAAAGCTTTTAAAAATACCATTTTCTAATTTTCCCCATATAATCTGTATGGATAACTGCTCATACCCCCCATGGGGTCAAAGCCCTCATCACATTTCCAGCGAGACTGCAGTTGTCTTCCAGGCAGGCTTATCATGTATTATACATGTACTGTATGTGAATTATACTGATTCAAAAAAATACATCTAAGTACAGTTATGGATCCAATACATTCCTTTGATAGTTATTTTCTAGACCCCTTCCTAGAAATTAAGTCCTCCCCTGAAAATAAGTCCCCATGTTTTGAAGAGATGCTCTGTATCTCACAAAAATGAGTTCCCATGTTTTGAAGAGATGCTCTGTTTCTCACAAAAATAAGATCCCATGCAGAATGCTGGGATACAGTGCAGGCTTAAAAGAAAGACAGATGAGTCATTTTTTTTTTATGGCAAGATTAACAGACTATTTCTATATTACTTCCACATTCTCTGTACTCCATAGAAAACCAGGCAAGCACATCTTTTTGTACGATACATGTAGATGAGAGTAAGGATGATGATGATGACAGCGACTTCATGCAATCTCCATTTGCTTTGGATTATTTGAGTAATTCAGGTATGGATTTATTTGTACATGTACATGTGTGTGCCTTATTTCTTTACCCCGAGGTACAACAGGTATCATCCTTAGCTCCTAAATGGCTGTTTACATCTTACACTACATGTAGGAAATACATGCATGCTTATACATTTGTATTCCAATGTCTGCTGTTGCGCTGCTGGGTGACCATTAAAAGTCTGTAAAGACTGAGTTTTGTGTCCCTTAATGCAGTCTTTACTCTCCTTGAAATATCATAACTTGCTAGCCATGCTCTAAAAGGATTGATTTACATTATCCAGTGTTCTACATTAGCACATTTAAGATTTGGTGAAGTGAAACTGAATTTGAACAACATGTACTTGTATTCTTATTTCTTTAGATGAAGATCTACAAAGTATCATGGCAAAGCATAGAAGACAACTGGACTCTCAAGAATGCAACAGATTAAGCGTGGACCGGGAACAATTCTGGGAAGACTGTGTGGTGTTCTTTAAAAACCTTAAGTTCAATCCAAGATATTCCTTGAGAGTCAGATTTGCAGGTGAAGCTGGACTTGATGCTGGAGGACTACGTCGTGAATTTGGGTCTCTCTTAATCAGGAAATTGTTCTCCTCAGAAGCCAAGTTGTTTGAGGGTGGTGATGATCGAAAAGTTCCTATATACAATGCCGATGCTGTACATTCAAACCTTTTCTACTTAGCTGGAAAGATTTGTGCCTACCTGTTGTCCCACCTAGACCTTGGGGTATCTTGCCTTAGTCCAGTGATATATTCCTACATAACAACTGATGATGTCCATGAAGCATCAAAGAAATGCACCATGGAAGATATACCAGACTATGACTTACGTAATTTCATTGAAAAGGTACATGTATATACAGCTGTTTCGAGAAAGGTTGTCGGAAAAAAAGCGTAAAAGTGCACGCGACAATCCAGAAAGGCTGTGGGTAGTCATCCACGCTATATCCTAAAAACTCATTTATCCCAATGGCCCACCATCTAAGATCGTCCCTGAACGAACGAGGCATCGTGGGTTTCATGTATTTGTTTGACTTATTAAAATTCATTGATCATTTCCCATATTATTTTTCGGGATTGTTGCGTGCACTTTTGTGCTTTTTTCCGACAACCTTTCTCGAAACAGCTGTATATGTAGATGCACTACGTAGAATGAGTCTTCTGTTGGATACTTTAAATTTATTAGACAGTTTAACATGAGTGCAGTAAACAAGTAAACCTGCTTAATATTTATTGATCTCCTTCAATGCAAATGTTGGGGATTATTTCTACTTATTTACATTTTTGAATCTTGGTGGTGGCCCCAGCACAAATTACAGCCATGCTCCGTCACGCGTGACCAGGATCCACAAGGCTGAAATGAACATTTGACTATTTCTTTGTAAAGTCCGAGATTTGAATGAAACCTTGAAGATCTTTCTGGAAAACACTTTGAAAGTCACGAGTTAACGGAAAAATAACTTCGCTACACTTATAAAAAAACTAATATTGTTCGGATATGTAACATTTCAAATAAAATGATATTTTGTTGCTCTTTGTTTCCGAAAATGCGGTAAAATTCTCACGGGAATTTCGAATCTCGGAATGAATTTAC
The DNA here is from genome assembly GCA_024195265.1 of Dendrophyllia cribrosa. Lineage (NCBI taxonomy): Eukaryota > Metazoa > Cnidaria > Anthozoa > Scleractinia > Dendrophylliidae > Dendrophyllia > Dendrophyllia cribrosa. Next base: position 3,577,860 of record JAJLRJ010000011.1, on the reverse strand, counting down.
AAAGCCTATGCGTAAACTTGATTTTCAAAAATACTGGTCACGCGTGACGGAGCATGGCTGTAAAAGTTTGCGGCCTATAAAATAACTGTTATGATGCAGTAACCTCTTAAGAATAACACAAAAAACTCTTCATCAGTAGGTTGTCTCAGAATTAGAAATTGAACTTCATAATAATTAAGAAGTTTCCTTGTGGCAAGTTCAAAAAGAAGCCTGAGAAAATATTCGGCTCTCCTCAGGAGTTATATATACAAAGAAAGCTTTCCTGTACAAGAGTTCCTTCTTAATTCTGAGGTCTAATATTGCTACATTGTAGTTTAGATTAATTCTGCTAGAAAGATCGTATTTTAACTTCTACCTGTTTGACTCTTTTTTGATTGCATGTGTTTGAGACTGGTATATTGCTTTGATTAATTGGGAATATCTTGGAACATGTAGGTGAATAACTCAAGCTCCAATGAACAACTTCAGAGAGCCTTGGATGGAAATGATCAAACAGACGCACTGCTAGCAGCAGGATGGTTGCGCGTCTTAACCTTGGAAAATAAAGGCTTGGTAATGTGGCAGTTAACAGTACATGAAGTTATTTTGAAGAGAAAAGTAGCACTTGACCAGTTTTGTGCAGGTTTAAAGGTTCTGGGTGTCCGTGAATTGTTGATGGCTCACAGCAAAATGATGGAACCCTACTTTGTTGCAAGGGAGCAAACTCCTCTCAGTGCCGATGCTGTTCTTGGACTGTTTGCAGACGTCTTACAGCAACAACCAGATGCCAAAAAGGAGCAAGCCCGCCAGCATCTGATAAAGGCTATAACAGATCTGGATGTTGAAGGTGCAGTTTATGATAGAATACCTCCCTATAATAATGCCCATGGCTTACAAAAGGTACTGCTTCCTTTGCTTCATGGTCATTGGATTAAGCGTTGATACAGGGTAAAAGTCAAACCAACAAAATTATTAATAATCATGTCCTTGATCGGCTTGATGTTAAGGTATTGAGCTTTTTGGGGGAAAGGAAAATAATTAAAGCACCTTGACCTTCATAGTTCTGATCCCTCCATGTTTTATGGATTTCAGATTTAATGTGAAAATTGTTTTGCTTCCTTTCCTTGTTGCAGACTCCAAGACCGATCTTCACCATTTTCTGCAGTTCTTGACAGGCCTTGATAAAATTCCTCCCTTGGGACTTGAAACTCATCTAACAATCACTTTTAAAGAGGATACGTCTAAGACTCTTCATGCGGAAACTTGTGCGTACAACTTGATTGTACCTACAGTCCATGATACCTATGAAGAGTTTCAGCATTATTTTCTTCTGGCCTGCAGAGATGCTTATGTTGGCTTTGGTCTAGCTTAGCTTCACTTGTAATACAGCTTACTAAATAATAATACCCAGTTTTCGCTTTGGTATGAATGTAAATTTGCAAGGATCTGAACTACCTACTGTTAAAAATCATTCATGTTGTGTTTCGTCACGTGACGGACCAAATGTACTTCCTATAATACAATCCTGTTGAGTTTTAACTTGCCGTTATTGATACACATGTAGTAACGAACTGCCTAAAACACTAAGGGAATGGTTTGGTTCATTTCAGTTTGCATCAATTTAAATACATGTTATTTCAATGGAGTATAGTACAGGAATGTAATTTTGTTACTTAAGTTGTTATTTTCAATATCTTATATCAATATTTCTGGTACAATGTACGCAGTGTATTGAGATAGAGGTCTAATCGTTCCTGTTTAGCACTATCCCAATGTTTTCATTGCAAACAAGCTTACAACATTGTTACTCGACGTTACGTTCATCATGGGAAAATTTTGTTAATTTTCATACCTGACAAATAAAGTTGTTTTAATTACATTGTTAGGGTGGCTTACTACAGTTTTGGGGGCCAATAAATTTCCTTTCGCGCGCGTGTCACGTAAGCAATACCGCGCAAGCATGTTAGTATTGTAATGTTACTAATGCGCGCGCAGTTAATGTGTATATGCAGTAGTGCGCATGCTCAAAATGGAGATCGCACGAAACGTTTTTTGGTCGTAAATTTCTCGAAATATAGCCGTGCGACCTATGTTCAATTTTTGATATTTTTAAATATACATCAATATCGATCTGTAGACAATTTTTTTTCAAAATCTGTAAGACAGATTTTAAAATATTTTTCGAAATTCCTATTTTTGATATTTTCGTTGATATGCAAAAAACTCTTACAGATTTTTGTTTTAACTTTTAAGAACGTTTATTTTTATCCAAAGTTTATTATAAATGGTAAGGTTTTGAGATAAGGTCGTAAGGGTGGTTTTTGAGTAAAACGTCCTTATAGAATTAGAACCCAGTCTTTTGACAACCACTCGGTCGCCTGTTTTAAGCCAGTTCTAACAAGAGGATGGTGAAATTACAAACACCCATTGTCTTGTACGATGGTTTTGACTTTGTAATTGTTGCTTGTTCCCACAAAGACCCCCATAAACTGTAGCAAACCACCTTAAACGTCTTATTTCCTTTATTCTATCACAGTGACGTCTTCACTGGGTGACATCAAAGTCAGACGTTCCTCCATTGTTGAATGAATGCCAATGCATTTAAGTAAATATCGACACCATAATACATGGAGGGTTCAACAGGATTCACTTGCCTGGCAAGTGCCTGTATGCCTTGGGAGTCCAGAGCACAAAACGTTTCTGGAACCTCAACAATGACGCTGTCATCTTCAACTATTCCATCCCACTCTTCGGATGAGGCAGGTCCGTCCCAGTCGATGCCATCTGCATTTAGATCCACCTGCAAAAAATGTTAACGGCGTGTGATTTCATGTTCCTTTGATTGCTCAGAATATCGTGTTATCGCACACATACAGTGTAAGTATAGACCCCTCCCAAAAGACAGACAGACAACACATCTGAATATATACCCACGGAACCACATTTTGCATGGTGTACACATGATTAATATATGCGTGGAAATGGCATCAGAAAGTGTTCAAAACCATAAACGGTAAATTGAATACCTGGCCAATGAACTCTTCTGTAACTCTTCCGGTGTAATTTGACAGCATTCCTCTAATCCAGAGTTGTTCTGGCGATTTGTTCTGCTCGGTACTGAGAGGTCCCCTGTTGTGGCCCTCGGCAAATAGGGATAGGTTTTTGTTAATACGGGGCAAGAAAACATAATGGAGTGCAGCCAAATGAAGCTCGTTTGTGATGTCTAGTACTCCGCACGCTTCCATGTAACAAAACAGATGGTAAAAAACATATATACACCCAGAGAACATGTCCCTCCACAACCTCTCAATCCTTTGGTTGTGGACACTTCGTCGGGTGATGTGGCTTCCACGATCCGGCCCTCGTAGCGGGTGGGATAGCATGAACCATGCTACGTCAGTATTTTCTTTACCTTTGTCTGAACGTACTCTAGATGGAAGGCCAAACTTATTGACTGCTGACTGGAATGCATCAAAAACAGTGCTGGCCTTGTTGTTTGTTGAACAACTTAGAAATACTATCATTCGAGAGAAACCGTCGATCCCGCCGTGTATGACAAACCTCCATCTGAAGAGCAACGTACATTTCGTTAAACAGAAGCCATTCAAGGTGGCTCTAAAAGTTGGTTGGTTCAGTAAATCGTGTGAAGAGTTTTTTCTCTTCTATCTCTAATCCCACCTTAGGGTTAGGCTAGGTAACGGTTCGAAAAACAACCCTCCTTACGCCGTTACGTTGTTGCCCGTTACACGTTTTCCGAACAGGCCTAAACTTTCCCATACAAATATTTGTTTATAGTGGCAGAGTTTGGAAGGGAATTGATTTATTAATTCAGGTGGGACCATGAGATAAAAGATCTCAGTTCAAACTCGAGGCGGTACGCACCTCTCGGAACGCCTCACAACATTGGCTAAGAAAACAATAAAACAAACAACAGAACAATGGACCCTAGACCTAAAAACAATACAAGTGCGTGATAACCAGGTCCAATGAAATTAGAGGTTCTGAAGAGGTGCGTGGCTACTGTCAAACTCACTGAATTTCATGATTTAGAACTGTTCTCCGTAAAATACATAACAAAGAACTTTTCATTCCTATGGATAAATAGGAAATAAAGATCGATGAGAAGACTCGCGTTATGGCCGTGTCAATTTCAAGAGTAATAACGTACTAACCCCCCCCCCCCCCCCCCTCCCACCACCACCAGCCAGATCGGCCCCCACCGTAGGGTATTTGACCCGACTGTGGGGCATATGTCCGGAGGGGGGGGGGGGGGGGGGGGTGATCGTTCTCTCCTCAGCCTTACTCTCCGCAGAGGTAACAATCAATGTACATGTACAGCAATTAGATCCAACGGGAAGAGTTAGCCGAAGTTCTTCCAGTGTAAACAGTAATTACCTGATTAATTTGTGGTTTCCATCTATGTGCCACAAGGACAGAGGTCCTGGGACATAATAAGATCTTCTTTGTATTAACCTTAACTCCAATGCACGTAGAAGTACACCTTCAGGGTTTACTCGACGCATACACTCCCGAATCCTAGACTGCTGAATACGGAGGCCGCGACCCAATAACAGTCCAATCATTCGTTTGCAGCCAATGTTTGGAAAGTCTGCTATAATATCGTTAGCTATGGCATCTAATTCGGCATCTGACAAGCGAGCGTAGTTTGCTCTCATACTAAGCCCAAACTCACTTAAACGCCTTTCTAATGTACGCTTGCTGACACCAAACAATTGAGCCATTTCTCCAGCAGTAAACCTTTTCTCTGTAAGGAATTCTAGCTGTTCTTTGGGTATATCAAACACTGGTCTACCCCTTTCACCAGTAAATGTCTTTTGAGCCTGAAACGATGTGGACAGAGCTCCACTTCCCGACCTATAAAGACAATCTTTAGCTTCCCTTAAGCAGCGAACAATTCTCGCGTCAATAATTCCAGTATCAAGGTATCTTACCGTTGTGTGATACAACCAATCAATACGATAGTTTAAGCCGTCGATTCTGTCCGAATCAAGTATTTCTGAGGCCAATTCCCTTATGATAGCAACGAGCGAGTTATTTAGAAGACGTCGTATCTGTTCGTCCGCCATCTTGGACTTGCGACATAAATTAAAATATTTACATTTTGGCGGGAAATAAATTATTGTGTCCAAAACGCGTTACTGAGTGTCATGCCGAACTGCATGTTACCTTGTCAAAACACCAAAATGAAGTGAATATCGTCAGAATACGAAAACGCAATGACAGAAGTGCAGGTTGCAATGATCCAATGGCAAAATGTCAGAACGCAATAACAAAAGAGAAGTTTCCAATAGCAAGATGTCAGAATGCAATGACAAAAGTGCAGGTTGCAATGTTCCAATGGCAAAATGTCAGAACGCAATGACAAAAGTGTGCAGGTTACAATGTTCCAATGGCAAAATGTCAGAACGCAATGACAAAAGTGCAGGTTGCAATGTTCCAATTGCAAAATGTCAGAACGCAATGACAAAAGTGCAGGTTGCAATGTTCCAATTGCAAAATGTCAGAACGCAATAACCAAACTGCAGTTTCCAATAGCAAAATACCAAGTGTTAATTTTGGCGGTAATCACACTCCATACTAACCTTTTGAGAGTATTCGATGTTCGTTTAGAAATGTCAAGCGATTCCCAAAATTATTTTGATTTTCCAGTTGACAAAATATCCAAGCTTGGGCATACTATAAGATCACTATGTTCTCGACACTTAAAATATTCGCTGTGGCTAAATGCCCGGCAGCCGGGCACGGTCTCAAATAGACTAAATGTCCGGCAGTCAGAAATTTTCACAAAATTTTCACTGAAAGGCTCTTTCAAACCTTTTGAGAGTATTCGATGTTCCTTTAGAAATGTCAAGCGCTTCCAAAAATTATTTTGCTTTTCCAATTGACGAAATATCCAAGCTTGGGCATACCGTAAGATCGCTATGTTCTCGACACTTAGAAAATTTTTGCTGGGACTCGCAGTCAGAAATTTTCACAGCGTTTCGACTGAACGTTTCACTCAAACCTCTTAAGAGTATTCAAAGTTCGTGTAGAAATGTCAAGCGATTCCCAAAATTTTTTTGATTTTCCAGTTGACGAAATATCCAAGTTTGAGCCTACTATAAGATGGCTATATGTTCTCGACACAGACTGCCGGGCACGGCCTCAAATAGACTAAATGCCCGGGCAAACGGAAATTTTCACTGAAAGGCCCTTTCAAACCTTTTGAGAGTATTCGATGTTCGTTTAGAAATGTCAAGCGCTTCCAAAAATTATTTTGCTTTTCTAGTTGACGAAATATTCAAGCTTGGGCATACCTAGACTTTCTCAAAGTCTAGGGCATACCATAAGATCGCTATGTTCATGGAGACTGCCGGGTACGGCCTCAAATAGACTAAATGCCCGGCAGTCAGAAATTTTCACAGAATTTTGACTGAACGTCTCACTCAGACCTCTTAAGAGTATTCAAAGTTCGTTTAGAAATGTCAAGCGATTCCCAAAATTGTTTGAAAGTATTATTTAAAGTCAACTTCTGTGAAAATTTCTGACTGCTGGGCATTTTATAAGTCTATTTTGAGGCCGTGCCCCGGCAGCAGTCTGCAGAAATTTTTCAAGTGTCGTGAACATAGCGATCTTATAGTATGCCCAAGCTTGAATATTTCGTCAACTATAAAAGCAAAATAATTTTTGGATGCGCTTGACATTTCTAAACGAACATCGAATACTCTCAAAAGGGTTTAAAGAGCCTTTCAGTGAAAATTCTATGAAAATTTCCGACTGCCGGGCATTTAGTCTATTTGAGGCCGTGCCCGGCAGTGTCATGAGAACATAGAGATCTTTTTGTATGCCCAAGCTTGGATATTGTCAACTGGAAAATCAAAAAAATTTTGGGAATCGCTTGACATTTCTAAACGAACTTTGAATACTCTTTAAGAGGTTTGAGTGAGACGTTCAGTCGAAACTCTGTGAAAATTTCTGACTGCGAGTCCCAGCGAAAATTTTTTAAGTGTCGAGAACATAGCGATCTTACGGTATGCCCAAGCTTGGATATTTCGTCAATTGGAAAAGCAAAATAATTTTTGGAAGCGCTTGACATTTCTAAAGGAACATCGAATACTCTCAAAAGGTTTGAAAGAGCCTTTCAGTGAAAATTTCTGACTGCCGGGCATTTAGTCTATTTAAGACCGTGCCCGGCTGCCGGGCATAGCGTCAAATATTTCTGCCGAGACTGGCAGTCAGAAATTTTCACAGAATATTTACTGAACGTCTCACTCAAACCTGTTAAGAGTATTCAAAGTTCGTTTAGAAATGTCAAGCGATTCCCAAAATTATTTTGTTTTTCTAGTTGACGAAATATCCAAGCTTGGGCATACTATAAGATCGCTATGTTCCCGACACTTAGAAAATTTCTGCAGACCGCCGGGCATGGTCTCAAATAGACTAAATGCCCGGCAGTGACAAATTTTCATAGAATATTTCGTCAACTAGAAAAGCAAAATAATTTTTGGAAGCGCTTGACATTTCTAAACGAACATCGAATACTCTCAAGAGGTTTGAAAGAGCCTTTCAGTGAAAATTCTATGAAAATTTCTCACTGCCGGGCATTTAGTCTATTTGAGACCGTGCCCGGCAGCCTGTGCAGAAATTTTCTAAGTGTCGAAAACATAGCGATCTTATCAGTAGTATGCCCAAGCTTGGATATTTCATCAACCGGAAAAGCAAAATAATTTTTGGAATCGCTTGACATTTCTAAACGAACATCGAATACTCTCAAAAGGTTTGAAAGAGCCTTTCAGTGAAAATTTTGTGAAAATTTCTGACTGCCGGGCATTTAGTCTATTTGAGACGCCACAGCGTTCTTCCATGGCAAGCACAAACATTGTGAAGATTAAACTCTTTCCAAAACGTGTAGGCAAAATGGCCATGACGTCTCTTCCATAAAGTATTTTTTTACGGCTATTTCCTGCTCTTTCTTAATAAGAACGATTTCTTCTCGTCGAATATTGAGAGATGCTAAAGCTTTGAACAACGCTTCGTCTTGGTTTTCGCGTGGCAACTCTAGTCTCCCTTGGGAGATCGAATAACCATTTGATTGACGTGTTTACGTTTTAGAACCAATCAGAATGGCCCGTACGCCGGCGTACGGACTACTCAAAAAGTCCACGATTTCTTACGGCTTCGAAACTCGCGGCTTCGCTGCTCGCGAATTATCGCGCGCGCCAACAAAAAAACCGCCGGCTACGCAGGCTAACAGTTTGAGGATAATTAATTTGATAAATTCTAAAAATAAACTGTGGGTAGTCAATTGATTCGTAAAAAATATTATATTACTTGGAGGTAAAACAAGTAGTTGTATAATAAATGATTCCCGGGTTGACATCATCTAATTAGCATTTTGTAAATTCAAATCTCTATAACTCACAAACGCGACGTTCAAAACCAGAAATATTTTACCATTCAACTATTCAATGTACAAGGAGTTGATTCTGAAAATAACTTTCTACGGGTGATAGGCACTTTAAATATAATTATTTAAAATTACCAGACGAGTAATTATATTTCTTTCTTATACAATGTCTTTATCATACAAAAGATACCACTAACAACTTGTACAAATTCTGTTGACAGAATACATCTAATAAAAAGTGCTATAGTAATAAATTTTAACAAAAGGAAATCATTTTAATCACTGATTATTATACAAACTATTTATTCACACTTCCAATAGATTCTAAATTACGAAATACGTTTTTTAGCCAACATAAAATTGGCTTACAAGTATTTAAGCAATCATTTGAGCATGAAACACCAATATTTAGAAACCTTTTAATTAAGGCTCCGAAACTGATAAATTATACCAGCTACCTTTTTGTAAATTGTTGTAAATAAACTTAATTACAATAACGTGAAAAAAAAAATGAAAATTGCCAATAGCAATAACTTAGCCATACAAACTACATTCTCGGATTTTAATAATTCTCAAAGCAGTCAATCACTACGATGTAGTAACTAGTTTTGCACCTTGCCTTTTCATAGTACAACTGTGTGGACACATAACAGTTGTTCTTAAAGAATGAGACGCAAAGGGCAGCAACATATTTCCAACAAGGACGTGTGCCAGATTCACGATATATACCATGTACAGCTGTAATTATCCGAATTGCAAACATTAATTCTCCCTTCAACCTTTTAGTTATTTTTTTTCTTCATTGGTACTATATTCTTGATAGTTTGCAGGGGAAATTTGTCCGAAAGTTTGCGAGATTGCACGGGGTCGAGTGCAACAACGGATCGAAGCCAAAGCGATATCATTTCCCCGAATGAATTATTTTGTCTCATGGCAAGTTAGATTAAGATTAGGATCTGGGTTATAAGGTGGCAGAAATCATGAAATTTGCCCAAAGAAACGAGCTCAAAACGCTCAGAATACAAGTAAATAACGTTATCTTAATTGCACGATTAATGTACAACTATAAACATGTGGGTTCCCTGTAAATGTTGCACGCTATGAGAATTAATAATGGTAATAGGACTGAGTGGAGACCAATTCGGTCTGTAATCATACGAGTGATTCACAAAATCGCGGGAGTCCGATTTGTTTAATCACAGTATGAATACAGACAGAATTGGACGACACGAAGTCCTGTTACCAATTAATCATAACTATAACAAAATTTGAGGAGAAAACGTTAAATCGTTACACGTTTTAGTGATTAAAAACATAACAATTGAGTGTGTTTTTGACCGAGATACACGCACGGAAAAAGGATAGCGCGCGCTAATGACGCGTACTGTCCAATTACATCGTCCAGTTACAGGCATGACGCGTAAACTGTCCTATTAATGCTCTAATTGGCCCTGCTGATAACCAATCATATTCGAGAATTTGTTATAGTTTTGATTAAGCTGATAATTAATTCCTATTTGGCTTTTTTATATATATAAAAACGAAAACGAAAACGTTATTGCAATTAGGTGTACAAATATCGTATATACTACATTAATAACACTCTAAACCGTAACTCCACTGTCAATACATAGTGACTCTTTCTGGTGCTGCTTTCTTTCCTTTCTTTCCCTTACTTCTCTGTGCCTTTTTCTCTTATGATAGACGTGTCGACTGCCCAGAAAAAACAGCACGAATACAATTGCAAGTACAATTGCAACAGTTAACGTCACGATCGAGGTAACTACGGAAAAAACAATGACAGATATATTTAAATAAATGCTGACGAGCTGTACTTTCCTGTGGTGCAACGTCGAGAACGTTGAGAAAAGAGAGACCCTGGACTAGTCTGGTCACGTGCGTCCTAAAATCTGGGATCTAACATATAAACGATTCGAGGGAGGGGCAGCAAAGTGTGAAGTTTGTCCGCTCTAGCTGAGCATTACGAATCAAAACAAATGTAAAATTGTCCGACGGCTCGCGACAAAGCGAAAGCTCGCAAGAAAGTCAACAGTCATCTCAAGGCTCTCAATCTACCGAAGAAATGGAATCTTCCCAAGAACAGCAAGAGCAGATAAATCCTTGGACACGTATTCAAGATGAAGCTTTTAGTCGCCACGAAGCCGAGTTCAACACTTTGAGCTACTTTGATAAATGAATACGAGCAAAACGGAGATTCACTCAATGTGGCTCGTGTAAAAGCTGAAAATGCTTTGCTTCCTGATTACAGAAAGGAACTGAGAAAAGTACTCTTAGAATATCATCGTGCTATGAAGAAAGATTCGACCTTCCGTAAAGTGATACAAACCCAACAAGAGTTAAAAGACAGAGGGATTCGATTGGCTCGAATCGACAGAACTTGACATCGATAAGCGAAAATTTTAACTTAATCGACTGTTTGTAAAACAATCTCTTCCCGATGACGAAGACTAAACCCGTGATTCCACTGCAATGACTTTTGTAAATGTGCAGAAATTGAAATCTGCGTGTACAAACTAGTCTGTTCGCGCCATAGTTAAGGTGACTCGCTCGAAGTGAAAAATGCGCTCATCTGTGGCCTGGATGCAATTTCGCAACGGCAAACTTTTGGTTATAACTTCTTTGTTTTTTACTCTATTGCAATAATTCATTTTGTATCTCTCTGTTCGTTCATTTTGTTTGGTTGAAGCGAAATATAGTCGTTACCTTTTGTTTTGTTATATTTTAAAAATGTCCTCACTTGCTGAAATGTTGAAAAAACTACTAAGCGCCCACCCTTAAGGTCTTGAAATTAAATAAGCGCCCAGGACGCTTATTCGAATAAATACCGTACTACAGGTTCAAAGTATCATTCAAAGCTAAGACCCCCTGTGATCTGACCTCCCATAAGCGACCACCTTGGCTTTCGGTGGGAAACACATTTTGGGTGAGAAACAACTGCGAACTATCCGAATGGATCCGCTTGCGTCACGCAACGCTTCTCGCACAACGCTCCTTGCGTGACGATGCAAAATAACGGCTGCGAAAGAGACTATGATGGGAGTTGACTGTTAGTGTTTTGCGTTTTGAAATACCTCTTTTCCTTTTCAGGTAGGCATTGGTACTGTGATGGTCATGTTCCAAAGAGAAACAGAAATTAGTTTGCCTACCAGGTATTGGAGTTGGTGTGGTAGGTTTTCTTGTTGAGTGGCTCGAAGGAACTGAAATTGTTGAAGATTTTCCAGATGTAACGTCCGTAGAAGTCGTCGAAACATGTAAGTTGTTTGATATGGGATCTTGAGTTGTTCCATACAAAATCAGAGACCAGCTATAAAGTGTACCTATAATAAGAAATGAAGGAAAGAAAAACAAGTGTCCCCAATTAGTAGAGGGTCTCACCCCTCGCTATTTCTTATTTTCTGACACGTTAATAAAGTCATTATTATTATTATCATTATTATTATTACAAGTGAAACCGTAAATAATATATTATAATTAATTTAACATAATATTCCATAGCCTATAGTCCAAAAAAGAACTTCAACAACGTTGAAGAAAAATCTGTGCCATTCAAGTAAATCCTGTAAATAAACATATGTGTACACCACATGGCCTGCTTTTCAAAGGTGCTAATTGTGGTGTTGGGTTCATACTAAATATATGGAATTTGAGGGGGCAGAAAAAAAAATGCGCTGACCCTTAATAGTAAATAGAGGTTATTCAGCTTAAAGTTGTGTAATACGGCTGAGTATTTACTGACGAGTAAAAATGCCCAGCCGTATTACACAACTTTTCACTGAATAAATGTTTATTTTACGACAGAAATATTCTCCTAAAGGCTACGTTTTTGAAGCTGTTTTTCCTAGTGCACGGTCAGAAGAGTGTAATAACGTGTCATATTTGCACTCGTTTTGATGCATATTTGCACTCTAGAATGCTACAATGTATGTCGAATAATAATGTATCATACATTGTACATTTGCACTTGTTTTGGTGCATACAGTATTTGCAATGTCAAATGCTACATGTATGTTGCATAATAACGCCATATACATTGATTTATAATACAGCAGTATTTGAAAAAATATATATTTATTTAAATTTCAATGATAATACATTAAAAAGACTTTCTGACACACATAAAAGGTAATTGATTCGACAAAATCTACTGGTCATTATTATTAAACTATTGTCATTTTCCATATCTTCCCTATATCAGTGTACATTCACTTGGAAGATGACAAAGCTTTAAAAAAAAGTAAGATCATTGTCATGATGCTTAAACTCTCTATTCTGTATGATCTGGGGATGATCAAACTGTACATGTACATGTAATAAAACCAATTCACTAAGAAGAATGTCCTATCCATCAAGTGATCTAAATCACTTTGACAGCTCCTCAATTTTTTGTTTATTACTTTAATTTGCTATTAATTTTTTGTTTTCATGTTTTTTAAGAAAGAAAGAAAGTTTCAATGTACATGTACCTCAGTACAACCTTAAATTTTTGCAATAATCACTGGGTGGCCATTTTCGCAGCACCCAAAAATGGCCACAGACAGAACCTCAGAAACCAATGTACCCTGGTTGAGAACAACCCTTTAATGATTTAAAGGGAAGGTCAGATAATTACACTACAACGCTTTTTACAAACAGACAGTATCATTATTAATTGTAAAAAATTTCCTTCACTGTTTCAGTCGTAGAAAATCCACCTTATGCTTATACTGAATATACCAAGGGATGCCTCTTCAACAGTCTGTTGATTAGAAATAGAAAACTTTTAATTTAAGCATGTTTGCACTTATTGTTTATGTGCATCCTTACTACACATACAGTTTGTCAAAATGCCATCCTACATCATGCAACTCAGCCTGTGCACAGAGGAAGAAAACTAACCACATGAACGGTTGGTAGCCATTGCATTAACTTTGCTAAATAAAAGTTGGTGTCACCTCCATTTTTTTGCATTCTTTTTTTTTTATGTAGATGAAACAACAATAACAACAATGATATTAAATGTAAGGAGAAATTTTAAACTCGGAAAAAATCCGAGTCCCAGATGGGATTTGAACCCACGACCCTCCGTGATCTAGTCGGATGCTCTAACCACTGAGCTACTGGAGACTCTATGGTGAGCAAGGGTCAATTTGTGGGTCTTGACTGGAACCGCATCGCGCGGCTACACAGCCAAGTATAGACTAGCACATGTGAAACTCACTAACAGCATCGCGCTGTCACATTAAAGCATATCAAGATGCAGCCAACCAACCTCCAAAGTGAGTATGTAGATGAAACAACAATAACAACAATGATATTAAATGTAAGGAGAAATTTTTAACTCATTTATTTATCCATTTGATTAGCATAAATACACACTGTGGCTAGTTTAAACACTACCCTGCCCCCCTCACATGAGTTAACCCCCCCCCCCCCCCCCCCCCCCCCCAAGGGCCATAAATACATGTATTCTAAATACAATTGTATTCAGTTTTCTTACTTTTCTTCATTAAGAACCATCTTCCTAAGAACTCATGGATCAAAACGTTTTGGCTTAAATGAAATTGGCAATGCAATTACTGTCGATATGCAATGAAAGAGACAATTTCTTGCAAGTTATGTTCTGAGCATGTGTAGTCCATATAATAGACAATTATAATATAATAGGTAAAAGACAATGGGTTTCTTTTCCTTATTAGTATTCTTTGTATAAAGAATACTAATGTTGGTAGTAATTATTCAGGATTCTTAGTACAACAAATACTGTACTACTGTTTTACAATATCTATGTATATGGAATCTTCTCCAACAAAATTAGCAACCAACAGTTTAGCAAGTAAGCCGTTATTTGAATGACACCAGCGCCCACGTGTAAATTGGTAGGAAAGCGAGTGGTTCAGAGATGCAAGCTGCTCATTTCTACTCATTCACTGCCACTGAATAAAAATTGTTAGACATTTTATCCACCATACCTGTCAACTTTGGTATAGCATTTTTCATGGATTATTTTTTTCCTCAGAACTTTAAAATACCAAAACTTTCGACAGTTGCCGGGAAGCCATGGTCACCTCATCGAAGCCAGTGTGGCACATGCGCTGTATGCTAATCAGTCTACTTGTTTTTCTTGTATGCTAATATCCTCTTTGCACAAAAGCACATTTGTTTGATCTCCGTAGGGACATGCTTTTGGCGGTTCGTGTTTGAAGCCGTTCAAAACACTCACAGCACGTGTTTTATCAAGTCTAAAAATTCTCGCGCTTTGCGCTCGAATTTTTAAACTTTATAAAACACTGCTGTTCGTGTTTTAAACATTACATAAACATGCATGTAATATAAACCCACAACCAATTATTCTTATTTACATGGAAACTAATATATTAACAATTTTAAATTAACATACATGTACCTTAGAAAGATCACACATTTGCAATGAGTTTACAATGTGGTAGACTTTTATGTCCATAACCCATGACAGTACATGTACAGTATGTGATGTTTCCTGGGAGAAACAATTTGATTAATATAGGAAGTGAGCATCTTGAATTGATTGATGAATTTTTCAGACATAAAAAAGGATTAACTGCTGGTATACATGTACCTACTGTAGTTCAGGGCTGTCACTAAGGGCTGGGTGCCAGGGATTTCCCCTGGCTACTATGAGCATGACCCCATACTTTCATAGGAAAATAGAAGGAAAATAGAACCAAAAGAACTCCCCAGCTGTTTGATTGCCTGCCTACTAATTGCATTTACCCAACAACTTGAATCTTAGTGACAGCTCTGCTAGCTGAATATTGTAATTATTATTAATAGTAACATTAAATTATTCTTTCACTTTAAGCAAGGCACTGGGGCTTGTAAAAACAGTCTGCAATTTGATTGCCTTTCTACAGGTAAACAAAGAACTAATTGTTTGAGTACATGTATATACTTAAGCACTTTACATTTAAGCATTTCATTTTTTCCAAGGAGTAGAGTAGACAAGTTCCTTACTGCAGAACACAAGGGTGAGAAAAAAAAGCATCTTTAGATTCCTAATTGTACATGTACATGTACATGTAACTGACAATGACAGAAGAGCAAGGCTGATGAAACATGTCTTGCAGAATTGAAACTGTGGTTCTCTTATTACAAAGTACCACTTACAATTTTAGATCTTTCTTCATGTAGCATCCTTGTATTGGTTTAAATTAATTTTGAGTCAAATTTGGTTAATCCTGTATGGAGATCCAAGATTGTGAACTCTTGGCGGATTTGATACCATCACAATCATATGACCTATCTTAAAGTATATATTAAATCTTTATTACTCATGGCATAGCCGAGGAAGAAGTTATAATTGATTTTTGTCTCACTGATCTGATTAATTGACAAATTATTGAGGCCTTGTGATCTCGTGGCCTCATGTGTGTTAACTTGAGAAGCAGAAAGAAGAATAACTAGCCTGCGGACAGGCTTCCAGTCGGACAGCGGGGTCATGCGAAGAAGGGAAGCCTGCACGCATCCTTCAAAATCGCAGCTGCCGCCCACAAGAACCCGCGGATTGCTTTAGCTTGTCATCTGTCAAATTTTAACCAATCAGCACGCCCCGGAAGTCAAAATTCAAAATCAAGGTAAACAAATGATGATACACATGAAATCTAAGCGCCCGGTCGCTCGCGAGCGCCATGTCTCACAGATAAACTCCCAAAATTACCATACTTTCAGCCTCTGCAATTCAATACCTTAAAGCGGATAAAATCATTATAAGTAAGAGTACGTTGTTTTGTTACAGTTAGCCGAAAACCATCTCCGAGTTATTTATAGTTCTTGTCGCTTCGCTTCGCCGTGTTTGTTTACACACACAATTTCAGCGGTCGGTCGTAGTTAAAAAAAAAATCCTTCAGAAGGTGTAAAACAAATAAAACCGTCTGCTAAAATAATTCAAAAGCCGTTAGCAACGAAAAATAATTCATTAACGTTTCATTAGTCACGAACGAATTGGTCATTCAGCTGGTCGTTCAGCTGGCATTTCTGGGACTCCAGGACATGCACTGCACGTTAACTCTGATCGCAAACCCGCCATAGAATTCAGAACTGACTGAAAGAGTCGGATAAAAATAATTCTGATCAGAAAGACGACAATAATTCAGAAGAAATCGACAAAACTATTTTTAACCGAGCGACAAAATAGACAACCGATCGCTTATGGCTTCGCCACTCATGGGTACAGCTCCTTGTGAAGATAAAACAAAAATCCGCTGCCTCCCCAGGCAAACTACCAAGAAGCTTATTGAATGGCGATTCAACTCATTCAAGACATGTTTATTATATTTAAACTTTACGCAAGACAATGCGGGGCATTCATGGATGGATAGGACTGTTTGATATTGTGTTCACCGCTTATTGCCACATGGGATTTTTGTTCCAGCAAGTTTTGTGTTTTATATAACTTTGCATTTTAGTCAGCGATGGCGGTTTCCAGTGTCAGCTACTGAATGTAGTTTTATTTTTTAGACACAATTTCATGTTTCTCTAGAAAAGCACTTAAAACATTTGGGAATCAAATACTGCAATGGGTTAAAGACACCACAAGTTCAAGCTGTGTACAGCTTCTTGTTTAATTATACCAAGTTTCATTGTCACAGCTTTCATACTATTGATATTACATGGGAGGACAGAGGGAATCCCCTAATGCACAGTCCAATGAAAGGGCTCTAAGAGCCATGCATCTCATGAATACGAAACAGCGTAAGGATAATTTTAGTTGTTCTTTATGTTTTGTAATTTAGCAGCGTCACTGTGATAATTAACACATCTTAGGATGACAGAAATATCCATTGTGTGAAACGAGACAGCTGGATGAGCCGAGTAAGCAAGCAATGACAGCAATACAGTGACATTTCCCCTAAATGCTCCAAATCCATTTGAAATCCACAAATTGGTTATAATTTTCCATTTAATACTAAGTTGGAAGTCCAAGAATTGAAGAACAAACAGATTTTAAAATATTTTAAACATTTTTGCATGACATAAATATGCACCAAATCATACAAACTCACATGTAACATAAGTTATATAACATCCGCTCACATGTACACTCTGCTATATTAAACTCACGTGCCTTACATTCATTTGTGTCTCTTCAGAAATCTAATTATTTCTACCAGCTGCTTCTAAAAATATTGTAGAAAGAACTCTGAGTTATAACACATGCTGCAAGATTGGGCATTATTAAATAAATAAATTGAAGAACAGATTATGGGCATTTGTTAGGCATTTTATAACTTTTCCTTCCCAAGGGTGGGGCATTTACCAAAACAGGTCAGCCTGGGGGTGGGGCATTGTCAAAACAACCTTATCTTTCAGATTTTAAAAGTTGACTCATACAATCCTTAGTTTTTTATTTTAAATTTCCTGATTGCCCTCAAAAATACAAAAACTGAGTTGATAAACGTTGTTTGGGTCCCACACTTTTCAAGAGAACCGGAGCAACAAGCAACAGAGTGAACGCAGTCATATTGGAATTGACGGAGCCATTGGGGGGGGGGGGGGGGGGGGGGGGGGGGAATGGGCGGGCTTGGAATTGACAGAGCCATTACCTTTATCCGACTTGTTCCTTCTTTGAAATGTAAACCACAACATGAACATGTGACTGTAGTTTTTGAAAGTCTGATTACCTTAGGAGAACAAAATAAACAAAACTTCAAAATAGCAATACAACTGTATGACAGATCTTGTAGTTGACAACAAATTTAATTCTAGAGCATGATGCAAGACGCAGACCCTCAGGTTTTTGTTTTACTTCCACCTCTAATTTCCACTGTCAAAGATCTACTGTACATCTTCGTGCTTGAAATACAGTGAAACAGGTGAAACGAAAGGCAACAAAACATCTTTCTAGCTACACGTCATATTTAAAACCTCTTATAAGTTCAAATGTGGACAAAACATGTCAAGAGAAAAGCTTAAAACCTTACCGTATAGCATATGTATTTTAAACTTTGAAAATTACCGCGAAAGCTACACTGTACATGTACTATCAAGCTGATATCAGGGTGTAACATGTCAATAATTTCAATAGTCTATAAAAATCGATCGTTGTAGATTGAATTCAATACTAATCAATCGACAAATATCGGAATTTGATAAAAGCCAATCACACGATTTCTTGTGATTATCGATTTTTTTTACAGTTCGATTTTGATCGATTTCGATCAACAAGTATCGAAATATAAAAAATGAAGTTTGCAAACACGGATAAACGAAGCAGGATCGGCTATGTCAAGACTTTATTTTACTGATTTTACACTGTAATTGGAAGCTCAAATAAACACAAGCTGAAATCAGAAACTACTCTTTTCTTCCAGTAAAAGTGATTTATTTTCATGTCATGTATCATTTTATGTCTTATCAGTGATTTATGCATCTCATTTTTATGCTATTTCTTGATCGCCGCCTTCTAACATGCTGTCTCACGCTGCTTCTGTCCTGTTCTCATTAAACCTGATTAAACTCCAGCGCTTATCAATTTTAACAGAATTAAACGGCTTTTTGGGGTCCATCAAGCACTGAACGAACCACTGTTTATCTTGGTTTATCATTTCTCAAGGTAATTATTCGATTCTACAGTACATTGAATAACAAACCACTTGGTTGCTCAGTTTTTTTTTTATGTAAGCTTAAGTTTATTGCCGTAAAGATTTACTTCAGAGCGGTTTATACTTCAACCTGAAAAGTCGTTCGAGCTATTAAGTCTTATTAGTTTGGTTAATTTCGTAGCCATGAAAATCTTGTGATTATCGACTTTTATCGACAAAGTAAACCTGTCGATTGACAATTATCGACAAATATCGAGTACTATCGACTTAAACTGTATCGACTACGTTTTCGATGATCGATTTTGATCGACATGTTACGCCCCTTACGCCCTGTGATATTAATTTTTTTTAGCGCTCAGAGTCGCAGACTTTTGCCAATCTGTTTGTAAACAAAATCGCTTTAATAATAATTGTAAACTAGTCAGACGTGCACAATATCAAATAGAAACTAATAATCAATCGCCCCAAACAGTCTAAAATAACCCTGAACCCTGTCTAGTTGGACATTAGGTTGAAAGTTAAACTTACGTCTTACTTACCTCAGTTGTCCTTTATCAATCCTCGCGACCGGCGCGAACTAAAGCTGACTTGTTTGCGCTATATCGTAAGTTAGCCACGAAAAGAACAGTTTTCAAAGCAATTTCGCCAGCCTTTTTTTCACTAAACAGGACTCTGAATCGACGAAATAAAATAAATTTTCTGTGCTGACGCTACGAGCTGGAAAAATGGCGGATGCTGGACGGTTGGTGTGAAAACTCGAACCAGTCCTCCCGCTGACCATGTCGTGCAAACCAGAGCAGGGGAGGGGAGGGAAGTGGACCGAAGGGGGAGGGGAGGGTGGGGGAATAAAAAAAAGGCTAACCCCTGATCGGTATGAAAGAAAAATGCTACAGAAAAACTGACAACGCCATTGGTAAGAGGTAAGATAAAAACCACTTATGCAGATTTGTTTATAGTTTTAAACTGAAAAGTCGCTGAACAGGATCAGGAAAGGATGGATTTTCAACGTGTAAAACTTTTTTCGTCACCTTCATTTTTACACAATTTTACTGGAGGAGTAATAATGGCCTTTTTTATACACAAAAATAGCATAAATTTTAACTGGGTGGAAAAACGGGGATTTATTTAAGTTAATAAAAACAGAACTGCAACCGGAACCGAGCCAAAAATCAGTCAACTTCCGTGCGTTCTGGTCACGTGATCCAAGACGTCATAATTTAATTTTATTCGTATATCTACCAACATACCAAATTTTTTAACTCTGCATTTCACCCTTTCAAAGATACATGTATACAAAGATACTAGTCCCCAGACCCCCTATTTGTTCATGTGTATAGCCCCCTTAATTTTGAAAATCCAGAAGTATACCGGGCATGACGAAATGTTGTAAGCGAATGCCTTCCTTGCCACGTTGACTATATTTGCATTTATCAAACCATGTTTCTAAAAAACGTTTAAAGGCACTTGAGGGCATAGTCACGTGACTGATGACGTCACCGCACTCAGTCAATTTAAATAGGTATTTTATGGTAGGTGTAAATAGCATGTGGTGTAGTATCCTCATATACTCAAAATTGACAGAGTTATTTGGCATCGAAAATTTTTCTGGTGCAAAGGGTGATGGGAAGGTTCTTATGAAAATTATAATATATTATTTTAATTATTAAAAACAACGGAATCTTTTATTAATAACCAAGCTAACTAAAAAAAATCTTATTTTACAATTAATTTCACTTAAAAAAAAACTATTCAATCAAAACACTATTTACATTATTCCTTTCAATTAATAATTCTCAAACAATCTTACGTTTTCAATTATTGATCTACTAGAATGCTAAAAATATTCATAATTACAATCCGTATAAATATTGTAAAAGTATTGCTAAAAAAAAGAATAAAAATTTTATGTAAGACGTTTGTATTTACAAGGTGACGGCAATAAAGTATTCTTAACATTACATTATTATTATTATTATTATTATTATTTTGTGAGATTGTGACGCTGGCTAAGAATCTTGAAAACGTCGGGCTGACATAAATCAAATTTACGCCATCGCCGTGGAATTGGGCAAAATCCTTCACGCACTCCATGCACTTCATGCACTTCATGCACTCCGAAAGGTCTCAGATTTTTTCCACATGTAAATAATTTGTCTTTATTTCGTGTCGGTTATTTTTCCGATTCTGGGTAATTTTTTTAAACAACCAAATGGGGGTTATTTTTTACCTTGCACGAGAAGTGAGGGGGGTTAAATTTTAAGACATACAAACGGTAGCAACTACATGTATATAATAGTTATTGAAATAATGGCAATCTAAAAAACAAATGTTAAAAATATATAATTGCTGCGGAGCGAGCGCAGCGAGCGAGCAGCAACATAATCAAGATTTAAGAGAAATATATGAGAAAAAAATATAAGCTAGGAAAAATCTCGAATTGATCGCTTTTTACCAGAATTCACTGCGCCACGAACACATTTTGGGCCAGAATGCACTGCGCCACGAACAATAGCCTCGCTTGCTGCTTCAAGCTGTTGGCTGCGAGATTTGTAATATTTTGGTCCAACATGTCCCAGTCGAAATCGGAACTGGTGTCGAAGACTACCGCGAGTTGAGCGAGGACTGTGAGGCATGGTGATAGGACCGTTGGATAGCAAAGATTTTCGAAGATTGTACGGAATAAGGGCCAGGTCGCACTACAGTCAAAAACAAAAATTAGCCCGTGCAATATGACATAAAAACAACAACATTCCACAAAAAGCGTGTCCCACCGGAGCGATTTCTTTTGTTTTCCTCGATTTTGCCCGGGCGGATTTTTGTTTTTGACTGTAGTGCGACCAGGTCCTAAAAGACAAATTTATTTTGAAATCACTCCGACAGCGGATGATGAGACTGAACTGAGCTGAGCGCGTAGGGACGCGAAACCTGAGCTGAGCGCGTGGAGACGCGAACACGATACGGCTAGCTGGTAACGCAACATACTCTTTATCAATAATTAACCTACATTTTCACACCTTCCTCTTGGTGAACGCGTAACAATACAGTTGAACCCCTATTAAGCGGCCGCCCTCGGGGAACTGGCAAGTGGCCGCTTAATAGGGGTTCGTCAGAAATTAGCATAATGCGTGGTATAAACGTCACTTTATTTGAATACAACTCAGTTGGAGGACAGTTGAACGTTATACAGCCTGTGTTCGGACTGTAAATCCACGTTAGTAATTTCGAAGTTGGTGTGCTAAAAAGAACAACAAAAGAAAGAGTCCCACACCAAACCACAACTCGCAGTTTCAACTCAAACGTGATCCAATTTTGGTAGACATCGTTGACCCTAGAGCTCTTCTCTTTTATGCATGCCTAAGGGCGAGAATTGTTCTGGGGAAGTCTGTGCCAGTCTTCGCTCTGATTAATGGGGTTAGTTTCTAGAGAAACTGTGGTGCTGCGTCGGTGGGGGGATGAAACACGAGAATTTAGTTTTATCGACTGAGTCGATAAGGTAAATTGACCACCGTAAAAAGATTCAAATAGCTGACGTTTCGAGCGCTAGCCCTTCGTCGGAGCGAATCGATTCGCTCCGACGAAGGGCTAGCGCTCGAAACGTCAGCTATTTGAATCTTTTTACGGTGGTCAATTTACCTTATCGACTCAGTCGATAAAACTAAATTCTCGTGTTCGCTCTGATTAGTTTTCGGGCGAAACTATGAAATGCATCTGATTGGTTTATTTTGTTACGCGGGAAAAATTTGCCCGTCGTAGAAAATGTTCGCAAGATACCGAACGCTCAGGGAACAAGAACGAAAACATTGGCATAAGAAAATAACCAATATTAGTGAAACTCCAGAAAAGCCGGGAATGAAATTTGAAATTTGCAGTTGCTGATGAGTTTCTTCTATCGTATATAGTAGTCTCGTTTGATCGAAAAATAAAATCATTTGGAAAAACTGAAAGAATACAGACATGCATAAAAAGAGAATAGATCTAGCGTCTGGAATGTAGCTCTACCATTTTTTTTTTGGAACTTTGGGCGTGCGCTAGGGTCCACATAGCTAGATTTTGGCTACGCTTGCGCAGAGATTCTCAGAGCCTTCGGTCATGCGCGGACATACAAATCAATATTCATTAAATAACTATTGTTCCTGCAATCGTGGCAAATTGTTTTAGGGACATCCCACCTTTTCCTGACAGTTTTGTTGAACAATTTAACTAAAATCTCACTGAGAAAGCCTTCTCCTCAACACCACCTGCACATATAATGTTGAAGTCCATGAAATGCACTTAAGGCGGGGGTACACCTGAATTTGAATGAAATTATAAGAGGTTTAAAGAAGGGATAGAAGAAAGAAAATGATTCTTGGATATTTCGCATTTCTCTCAATTTCACAAATCCTTTGAGAAAAACTATTTCCTCGCAAACACACCCATAAAACACCCCATAACATAGATTCATGAGATGAGATAAGCGTTTTTGGAATGCTTCAAACGTGTATGAAAGAGATATTTGCATTAAATCCATGTTAAGGTGGCTCGACTGGGTTTTTTGGCGACATAACACCCCAACTTTGAACGGCTGATACTTCACTGTCTGAGCTCGGTCAGGCAAGCTGCTTCACACATATACTAGAGATGAAATGAACTTTCCAAAAAAGTAGATTTGATTGACATCAGTGTTACCATAACAACGATCTGATGACGTCATAGTTTTTGCATATGAGTAATTTTCTCAACATCTAGACCTAAACTTTTAAAACGACTGTATGCCTCTTATAGTCTAGACGTATGTCTTCAAGACTGCAAAGTTTGAACAAATTCTATGAGAGCGTTTCCGAATAAAATTGAGTTGAATATTTTCCATCAAAAATATAAAAATTCGCATTACTTTCTGTTATTTCGTCGATGCCAGCGTTTTCCTGACAAATTGAAACAATATTTTCACCATATATTGTTCATGTGCCATAAAACTGCATTCCTTGAAGGTTTCATCCTGTTTGCTTCACTAGATTTCAGTTGATGTGATCGGAAGCAATGTCTTAAATATGCTCATTCTACTCACAGAAGTAACACTATTGTTAGGAAAGCGTTTATTTAAAAACTAGTCGATGAAAATTTTTTAAAATTTTTTGATCTAAAGTTGTACATGTAATGCACTATCTCTGCAAATTTCAAGTGCATTGAATCATTTTAAGGGCGCGAAATACGATTATAAGTATAGGGGACTTTTGCTTTCGTCTTCCAAAGTTTCATTGCCGTATTATTTGTTGACAGCTGGTTTATTTCATTCTACACATTTGTGCACTTTTGAATAAATTTTAAACGTGTTACATGTGCATGACCGCAGCCTTATGTTAATTGCCATTGTAGTCATTGTACTATGAAAAGAATTTTCACGATCGCTTTGGAGCATGCAGGCATGGCAAACGTGTTGTTTCAAAAGCGCACAAATATGTAGAATGTAGACAAAAGAGAAAGTCTTGAAATAAACCAGCTGTCAACAAATAATACGGCAATGAAGACGAATGCAAAAGTCCCCTATAATTTTAATTTTATTTCGCGCCCTTAAAATGATTCAATGCACTTGAAATTTGCAGAGATAGTGCATTACATGTACAACTTTAGATCAAAAGATTTTAAAAAAATTTCATCGACTAGTTTTTAAATAAACGCTTCTCTAACAAAAGTGTTACTTCTGTGAGTAGAATGAGCATATTTAAGACATTGCTTCCGATCACATCAACTGAAATCTAGTGAAGCAAACAGGACGAAACCTTCAAGGAATGTAGTTTTATGGCACATGAACAATATATGGTGAAAATATTGTTTCAATTTGTCAGGAAAACGCTGGCATCGACGAAATAACAGAAAGTAATGCGAATTTTTATATTTTTGATGGAAAATATTCAACTCAATTTTATTCGAAAACGCTCTCATAGAATTTTTACAAACTTTGCAGTCTTGAAGACATACATCTGGACTATAAGAAGCATACAGTCGTTTTAATAGTTTAGGTCTAGATGTTGAGAAAATTACTCATATGCAAAAACCATGACGTCATCAGATCGTTGTTATGGTAACACTGATGTCAATCAAATCTACTTTTTTGGAAAGTTCATTTCATCTCTAGTATATGTGTGAAGCAGCTTGCCTGACGGATCTCAGACAGTGAAGTATCAGCCGCTCAAAGTTGGGGTGTTATGTCGCCAAAAAACCCAGTCGAGCCACCTTAAGTGGCGAAAAAATTGGCATTCAGGTGTACCCTCGCCTTAACTTCTGATGCATGAGTGACTCCTGGTTCCGGCTGAACGTGCGTTCGTGTGTGTGTGTGTGTGCGTGCGTGAGTGTGTGGGGTTGGGAGGGAAGTGCTTAGTGCTCCAAACCAAATAGGCAGGACTGTAGATGAAAACAAAATGCCATAATTACATGTACTTACCCTTTGTTGGGAAACTTGTGTCCAAATTCTTAATTTTAAGAGACCACGGTCCTTCAGGACTTTCTCCCCAATTGAACAGAGTAGTGAAAACCCAGTTTGTCAGGTTTTTGCCTCCAAACCAGTTGTCAATGTTACGCTGACGAGTCAGAGGAGATATGGTACCAGTCGGCGCCGTCAGTTCTAAATACAAGTCCCCACGGCGTGCAAAATCAAGATTTACTTTCACCTGAACGTGTTCCAGGAATTTTATCTCACAATTCCCAATTGTTGCGGAAAAGTTTGATGGAATTTCTCTGGAATTAAAAGAAGTTCTTTTATTCGCGACAGATAGCGGTAAGAAATTTTTAGTCTTTTTATAAAGCTATTTCTCTCTGAACATTTGTATTGAATTTACTGTAGAAAAATGCTTATTTAGGAATTGTACGTAATTTGAACTTGTATTGTTGTACATGCTCACATGTGAATTAAAATGCAGTGAATGAAACAAAAAATGCAAGTTAATCATGAAACAAATAAACTGAGAAATATTTCTTATATACATGCATACTAGATATTTTGCATTTTTTTCCACCTTAGTTGTATGAGAAAGATAGTCAAGATAGTGGGAAAACGTTAAAAGTAGTATTGAAAACGCACAAGAGGGCACGCTTGCCCCTTTGCATTCATATTTTAAGTAATGTTCCCACTATCTGAGGGCATGGGACAGGCTAGAATGAACCAGGCTAGTGGTTTATTTACGATGTATTTATACAAAACGCCTTCCAAAATTATTTTCTTAATTGCCACCACCTGTCTGCTTGTCAGGGAGCTGTATAATTTGTTATTGAAATAGTAAAAACTAATAGATTAGTTTTAAATATTAAATAACGTTCCTCTTCCAGGAGCAAAGACAATTGTTTTGACACTGGTCTGAGTATAGAGAAACTGTCTACTGTCGTGAAGGATTGAGGTGTGTGATAAGACGCTGTCCTCTGATCCTTAGCAGGTAAATTAAAGCATTCAAAATAGAAAAAACTGAGCATTTTAAGGCCCTCACTAAGCATGACCGCACATCAGCCATTGCTGACCATGTCAACACCACTGGACATAACATCAAGTGGGATCATTTTGATATCTTAGCGTCGGGCAAAACTGATTTCCACTGTAAAATCAAAGAAACATTGTTTATACAAGAACTGAAGCCAGCTTTTAATGCAAACGTCAGTAACGAGAAGCTGAATGGAGCGCTGTAACAAATTTTGGAAATCAAAATTCATTTAAGAAATCAAAGCGACAAATTTTGGAAATCAAAATTTCATTTCAGAAATCAAACGATAAAATTTTGGAAATCAAAAATTTACTTAAAAAATCAAACGATAAAATTTTGCAAATAAAAAAATTACTTATAAAATCAAAAATCATACAAAATAAATCAAAGCGTAAAATTTTCAAAATCAAAGTATAAAAATTGAAATCAAAATCTAAATTATACACAATTAGAAAACAACAAAAGAATCAAAGCGATACATTTTCGAGTGATACTCCTCGAACACCGTACTTTATACTTTAGGCTTTTAAAATACTTTTTTGCGACGAATGGGAGTCGTGTTTAGCTTTGCTATTTTTCTACCAGAACGTTCGAACAGTTTACAGTCATTCACAGTTGAATAAAATTAAAGAATAGCTTCGCGCAGACAGATACACAACCGCGTTTTCGAGTTTGTTTTTCACTGGTAAACACAACGGTATCGTTTTACAAACTGGGCGGAGCTATCAATCAAATAGGTGTCAAAGGCGGCAAATCGGCAGATCAAAGATTACATCGCAGTCTCTTATTTTTTCTTCTCGGGCTAGCGCCCTCGTTCCTCGCGGCTCGTATGTCACGCCATTCTCGGATCGATCGCGCTCGACTGATTTAAAGAAAAATAAGAGACTGCTCGCAGTCTATTACTTCATACTGTTTATTTTTTTAATGGAAAGTTATTTGGACTGCATTCTAATGAGCACCGGTTGTTACAAGTGTGTAATTTCAAAATTGTCGAGAACTTATAATAATTATGTTTGATGAAAGCATGTCGAAAACATTTCATGGTGGCCTAAAAGATTTAAAGAAAGAACCTCGGCTCATAAAACACGAGTGCCACCGGCCACAAGAAACCGGTACTCCATGCTTGCAATCTATGTAAACTATGTGTCGTACATAGAATTAAGCCCCATTTACACGCGCAAAAAAAATCGGCACGGCACCCCCAAATTTCGGTACCGTGCCCAAACTATTTAAGCACGGCACTCCCAGTTTACACGAACAAAATAGTGGAATTTCTCTCAAATGGGCACGGTACCTACTTCTGTATTGGCACCCCTAACATTCGCCTGTATTTCCCCGGGAAATGGCGGGAAATGATATTATTGTCACTGTTTAACGGTTATTGATTAGAAATCGGCGCCTAGAACAACAAGAAGGACATCAACGTTACGAAAGACATCTGAAAGGAATGTATCGTCTGTATTGTGACGTTTCTTATAATATACTCTGCAAAATATACAGTTTCTGATTGGCCAATGACGAATGCATAATTATTGTAGAGTGCAAATCTAGGTTGTAAAGTACAATAAGAAAGCTGCAAACCTGTTGCACTTACTTTAAAAGTTTGGAACTTCAAGCTTAAATATTTCTTTTAAATGATGTGATCAATTTTTAGATTTCAGGCATGGTTTACCTGTCAAAAGATTGTTATTGATTGGTTAAAAATAATGGAAACCATTGCAGCGTTTCATTTCAAAATTTCAAAACATCACTCGTGCCCATAAATCATGAAATGCACAAGTAGTTCATACGATTTCCTATATGTATCGTATCGGTCTGTCTGTATCGTCCGCCATTTTGAAATTACAATGGTTGCTACGCATGCGTGACGGCTTAAAATTCGTTCAAAATTATTAGAAATCGAACATTTTTTGGCACGGTGCCTTCTTTTACCCGTGCCGAGACTACCTCCTGGAGGTAGTCTCGGCACCCCTAAAATTTTGGGCACCAGTGCCACATTGTGTTTGGGTCCGACACGTTTACACGTAGATAACTGAGAGTGCCGTGCCCAAAAATCATTGGTACCGTGCCGAATATTTAGGGTGCCGTGCCGAATTTTTAGCCCGTGTAAATGGGGTTTTAGTCAAAGAGACCGCAGAGAGTTTAGGAGCGTTTTATTTGAGGCCAAAAAGAGATGGAAGTTTTGGGTATGAAAAAAGTGCAGTTGGGTTGAGTACTTTAAATAACATTTTGCCAGATAAATTATGTGGCAGAGCTGGTTTGTCTCGAAAGACGTCTCATTGTTTACGTATTACTTGTACCACGAGGCTTTTTCAGAATTCCGTCGAGGAGAAGATTGCAAGGGAGCGAATGGGCCACACCTCTAATGCTTTGTTTAAATACCAGTTGCCCAGTAAGGAGCCATCTTTTGAAGCAAGCAAAATTCTTGGCCCAAGCATAGTTTCTTCTGTTGATTGTCATTCAAAAGTTGCATCGAACTTGCAGGAAGAGAAAGGAAAAGGATGCTCAGATTTTTGGGATTTTGAATCAGATATTTGTGATGATATTCTAGCAAGTATTAGTTGACCATCTGTTTCAAAATCAGTTGATGTGGATGTTTCGGATGAAATTCTAGCCAGTATTGATTTGCCATTCACTACAAGTTGTTTTCTCCCAGACAAGTCTGATGAAACTCAGGGAAGTTTAAGTTTGTCATCTGGTACACGCAATGTTATTAACAATGTAGCCGCAAATGCTACCTTTAACAACTGCAGGATTAACTTTATTTTGAACTCTAAGTAGAAATTAGAAAACTGTGGCCAGGTTAACAGTGCTCTGGTAATAAAGCATTTGTATGTTTATCCTTTTTGCATCCCTGTTTTGCTTTAATGCGGGGCTTTTGATATTCTGTATGAAATTGGTGACAGAATACTGTCAGTGAGTAACCTATTAGTATTCTGTATCAATTTCATACAGAATACTAACAGGAATAATTAGTATTCTGTTAGTATCAATTTGATACAGAATACCTATTTGAGGGCAACAATTCAATCATTGCTAATTCATAAACCCCAGTTTTTCCCTGCTATCTTTTCAAGCCCTCTCCGAGCTTTCAGACAGTTGGAATTTGTATTGGGTTTACAGTGGTATCCATGTGACTTAAATTACATGTTTGGATTGGCTTACTTGCTCATGTTGAATTATTAATGAATTTTGTAAGTTACCTATACCACTTAGCGTAGGTATTATATAAATACTCTAGGGAGCCACCTTTAACTCTCTGACGTTTCCCATATAAAAGCACAGAGTTCGAATAGCCCTTTAACATGACTGTACGTTTACATCAGACTAGCTAATTTTACCCCCAAGCCTCGTTTTGGAATTGTAAACATGTGAAGGTTCACAAACAAGAATGAATTCCCTAAGCAGAGGCTTTACTCGCGCTCTCATCTCTCTCATATTACACACCTCTTGTCTCATATACGTGCATTTTCACCGCAAGAAGAGCCTCTGAACAAGAGTGCGTTTTTTTATTGCATCAAGCTTATATGATGTTTTGCTTCTATCTCTAGCGTGGATCAACCTGAGGCCAAGAACCTACAAAAATACATTCCAAAACTCAAACCTGTTTTCCTCCTGGCCTTTAATCTCGCAGCTATGTTGCTCAGGCACTCTTTTCCAGTGTTTTGCCAAATGCACCATTTTGCCAGCATCCATAAGACCAAAGCCAAAAAACTTACTAACGGTTAAACCAGCTTTGTTTGTCACCCAAGCTCCTCTATTCAGTAGGTCCCCTCCTGGTGCTGGTCTCGCACTTCTAACTATCACGTGTTGTACATCACGCCATGTGAGTAAGCGGCTATAAGATAAAACATACCGTAAAATTCCGATTACATGACAAGTTAGAACCTCGATTTTATTGCTAAAGCATGGCATATTTGTGGGAGATTATAATTAGCTTATCTATCAACTCCATTGTTTTAAAAGAAGAAGGATATCATACTGAGAACATAAAACATGTCCTAAAGCCGTCAACAGCAGTAAATTTAATAAGTTTTTTGGTATGTGCTAAAACCCGGACGGTAGACGATGGACGATGTCATGATAACGATATCATGATATCAGTCTTCACGCAATGTGGTCACGCAATAAATACATTTTTGGTCACGCAATGTCACGCAATGTGGTCACACAATAAATACGTTTTTGGGGACCTGGGGGTAGGGAGTGGTAACCCAGTTTAGCGTCATTAATCAAACTCGTGACCACCCCCCATCCCAGGTTCGAAGGGGCCCATACACACAAAAAAAACTAAACTGCAGATACCGTGTACAATCTATTGCGTCACATAGGATCAAATAAAAACTGTGATAAGCAACAGACCACTGCAAGGACCAATCAAACAATGTGGAAAGGCATTCTCTCGAAATGGCACTACGGTCGGCCA
This sequence comes from Dendrophyllia cribrosa, assembly GCA_024195265.1. Lineage (NCBI taxonomy): Eukaryota > Metazoa > Cnidaria > Anthozoa > Scleractinia > Dendrophylliidae > Dendrophyllia > Dendrophyllia cribrosa. The sequence continues at coordinate 3,547,023 of JAJLRJ010000011.1, read as the reverse complement.
AACCCGACATGATCTCCGCTCAAAACTAGAAAGCAGACACGGACAGCTGTTTCGGGCTTGTTATGCCCTCGTCAGTGTGCCATAGCTAGAACATAATGAGAATCGGTAACTTCACCTATCTCATATATGTCGCTAATCATTCCAGAAAGAGCTGTGATAGGGTAAATCGCACAACGGTCGTGCCACAAACAACTGTGGCAAATGGCCAAAGGGTGATTCATCCTAACAACCGATACATGTCAGCGCCATAGGGAGAGAAACAAGGAATGGCCAAACCATTCTTCTCCTTTAGATAGAATGCACATAGATCGGATCTATTCAGTAGACCACCACGGTATAAAAATAATAATAAATCAACTAAACTGCAGATACCGTGTACAATCTATTGCGTCACAATACCGTAGTGCCATTTCGAGAGAATGCCTTTCCATTGTTGCTTATCACTGTTTGTATTTGATCCAATGTGACGCAATAGATTGTTCACGTTATTTGCAGTTTAGTTGATTTACAAAAAAAACATATTTATTGCGTGACCATTGCGTGACCAAAAACATCGCCGCACTGATGAGTTCGATACTTTATACAATTCGTCCGTTGATATTGAAATGGGACTAAAGTTTTTCACATCGTTTGCGATAACGTCAATCATCCAACACCGCCGCGCTGATTAGTTCATGACGCTAAACTGGGTTACCACTCCCCACCCCCAGGTTCCCAAAAACATATTTAACGTATCTATTGTGTGACCACATTGCGTGACCAAAAACGTATTTATTGCGTGACCACATTGCGTGAAGACGGATATCATGATATCGTTATCGTGACATCGTCCATCGTCTACCGTCCGGGTTTTAGTATATGCCAAGTTTTTTGTCATGTCTTCAAATAATCCAATAATTACGATCTGAGCACTGCTCAAAAAAGGAACTCAGTTTTTCTTTTTCCATTGGCGGCATTTACAAATCCAGTGAACAAAACAACGCTTTAGAGAAATACCTTTCAAATTCTAACAACAAATAATTACATCACGCAATATTTATCAACATTTATGTAGCCTTAATCCGTCGCAGCCTGAAGTAAATTTAAATCATTGTTGTACAAATACAGTGCCATCAAATCAACAAAAATCTGCACGCAGCTTTTGCACTGTAATATAAATCATGCGACAATCGAGGGAAAAAAACACTTTACTAACCGATGAAGCCTAAGCGTAGGTAGCCGCTGAGTACTCACTACACATTATCACATTATCAGCATACTTCAATAAGAGCAGGAATAGCCAACTTGAAAGATTCGTAATTATCGGATAAAATGCTTCAGAAAACGTTTAAACCGCTACCTTGAATAACTACAATAAAAAAATCCAATATTTTTGGAAGTGTCTAATTTCAGACGTCCAAACAACGAAGAAATTATTGAACTAGAGCTTTCTAATGGGGCGGATTGTTAGTGTACCGCGGGGTTGGTGTTTGAGTGTGTCACTTGCTTTTTTCGTGTTTTACTTAAAATTTACTGACACACCGATCGGCAAAAATGCTGATCCACCTCCCCATACGCATGCCGTGGGAGGACGGCCGTGCTGTCCCCAGCCAACAGTTACCACATGTGTTGTGTGGAGCTGGCGCTTAAAGGGATGCTTGCATCCGCCTTGGCAGTAAAGTGGCGGGGTCGATGATCTTTTGTGAGACCCTGCCTGGCTATGCCATGCTGACGAGTCCTAACTAAGACGAAACAGCTGTCCAAAAATGGACAAATTTGAGCGAGAAAAATAAAAAACGACCTAAAAAGAAACATAGGTTGGTTATGTCGGGCCCGAGCCCTTCAATTTAAAGCATTGAAACAGGAACCCTACTTTGCTTCAAGTGTCACTGCAATGAGACCAGAAGCCATTGCTGTAGCCGCTGATGTTGCATCGAACTTGTTAAAACATCCTGACTGCTTATCAGCAGTTATCTGCAAAATGGAATGGAAAATAAGTACAAAAATATAAAAGGAAAGTTAAGTATAACATAATTCGTTGCACTCACAATTATTGATAATTAAGTGCCATGGAGGAGAAGAGGAGAAATCACACCATTTCCAAGTGAACTATTTTACTTACAACTTCCCCAACTCCTTGATTTTTGTCCCTGCTGTAAGCGGAGGCCATGATCCCAGGGCACTCTTCTGCATAGGACGGGTTGGAACCGTCTAGGTTCACACCATTGATAGCGATAGTGTAAATACTATTAACATAACCATTATAAGCACAACTGTCTTGAATTATGCCACCATTCCCAGCTGCAAAGGTGTAAATAGCACCCAAGCCTCCACGACCCTGGAATAAAACATTAAATGAAAAATAAAACAAAATCATTTTGTGGTATGCCATGAAATATCCTAAAAAGAGACTCCTTTACTTTTTAGCGGTACAGAACTACAATTAAGTATAACTGCAACGACTTTGTAGTCCTCTGATTGACTTGTTCAGCGAAAGCCTACCACTTTAAAATGACATTTTCTTTTTTAATGACACAGCTTGGCAACCTTTCATGTAATCATAATCCCTTTACTTTCAAGACAATGCACTGTTAATACCTGCTCTATCCCACGTTTGATAGCTCTACTGGTCAGTTCTCCAGGACCCTCAACCTCAGCGCTCGTGTCTCCAGGCCCCCAACTGTTTGAGTATATGTCAATCATATCCAGTTTGTGAGACAGGGCAAGTGATTTTATGGCATCAGTAGAACGGCCATTATCATCAAAAATACGAATACCTGTAGCAAGAAAAATGGTGATGCAATATTTTAGTTGGCTAACTTCAACTTATACTAACAGTTGCCCATTCAAAATCCCTAAATGTAGTTTTTACAGGCTCTTGATATTTCCGTGCCTTCTCAGGCCCCGTCCACACTAATGCGTTTTTGAAAACCTCCGTTTTTGGTTCCCTGAAAACGGATAAAATGATCTGCATCCACACTATGTTTTCAGATCATTTTTGACCGTCCACACTAGAAGCTGAAAAACGACGATCCAAAGATGCGTTTGCATCACCAGGCTCTGCTCGGACGTTTTTTCTGTTCAATACGCATGCTCCAATAGCGTCAGCAATACTACGCGTCACGCGTTTCTAGCTCGTATTTACGTAAGCGTTTTTGGAAACTTCCGTTTTTTCCGTCCACACTAAAACAATAGACCTGCGTTTTCAAGTCTCCACTCTGAAAAGCGTTTTTCGAAAACCTCCATTTTCATAGATAAACATCTCCGTTTTTGATCGTTTTAGTGTGGACGATCGGTTAAAACGGATAAAAGAGTATGCGTTTTCAAACAAAAACGCATTAGTGTGGACAGGGCCTCTGGTCACTTGAAGAGTCTGACCCACCCAGTTTACATTGCGCGCTTCTATTATTGTTATGATACGGCTCTATTCCATATTTGGGCAAGCATATCAACTCTTGCACGAGTGAATTTGTCATCTACAATACAGTATGGATTTTCGGGGGCCCTGAAAATGGCGGATGAACCAACGTAGGCGCGCAATACAAACTGGGTGGGTCAGATTCTTCAATATGATTGTCACATAACCAAAGATGGCTGTCATTTTTCTTTCATTTATTTGCCTTGTCTGCGAGAGACACAGGCAAGCTGACCTGATGGTTAGGCTAGAACAGATTAAAGTTGAGTCATGTTCTTGTCCCTGAACATACACACTGTCAACAAAAGCATTCCGTAAATTAATTTCGATACTCAATTAAAAACCACTCTATATTCACAAACCCGTTGAAATTAAAAATATCAACAAGACAATTGGTTAGTTATTGTTTTTATTTTTGCATGGTGCTTTTAACTAGCCAACGTACCTGCAATTTTGGCATTGTATGCCAGTCCCACGCCACACTTATTGTTATTAGCTGCACCAGCTATAACACCAGCACAGTTGTTGCCATGGCTAGTGATAAATTAAAGTGAAATTAAGTGAAATTAAGTTTCACAAAGTCGCTTTTTAATACTCATTTAAGCCAGTCATCTATTTTCTTAAAAAAAAAATAAATAAATAATGATTTGGGAAGGAAAGCTTTCCCTAGAGAGTAACAGGCATGGATACGCAAACAGCAGGCGCATGAAAGATTTGAACCAAGATTTTTTGCCAAGTGCACCTCACTTTCCCTCTCAGTAAGTGAGCCACAAAAACCTGGAGGACTAATTTGACAAAAGCGCAATTGACGGATGTTAACTGACAGGCTTATTTTCAAGACACACTCCAGCAAGGGGGGAGTTACTGGACAGTGTTAGAGCCAGTGCCATATCATTGATTTACAGAATACATACCCAAACACTGTTCTCCCACCTCCATCACCTTCCACATAATCAAAACTTGCTGTAGAATCCTTGAAAAATAAAATATTTTTTGAGATTCGTTTAACAGAAATAGTGCTCAATATAATTAATATAACTAATAATAATTATTGGATCCAAATAACATCAATATTGTTAATATATATTCATTTGGTAATTTTATCACCAAAGAAAGCATTGTGGAAAGGACTTTTAATTAAGAACTTCAAACATTAGTGGAGGAGGGAAGTGGATTGGGTGGCTATAGCCACCCCCTTTGGACCGTTGGTTTTAACAGTTGTTTTCTTTTTAATTGCAACAATGAAAAATTTAATACACTTAGGCATATACCCGTAGCCACCCCTCATAAAAAATTCTGGATCCACCCCTGTGATAGTTCATAAGAGTCAACTGAATACTGCATATCCCCGATTAGTGCCCTCCCTCAATGAAGAGTTATTATAAAAAAGTAGTCCGAATGAATAAATGGAAGTGTTGAATATTGAATAAAAATTGAATGAAGCATATTCAATTCCTTTTGTTCAACATAACATTTTAAACTCAATATTTAACATTTTCTTCAACATTCATATTTTTTCATGTCAATAATCACGTTCATACACGTACTTCACAGGGGAAATCATTTTAAGGGTTAACATCAAACCCTTTAAGCCCTGAGGCAAATCCGCCTTTTTTCCAAACTGGTTACTAAAAACTCTATGACCATGTATGATACCATTTGAAAGGTTTTGATTGGTATGATTCAAAACTTATGCCATTTTAAATGGAGGAAGTTATTGGCTTTGATAGAAATGGGTTTAAAACATAAAAACAAAAACGTTTATCAAAGTCGTAGTCTTCATACATTCTAGGTATACCCCCAAACTTAATACCTCATTTTGCAGCTCTCAGTAGAATAACACCAGTTTCATCTTAGAGAACATTTGCATTACTTAAGAAAAAAAAATTGAAATGCTTGGGTTGGTGGTCAATTACAACACAGAGAGTAGGGGGGGGGATGATTTTATGTGTTCAATGGGTAGATCTTTCCAAGACCATTTTGGTGGCCAAAATTCATTGACATTGACCAGATGTTGAACAAGTTACATATGTGATTATGTATGTGCCACGTGGCACTATCGGGGCTTAAAGGGTTAAGCTGACACAAAGAGAAAAAAAAACAAAAAGATTGACGTCATTACATAGTTTGGAGACAGTTCAGGATGATTTCCATCAACTCCATCGTCGACTACAGCCACCAGAATTCCTTTCCCTGTGTATGCCGGCCACACAGAAGTGATATTAAAAGTTGGTTGGTTAGGTCTTTCCTAAAAATGATTAATCAAGTTAAAGGGGGGAATTATAATACCGTGAAACCTGTATAAAGGAGACACCTTCTATTAAGCAGACACCAGCTGGGCCCCTAAATTTTCTTCCCATATTTACTGTAAAACGAACCTGTATTTATATATAACAGACCCCTTTATCAGCGGACACTAGCGAGGGTCCCGAGGGTGTCCGCTTAATACAGGTTTCACTGAATTGCATTTTTCACAGCTCCAATGCCCCAGTCTTCATTGTAATTTGTATAATTATTATTTTATCTGATTTTATTTGCTCCAACTTACAATGTATGTAAGCATGTGGGCAATAAAGGTCTGTTTCATATACAGTACATGTACAGCATGTGATATTTTCAGATTGAACTACATTTTGTTTGTATTTGCCACAAAAATGCCCCAGGGGTGATCCCAACTTAAATGATATGTCAATCAGGTTTTGCTATATTATTCTATTTAATAATTAGTAATGGTTATAGCTACAATGGAATCTCCCATAAGCGTACACCCTTAGGACCAAGGGTACATGCAAGTGTCCACTTATGAAAAAAAAAATAGCTAGAGGATGTAATACTGCACCAGATGCAAGTACATGTTCTTTTGAAGCTTTTAAGAATTACATGTATCCACTACAGGGTTGTTGAATGTGCTTTTTATATCACATATATCCCACTTATGCGAGGTTATTTAAACCCTGTGTGGACCCTGACCCCTACCCTATGTTTGCTTACGGGAGGTAAAAAATGTTAGGGGGGTAAAAAATGTTAGTGTTGGAGAGGATAAATCACCGGGACCATGGTTTGGTGTCTCCTTATGGGAGGTGTCCACTTATGGCAGGGTCTGTTTATGGGAGGTGTCTGCTTACAGAAGTCGGTTAGATGACTGTAGTTTGTAAAAGAGAAATCAACTTTGACTAACTTTGTTTGTTGAGCAAAAATGATCTGTCATCGTTGAAAATAGATGACAGATCATATTAAATAGTTTAAAACTGTTTCCTTCAGAATGAAATACCCATTAATGACTCCATATAGTTATTAATAGCCAGTCTTCCAAATAAAATATAGTACACAATTTTATTGCCGTCTTTCAAGAGTTTTTTTTGCGATACTAGGCATAAATATATATGACTAGCTTACATGTAGGTCTTCTCTTTTACGGAGAAGTCTGATTTGGCAGTTTTGTCTCATTACCATGGCAACCAATGATTGAGTTGTTGGGCTTGTTGTTGAAGGCCAGCAAACCTCTTAACAGATTTTCTCGGTTTTTACATGGTAAATATTCGCGAGTTTTGGTGAAACAGAAGAAACATTTAGTAAGTCTTATCTACACTGTAACAAAGCTATAAAAAGATCAGTACACAATCGTTGGCAATTTACGTTTATTGGGTTTGTCTATGTACAAAAATTGTCGTGAATCATTTTTTTGTGATTGAGAACCAAGAAAATCCTACCAATTTGTCAATTTTCATAAACATTTACTGTGTGGAATGTGCACAATAAAAGTGTTAGTTACCATAAGAACCTCTTATTTTTGTGACATCATCAAAATAAACAAACGTGCTGGCACCATTTTTGTGCCCATGCCTCAAGCACCAAAAACTATATGGAGCCACCTTAACAAGGTTGTCAGAAATGTTAGATGTATATGTTGTGGGTCAAAATTTGCCTTGGTTCAAAATTTTCTTTTCCTTTGTTTTTGGGTATGAAAACGCATGATAATGTATGATCATAATGAGTTTCAAACAAAGGAAAGAAAATTTTGAACCAAGGAAAATTTTGACCCACAAACATAAACATCTAACAATTAGACGTCTATAATTTATAACCTCACTTTGGAAGATAATCAAATATATATTTTTAATGTCATCTCTTCTAACAATGTTTATAACTGGAAAGCAAAGAAGCCAGCTGATATGACAAAGTAGGTCGTGATTTTTGCTGGCAGCTGGCTTCTTCTGAAAACCCACCGTTTCTTAAGTTAAATTGAATGGTTGAACAGAACAAAAATTTTGAATGGCTAGCTGCCAATGGCTATGGAAAAATTTCGAATGGAGTGAGTTTTCTGACAGAAAGCAAACAAAATTATGTAAACAAGTGGCCCCAAGTGCCAGTGCATACATCACACAAAATTCATGTGTAATATTCTTTCTGAACTTCATCCAATCGTGAGATAAATCTTGAATGAAACTACCGGTAACTATAACAATTGAAGTCAGACAGCGGGAAAAGGTAATGTAGCAGAAAACAAATTTAGCCCTTTTAAGCCGGTTTGTTGTAGTTGTCAGGAAAAAGTGTCAAAAGGGTAATTTGAAACCTTAATACAGACTATGCACTTCCATGAATTCTCTGTTTTCCTTGCAGTTTTGCTCCCCAAATTACAATTAAGCTTTTCCAAACTCTGCAGGCGCAACCACACTTTACGTGTTCCACTTTACAAATGTGCACCAACAGTCAACGACATACAAGACTATCCCAATACTTAATACTCCCTATCATCAAACCCTGAACTGACGTGCATGCACGTTTTCAATTTTTTAACCCCAACCCAATATGCCTAATACAACGATGCCTAAGTATATGCTCCCACAGCCTCTTGTTTGTCAAAGATTGCAGACTGGCAACCAGAGAATGTTAATTTTTAAATTTGTTACAATAACTATAATTTTTGTCATCAGTGCTGAAATAAACAGAGGAAAATTTATTTAATGCTTTACTGAATGGGTTACTTACAATGTACCACTGTTTCTTATAAAGAATGTCATTAAAACTCAGGGACAAAAGTTGATGCTTTTTCTCTTTCTGCTGCATAAACCATTCAACCTGAAAATAAATTTATAACATTCATTAATAATTCATAAGCAAAGGACAAAGAAATTACAATTTAATGAATCTGTTAATCCTGATACAGTACAGTACAGTGCAGTGCAGTGCAGTGCAGTACAGCACAGCACAGATTTCAGGTTAATTTTGATTTTCCATGGTTCTTTTCTATGCTAATAGATGATATCTAATGAACATCAAACAACGGAAAATCAAAATTAACCTGAAATCAAATTCGACCTGTAACATATATAATAAAATTAAATGTATGTACATTGTACATGTATATTACAGTAAGATACATGTACATGTAATAGCTAGGAGGCCTTAATTATTTATAATAAGCATTCTGTATCAAACATAGAGGAAGAAATTCAAACACAAACAGGTGCCCCTCCCCAACCTCATCATCAGCTGAAAACAGTCTCCCTTGCTCAGCTGACAGGCCTACGAGTGAAATATTTTGTGCTAGTAGTCCAGTCATTTTAGGGTTCGACCCGGAACAAATTCCCACAAAAGCTTTCTCTTCGGAAATATGTCAGAATTAATGTGCTAATCAACATACTAAAAGTCCCCAAAAATCCGAACATGGCAACATTGCGAAATTTGATAAAACGTTAGAAAGCTCTCTCCTGCGACATCCAAGGCTGAAACCGGAAGTGCTTAAATGCCAATTGTTTTATTGCACTTTAAATGCCAATTTCTGACGAAATATCAATAAAATCAGAAGCATTCTATAGAATGATACACATTCCTTTATTTCAATTACCGATTGTTTTGGATAGAAAATGTACAACATTTATCTCTCAGCTCGAGCATCTATGAAGTTTGCACTTTGGCACAATTTCAAAACACACGCGGAATTAACTTGCCGATACATAGTACTGTGGCTATAGGCTTATGAGAAATCGAAGCACTTTTACTTTGTTATTTTGGTGAGAAAAAACCTGACAGTTATATAGTTTGGCCATTCTCAATCCTCTTCGTCATCACTTTCCTCGAGAACTGCAGTGCTATTTGTACACGCCGTTCCACGGCAAGAACAGTCAAGCCCGTCAAGAACAGTCAAGCCCGTATTTCTGGCAGCTACACCTTGCCGTGGCGCAGTCAGTTGCACAGTTGCAGGGGATCATCTTTAGATGAGGCTGAGGAGCAGCCGGTTGATCAGTTGCAACGGGGAGTACTTGTCTGCCATTCATTCTCCAGCCCCAATCTTCCAGTAGCATCCCCTCATCTAGACCCTGCCATTGTTTGATTTGCAAAAAAACACTCTGAAGCTATGGTATTAAGCGGCGGCAGACGTGGGGGGTAGATTCTGTGGCTGTATCTGACGGCCTCTGGTTGCTACTTTTTCGTAATACCGTTGGTACTGCATGCGGTCGAGGCCTTCTCCAGGTTTTTCTCCATACAGCGCCATAAGAACATTTTCTCCTGCTTTAGCGATGTCAACTAGGGACGAACGAGCAGCGTCAAACACTTTCGCCTGATCTCTGAAGTATGCGCTTTCGCTGTACTTCTTAAGGGATGCCATCTTACCAAGCCCATAAGGGCAAGATGTGGTGTCGCAGCCCATAACTGCATGTAGAAAAAGCATGTTGCGACACACTGCCTCGCCGAGCTCCGCCCTAACTTTCCGCACGTTCCACACTTTGATCTCTTTGGAATTAGCCTTTGGTTCTGGTTGGAAGAACAAATCGCATCCATCTGCTCGCGTATAGTAGCACAGTAGCACCAGGAGATCAGTATCATCCCCAACGAGAACAGTGGGACATTCATCAGCAGAGTCAATGGCTGTTTCAACGATGAGAAGATCTGCATCCCCCTCTGCTTGAATGTGTAGTTTGACAACCAGCTTCTGATAAGTAGTGTCTCAACATGGTTATGAAGCGCTTCTTGTTCTCTACGTTTGAAAGGAAAGCGTCTTTTCTCATCATTACTTTCATCCCATTCTGGAATGTCACAGTAGCACTCGCCTTCCCAGCTGCGCATCTTTCGTGAGTCATACTCTTTGTAGAGGGCCTATTAGTGTAACCATCAAACACGATCATCGCTTTGCCATACTTCCTCGTCACATACTGGCAATACAGGCGGCACACCTCTTGGTATATGCTTTATTGCCAACCTGTATATTTCATTTGTAAATATAATTTTTTGTTACTCAGCTCGATTAGCTTTCTAGTTATTCTGGGTAACATTACCTATTTCTGATTTAATTTTATATTGTAAACAGTTTTTTCTTTCTTTGTAAATATGGTAATAAAGTGTATTCTCATGGTATCTGACTTGTTGTGGCCACGGAACCCGATGGAGAAGGGCACTGCCACCAAGGACATACTGGACGGATTCTGTTGGTCCTTCTTTAGCATTTGCTGATAGCTTTGCCCTTAGAGCATCTGCAAGCGTCGCCTTTTGAAACGTTAAGTGAAAAAATTGTTAAGAGAGAAAAGCCAAGTCCATTAATTTACCAAAAACTGATCAGAGCCAAAAGTTTAATCCCACGTAAAAGCCAACTAAAGTGGTTTCAAGACTGCAACTTTTCAGACAAAGAAGATACATTTAATTGGGAACTCGCCTATCTTATGGCGCGACGGTGCACAAAAAGCACCAAACTGATAGAGTTCCAATTTAAACTATTACATAGGCGCATACCAACTAATGATTTTTTACTTAAAATAGGACGAAAAGAATATGACAACTGTACCTTTTGCAACAATTCCTCAGAGACGCTAATTCATCTTTTTTGGTCTTGCCATGTTACAGCCTCCTTTTGGAAAAGCGTAACCGACTGGCTTCAAAACGCTCTTCCGTTAATCGGCAAATACAACTTATTGAATATTACTGCACTGGGCTTGAGGCCGGAGCCTCATTCTACAGAATACTTGTGTCAATTAAACTATTGTCTACTGTTAGCGCGGTTTCATATTTGGCAAGCCAAAATGGATGAAATATCGCCTAATTTTGCAAATTTTCTGCGCCTAGTTAAGTCAAGATCTATTATAGAGAAAAAAGCTGGGGACACTAAAAAATGGAACTTTCTTAAAGATTGTTCTTTATATAGCTCTTGATATCGATTGTTTCCTTTCCCCTGACGGTCAAATACCAAAAATATTTTTAAAGATTTGTAAATCTTATATTTAACTAGATATATCTGACTGATTGTACTCAATCAAGGTTCGTTTATTGCTCCTGTCTCAACTGTACTTTCTTTGAACCTTCTCTTTTTGTTTGTTTTCTCTGTGCTGTAATTTAGTTATTGTATTGTATTGTTAATAAAAAAAAAATTAAAAAAAAAAAGCGTCGCCTTTTGGGCCTGGCGTAGGGTCGCTGGTGTCTCAAACAGCGCTGCTGGATAGCTACAGAGTTCATACGAGAAAACATCTTCAAGGTCGTTGGTGTTCATGCAAGCGATCACAAGTCACTGGAATAAGAGTTGAGGATCTACATGTACTCTCTCGTCTTCAATCCGTATTGACGACTTTGTTGCCAGCGTCACAGATTGTTCATTTCGTTTGAAAGAATACATGGTCACTGTCTTCCCTATCATAGAAGACAAAATCTTCTCCCCTTTGACACGAGCCTCATATACGTCCACAGTGTCTTCCGCATTCACCCCCGTCATAATGTTCTTTAATACTTGCTCCTGGTCGAACGGGTTTCTGCCATCAGCAAGTGTCTTCAGGATAAGGTGGGTATCATTCATGTCGCGCGCCTTTCTTGAGTTGGTCATATCCTTGATCTGTTCACTTGAGTTGTATTTGACACCTGTCAACTCTTGCATGTCGGAGTTCACTTCAGCACATGCTGGCATTGATAGCAACCAGGTGAGTCATATTTCAGTCATGCCGCTTCCACGCGTCAAGCCTCCCGTTGTCTTTAGGCTTCTCATGAGGACCTGCTTAATTACAAGATCAGTTGACAGTCCTGCCAATGAACGGTCGCTTCTCCTTATTATGTGGTAGCCGGATGCTAGCTGTTGGTAAATGTCTGGGCATGCCTCTTTCAATCTCAACATGGACAACATTTAACAAGCTCTTTCAACTGTTGAAGTCAATTCGTATTTAGCACAATGTCTTCTCTACGTAAATTTGTATGCTAATGTGCAAAATGTAAACAATAACGTCAGCAAAGATCGCCCTATTATTATTTGTGCTTCCAAATCATATGAATATTCACTATTCAGGTGCGAATTCCTTGCATTTTTTTCACTAACAACACTGGAAGATGAGAAAGATGGGGAAAAGTCAACTTGGAATAAAGGGTTGATTGAATTGAATTGAAGTAATTGAATCAATGCTTGTCCTATTTTGTAAATCAGAGCGATTATGAATAATTAAGGAAGCTCAATATTACTACACGGAGCGATGCAAATCTCGCAAAGTTATTCAATAAAAAAATTAATCATAATTCACTTACCTGTTAATAAAGGACTGGCTGGACGATATTTTAAGTTTCAAGAAATAGAACTTTCCGAATAGTGAGCTAGTTGGGACTAGCGCGTAGAGAGATCCGTGTGATGCATTTCGTAGCATCAGTCGCGACATGGCTGTGTTCACTTGTCGCGTCTTTTTAATGGTTTCTGGTCTTTCTTCCTTGAGAATTATTTTTATGTTATCTATTTTCAAAGGGATATTATTGTTTTATTCAATTTTCTTCCTGTACAAAACTGATTTTAAAATAATTTTAAAACAGTAATGCAAAACAGCTTTGTGTGTCGGTCCCGCTTTTCTGTATCTTATGAATCGTGCATCGCAAACAAAATAAAAAATACATAAAATACCCGTAGACATTCAATAAACTTTTATTTTCTTATGAAATGATGAAACAAAGCAACAATGATTCGATTGGGGAAGTTTTAGGCGTTATTAAGAGCTACTTTGAGACAAAATTCAAAAGATCCGTAGCCAGCCTCGTTTTCATGCAGTGGAATTATTGCTTGTCAACGGCCCTAAATAAAACCCATTTTTCGGAATGTTGCCATGCTGGGATTTTTGGGGACTTTTAGTATGTTATCAAGCAATAAATTCTGAGTCGAAAACTGTAAAAATTTCTTCTGTGGGAATTTGTTCCGGGTTAGGCATATTTTTCGCGTAAAATGACTGAACTATAGTAAGATAATAGCATAGTGAATCCTTCCCACAACTAAACCTAATTATATCAAACTTCACACGCAATCAACTTTTCTCCCAACAAACACCCTCCAACCTCACCCTCATCCTCTTCATTCCCTGCATGCACCAAACCCTCCCAAGAAAACTTGAACCCAGGTGACAGGTTTGAGATTTGCAAGGGTTATTCAATTCTAATTGCTTTGTAACTGCACTCATCTGGTGATGTTACTGCACTCCTGTCAAACTTTAGGGATTTTTTGACATCATTTCTCTCAGCAATGGTTGCCTTTGAATGAAATTGGCATTTGGTCATCATGATACATGTATTCTAATGAGACATCTCTGAGAGATAAAAGTTACATTTCCCAAGCGTTTTGACATGTCAGGACTCACCAAAACATCTGTGATATCAAAAAGATATAGGTTTGAAATACATGTATGCCAATAAAGGTCATAGACTTTTAACACAATCGACTGTTGACCCACTGTTCTCTATGCAGCTGATCTTTCCACCATGGTTGTTCTGTGATTTCATGCCCTACCATTTTCTCTGCACGCATGCACTCGCGGCTTTTCTTTCGTCGGGAGAATTATCCTCATCAGGCGATGTGTTTGGTTCATTCAAACATGCCATCGGTGCGCATCTCTTCACATCAGCCCACCGAGCCAGAGAAAACTTTGAAATTTACAACATGCAGTACTATTATGTAATAAAAAATGTTTTATCTTAGTTTACAACAAGACTAAGCTGGAGGAAAACTAAAAAACGGAGGAATCCAATAATGAACAATGAATCAGCCAGCTGAGTTTTCAAATCTGGAAATAGATAGGAATTATTGTGAACCATAAGTTAACCGCCTGACAGAAAACAGAATCTGAATGAAGAAACAAGCTACCTAAAAACAGAACTTACAGTAATTGAATTTTTTTGGATATCTTGGATGAAGAGACATTTTTACTTCCAGATGGACGCCAGTACAGTGTACATGAGGACTTTTTACCATTACTGGAAAATCTGAATCGCGGCCGGTTAATGCATCTGGTTTCATTTGTCTACGGCGATAAGCTTAATTTGTTTTCAAGTGCGTGAGCTTATTAATAATTGTCTTAATTACGACAAGCCTTGAGATGAAATGAATGAAATGAAATGAAAATGAGATGAAATGAATGAAAAGGTTAGTGGCTTTTATTAGTTTTGCCCTGTAAAAACAGTAAAAATAATTTAGCCTGTATTTACATTTACTTCATAAAGAAAACCTTTGGCTTTCAGGTTAAAAAAATGTCTAATTGTGGTAATAATGATTTATGGCAAGGCTGTCTTAAGTCTTTTCCAAAGGGGCCAACAAAATTGTTGTAAGGTAAAAAAGGTAAAGTCCCACACCAGCCTTGGATGGCCCACACGGCCGGAGCTTAACTCGGTTTCTGTGGCATAAAGCAACTAGGAATATTACTGCTCCCCCCTGGATGGGATGAAAGTCCATCACAGGGTTATCCCCAGCATTATGTCGCCAGTACCCATTTAATATACACATGAAATGTTTCTTTTCTACATAAAGAGTTTTCTTCTTTGTTTAAAACAGCCTTGTGAAGCCAAGAACATTTGTCAAATAACTAAATTTCTCTGGTGGTTAACAGCTTGGCTAAGGTGGCACAGTGGTTAGTGCAGACGTTCAGAGCCAATGGTGTGGAGTTCAAACCCAGACGAGGATGGTCTAACTGTATTTTTTTTTTTCTGATGAAGAGCTTCAAAGCTGAACAAGTCCTTGGTGAAAATATTCTTTAATCAGACTATTTATTTTCTTTGTTTACTATAATATATACAACTGTACAAAAGTCATGTAACTGATATCAATTTGCTTTTTATGAAGCAAATCTACATGTAGTTTTGGTCACTGAATTCATCTCACACAAACTTAAAACATTTCGTTTTAAGCGAGCTTATGAATCGTGATGTTTTTATTTGTTATCTGACTTTTTTTTTTAATCTATTGTGTACATTTATCTATTTTGTAGTTAGTGTCTAGTTTTAATGTCAATCTCTTGTGATTATTTTTACGTTTCAGTTTTGTCTAATTTTTGTAAACAGCGCCTTTGAATCTTGTAGAAAAGGCGCTATATAAATGGATTATTAAAAAAAATAATAACTGTGGCAGCCATGTCGGTGATCAAAACAATAATGAAATTTCCATCCCATTTATGAATTAAACTCAATTTTATTATGCAAAAAGTTTTCATTGTTTGTGGCAGACCATCAACATGGCCTCCATGAAAACCACCTACATGTAATCATGCCATGAACTCACTTGATCACAAGGCGATTTTAGCATTGCAGTGCAATGTCACTGTCAGTTGAAATGTGGTAACATGGCACAATCAGGGGCAATGTTACCACAATTGTGGCACGATGATGCGATTGGCCACCAGGATTATAGGATGGTGGCGCGATATCCCCACAATCGCACCACATTTTTGGCCATCTTGATTTTTATAATGGGAGCGATGTAAATTGCAATTGCGACACAATTCACAGTCCGTTTTTGCCCGCCGCAATTTCAAGATAGCCACGCAATCCTAAAATCATGTCGGCCAAAAACACCGTGATGTTGCATTGCGATCACACTAAAATTTTCACAGGGGTTCACATACATGTACATGTACACCTGTATGATGAAAAAAATATTACTTTGAAAATGCCTTGCATACAATTGAATATACATGTTGTGGTTCAAATTTTTCTTTTCTTTAAAAAAAAATTTAAAACTGGTCAGTTAACCCATTCACTCCTGAGAATTTTTGCGTTTTTGAGTGATTTTCTGGATACCCCCCCCCCCCCCCCCCCACCCCACCCACTCCATATTTAAAGTTACCATGGAAAGTGCTGCTGTTCTAAAATACTGAAGGCTCAAGTTTACTGGAAACGTCATTGTGATGTCATTTTGCTTCGTTGAATTGCAATAAAGGCGATCAGCATTTTTGGTAAGTTCACAGCCATTTTTAAGTCGTGAATACAACTTATTGCGATTACTGGAGAAAAGTCACTCGCTCATCATAAACTTTATATTAAATTTATATTAAATTGTGGATATGTTACACTTGGGTAATAGCATACATGGAGTCTGAAATGGGAGTAAACTAAGTCGGCCATTGCGGCTGTTGTGTTTATGAATGCTCGATGAGCTGAAACATCGGTTTGCGAAAACGTTGGGGTTCTTTTACTTGTTATTATTGTTTGGCAAGGATATCTGACATTAATAAAGAAGGAAAAGGTAAGTTTGTCCCGTAATTTTCATTTTCGCTAGTAAACACATTCCTCTGTGTTTACTAGCTACACACAAAGGTTTTAAGGTTTTAGAGGTCCTTCTTTGGTAAAAGATATTGGTACATGGATCTGCAACATAAGGGAAGTAGTCATAACATGTACAATCTAAAAGAACCCACCTTGTGTAAGGTAGGAAACGGTCCGATGGTTGTTTCATATTCACGACTTGGCTCGCAAGGCCGGAGCCTTTGATTCATCTTTAGTAGCTGCCTGATGAGCATCATTAAGCTTGAAGGTAGTTCAGCTCGTCCACTTTCTTAATGAAGCGAGTTAGGTGTTGTACTTCATTTACAAATTTGGCTCGTTGCTCGTTGAACTGGAAAAATGGCCGCTACAAAACGGTAGCTTTGGAACTCGACTCTGGATGAATTTCTCAACCTACCACGGCATGTTTTGGAAGTTGCGACCAAAGGAGAACACAACAAGCGCGAAATTTCGGTGGTAGGTCGGAGTGGCTGTGGACTTAGTATAAATATGAAATATGCAGGGGACGGAACAAACCCTGTCAAAAATTGGGGTTATTTCCCGGCATGCAGTGCGGTTGTGATGTTGAATATCAAGGCAAGGCCAGGATGCACTAGAAAGAGAGGCTGTAGCTCGGCCCGGGCAACGAATAAGAGCAAAAAAATCACTTCTAAGGTAGGACTAGGACTGAATTTTGCTGTGAATGTTGACTTTTGGGTTTGCCACAATGATTTGAATAAAAAACTAAAGGCAAAAACGTTATTTTTGTTGCTTTTCTATGACATTAAAAAAGGTCATTTTTGTTGTTGTCCAAATTCAAATGCTGATATTCTACAAAAATGGCTGACTTTTTTGTGTTTAAATTGGGTATCTCAATTTGAGAGACTTTCTAGTCAATGCTCACAACTGATAGTTAAGGCAATGTTCGCATGATTGAGAAAGTTGCAATTTTTTAAAGCAGTGTCAGAGTCTTGTATGGCCGGTTTTGGCCGGTGTAGGAGCAAATGGGTTAATGGCTTTTGTTTTCCTTTGTCTGAGAGTATGATAAATCTGAGACAAGGGGAAATAATAATTAAACTGGTGTGAAAATTTTAAAACCAGAGAAAAACTTGAACCACAACATGTACACTGTACAATTTGAGTTCTCACATGTACATGTACCTTTGGCTCAGAATCCATTATTCTATCAATTTCAGATGACTCAGGTGTCTTTTTTGACCTCTTCTTTAACTCCAGTCTTTCAAAAATGTGATAGTCCTCAAAGAGCTGTGAAGAAATCAGTCAAATTTAGCTAATTAGTAGTGACAGCACATGTACATTGTATTTACTGTATGGCACTGATATTTAGTGACATCTTTTTACCCACGGTCCTCAATATATTTATATATAAAAAAAAAACAATTTTAGGTAATGCAGCCTACAGTATCTGTAAGAACTTTAAGAACAGGCTCTGCAAATTTCCTTAAAAAACAACAACAACAACAACAACACTTCTTTTTCAGATTTAATGTACATGTATGAAGTCACATTTTGTCAAAAGACAAAGTTTTGGTTTCTTTTTTAAAATAAATAGGTGAGCATGTGTCCACTGCACGCTGCTAAATGTTTGGATGGACAGCTAATTCAACCTTCTTCTTTTAAAATTTTGGAGTCTACCTATTGAAGTCCAACTCTACGAGGTCACAGGTCTGGGCCCGGTTGTTCGAAAGCAGGGTTAATTAACTAACCTCCGGTTAGGCCTAACTAGAGGTTAAATTTCTTGACCGCAGGTTTGTTAACCGGAGGTTGAAATGGCATTGTTTAATGGCATTGTGCCACAAAATAATTGCTACCGTTGTTCTTACTGTTTGAAAAGTGAAAAAACTCTTCGTGGAATTTTAAGAACCCTATTTATCTGGTAAAAGGTAGAAACTAAGCCAGGGAGAACTGTTGGAGTTTCAATTTGATGACTGCACCGCTCGCTTGTCATTTTTCCACCACATTGCTTTTGATTAGTGACGAGTTAAGCCTTCATTGGCACAGTGCCAACTTCGCCATTATAACGCTCTTTCACAACTTGTCATACAGAAAGAAGGTTTTTGCCCAGCTATGGTGAGGACGTTATTCATCTTCCACAAATTTATTGTTGTTTTTGAGAACGTTTCACTGTCTTAAATCATAGAATATTTGTCAGCTTTTTAACTCAAGGTTAGTTTTTTAGCCCACCTGGCTAGGAGGGTTAAATTTAACCCACTGTTACCCGAGGTTAGCCTTAACCTGTTTTCCAACAACAGAAACAACCCAAGGTTAGGATTTAACTGGCTTTCGAACAACCGGGGTAGCAATGTCCACTAATATTGAATTACACTGATGTCATATTACATGTACATGTACATCTACATCATTCAGTTTTTATATTAATGTAATCTGATATTTTTCAATTATCAGACAACTGACAATGCTTGTAATACAGTGAAAATGTATTTTGTGTTGCCATATTGAAGATCATGTCATGACAATGACAGAGTATAATAAAACCCTCCGCTAGTGAAAATACAAGCAAAAGACAATCATAACAAGTCCATACATTAAAAAACAAAAGTTGTACTTTCATGAACTAGATACTTGAGGTATGTTTACTCATTCCGATTGACAGCAGATGTCACATAATAAAACAGTTGGTTTATATAACAAATGTTTCAAACACATGCAAAAAGTCATTAATGAATGCCAGAATCTGGTGACATGCATGTAATAAAATATTAATTTATAATTTGTAAGCTCATTAATTATTCATTTTGTTATTACCCAGTCAAAACCCCATCCTGGTCAGGTGGACGAGTTTAGAAATCCAATGGGATTTTTTGGCATGTGACTAACTTCTTCCTCAGCCCTTTGAATTCATTCCCGAGGGATGTGTAGACATGCTGGCTATTGTGCAAAATATATCTTCTGGCATATATCATTGAGCAAATTATACACATGTATTCATGAAGTCCCGAGCAAAAGCATAACAGGAATGTCCATCTCAGGTATGGCACCCAGGAATGGTATGAATTTAAGATTTTCTTGGATTAATTTTTTTCTTCTTTTTTCTTTATTCTTAAAAGCTTACATGTATGTGGGATTTACATTATGCATATACATGTATACATGTATCTGAGAACTTTTCGATGATATTTAGGCATTTTTTTATAACTTTGCTTTTATGAGGATTTCTACTCAAACAAACAAATGGGTGTTTGGTAATCAAATGTGCTGTTATGGTTTTATTGACTACCATTGCCATCTGGTACTCAAACATTTGATTGCATTAAATTAACAAGTTTTCTTGTGAGTTCTACATGACTTGTATGTTCAATTGCCAAACCCAATCGAATGATTGATGTTTTGATTGGGTTTGATTACCGAATGTTAGATTAGACATGTCAGGCAATTCTACACTTCATATAAATACAGGTGCGCACAGGCACAACATGCAAATTTGCTGAATTTGAATTCTGATTAGGTGTTACTGTTGCAGGTAAAAATCTGGTCTCAGGTTAGATCAGTATTCCAAGTCTGTGTACCCAGTGCATTCAATCTAGGTAAGCTGACCCTAACCCTAGCACAAAGCTTTAACATGTACTGTAGCTCTAACACAAAGCTAACCCTGGCTAACTCTAACACAAAGCTAACCCTAGCTAACTCTAACACAAAGCTAACCCTAGCTAACTCTAACACAAAGCTAACCCTAGCTAACTCTAACACAAAGCTAACCCTAGCTAACTCTAACACAAAGCTAACCCTAGCTAACTCAAACACAAAGCTAACCCTAGCTAACTCTAACACAAAGCGAACCCTAGCTAACTCTAACACAAAGCTAACCCTAGCTAACTCGAACACAAAGCTAACCCTAGCTAACTCTAACACAAAGCTAACCCTACAGTGTAGCTAACTCTAACACAAAGCTTACCCTAGCTAACTCTAACACAAAGCTAACCAGATGTATTTGTTGCAGGTCAAATCAGTCTGTTCTCAGGTTGAATCAGTATTCAATCTAGGTTAAATGTTTAATTTAAAATGTATAAATGTTTAAGCTAACCCTAACCCTATCACAAAGCTAACCATTACCCCTAGCACAAAGACACATGTAGCCAATGGTGAGATGGTTAGCTTAATGTGTTAAGACTGATTTAGACGGCACAACTTTTGCCAACAACTATTGCATCGTCCTGCTCTTGCCATACATACAACACAAATTGCGTCGTTTAAATCAGCCTACAACTCATTCATAACTAGTGTTGCATGCAACACAAAAAAGTTGTAGGATTTTGAAACATTTTAAAACCCTATAACAATCGTAGCCACATACAATGTTATGTGTGTTGCATACAGTTTTCACCTGACGCAAGCAGTGCGCGCTACAAAAAATCCCATGCAACAAAGTTTTGCTGTTTAAATCAGCCTTTAGAGGTAGCTGAGGTTAGGGTTAGCTTTTCCTAGAGTGAATATACGTTGTGGTGCAATATTGTCCTTGGTGCAAATTTTATTTTGCATTGTTTAAAACTCATTATCATACATTATCATACATTTCTATACCCCAAAACAAAGGAAAATAGAATTTGCACCAAGGACAAAATTGCACCACAACATATATTTGGGAACACATTTAACCTACACACTGTATTGAATACTGATTCAACCTGAGAACGGATTTTACCTGCAACATTACCACTATCTGTAGTCAGACCGGGAATAGGTTCGTTCAATGACATTAGTAAACACATATTCTTGGTTTGCTTGCCACATCACTTAGAGCATGTCTGTAGTTGACGTCTTTCATGCCAGTACGTATTAAAAAAGTTGCCCAAGCTGCATCTCCGAGAACCCACTCTTTAACGGAAAATCAGTGAGATCATTGAAAAAGTTTAATATACTGATGTTTACACGCTTCTCGCTGAACTCTGCGAATAAGAAGCTATAACAGATGGAGTGCCTAATGGCGGAAGAGCACTTACATGTTTGTCATACACGAAACCATGTCTGAAGGCTAACTGCTTCGCTTCCTGTATACTACCACGAATCTTCACGGCCCAAATATTTCTATAAATATCTTCGGCAGAAATTTTAGTCCCAGTAAAAAGTATTATCCACAGGACAGAACTCAAAATTACTGCTCTCAACTCCGCCATTCCGCCCGTTTACATGAGTTGTGCTGAGTAGCCTGGCATACGTCATCTCCCAAGTGCGTTGGGGAAGGGGGGGGGGGGGGGCTTGGTCAAATGCGATGACCCCTAATGCTTTCCAATTTGCTTCTGTTATCTTTTTTGGATACAGATGTATATCTCCCCATGTATCTATCATGCGAAAAAATAAATGTATATTTACGTTCTCATAGTTGCCTGGCTAAGACCAAAAACGCAAAATCTTTAACTAGCTTAAAGGCTGAATTTGCACCTATCCTTTCCATAGCCCGAACAGCAGGTATTAAGCCTTCTCCTCTTCCCCCCCGACCACCTTCAAGATACGTATTTTGCTGATGATAGTTTTGAGCAAATATCTGTTTAATACGCAGAGAAAGAAGTTGAGAAATTGAGAAAAATATTTTCAACACATTGCTGACACGGTAGTGCTTATTTGACAGGCAAACTAAGGAAGAACGTGACCAGAATATTTGATATAAATCTTTGTTTACGCTGAATAAATAATAGAGAACTCACGGGTATGAGGAAGTGACTGGTTGCGGAAATGGGAAAGTCTGGAAAGTGTGCTTGTAAGCTTAAATTTTGTATGTAATGTTATACTTCTAAACGTTTCCTCTCTTGATCAAAAGTGCTTTTCAGAGAAATATTTCATGTTTCACTTCAGGAGGTTTCATTTGTGAAGCGCACCTTCGTGGGTTATTGGAGACCAACATGGCAAAAATTTTAATAAAGGCTTCGGTGGAAATGATAATCGCTCGTGTGTTTTTGTTTCAAGACTCGTTTTCATGAAACTTGTGTTCCAAGTTGACGATTTTGAGATTTGGGGGCTTCCATTTAGCAGTGCAAGATGGAAATAATTTTTCTCCTCGTCATACGATCGTCTGTAATTTATTCAGTTACGGCGATCGATCACATTGAAATTTGGTTGAAAGCGGTTATCGCACATACGCAATTTGGTCAGTAATATTAAGACGGATCTTGGATCTATGATCCTCTTCAGATATGTTTTTTTGGTTCTCTTGATGACCAAGCACCCGAAATGCCATGAAATGCTGAAGCACTGAATGTCACTTCACGCATTTTAATCATGCACATGACCTGGTGTACAACCGGGGTATGTAAAAAACAGTTAAAAATACGAGCTGTGACGGAAGTGGCTCGACTAGGGAGTTTTTGGCGACATATTCCCAACTTTGAACGGCTGATACTTCACTGTCTGAGCTTGGTCAGGCAAGTTCCTTCACACATATACTAGCCGGATGAAATAAACTTTCCAAAAAAATAGATTTGATTGACATCGGTGTTACCATAAACAGCTTATAGTCTAGATGTATTAAAGTTTAAAAAAAAATTATGAGAACGTTTTCGAACAAGAACAACAACTCTTCGAGTAGTGAAGTCGTGCTTCAAGAAGCTTTGAGGGTCTTGTAAGTGCCCCTAAGGTACGAGAATTAATTCAATATATTGTTATGATTTGTTTTACATGTACAGTCGCTTTTCCGGTCACACTAGGTGATCCGTCACGAACGTTACTACACTGTACGTCGTTTGAAACCTCTAATCAGTCTTTCGCAATCACTCGTGCATGAAAGGTCAACTTTAGACCATTTATCTGTTGCTCGAAAAGAAAGATCAAAGGCTACTAAGAGCCAACCCGTGAATAAGAAATGCTAACGCGTAACGCAATATTGCGGTAAGTTCATGTTTTCACAGACACGGTTCAAAATTCTTTTTAAAATTAAACTTAAGGATTTTTGACAAACGTAAAAAGAAAAATACAGTACATCACTTTCATTATGTTCAGTCTCAAGAAGAAAGAAAAAAAAAAAGATCGGTGTGAGCGAGATTCGAACCTGGACTTTTCGGCTGCAAGTCCGCGCTTTATACCACTCGGCCACCGTGACCACTGGCTTGAAATGGGATAACTTTTTATTACAAGTAGGTAAGCATCAAAGGCGTGTCTCGGTTGAAAATTCCGTTTAGAATCGATATTAACGTTGCATTATAAGACTCCAAATGCGACACATCTTTCAGCTTATTGTTGTTTATATCCGTTTACACCAATTTAGTTATTGTTATCGCTGGATTCACGCTGTTCTTGATAAGTTTCGTTTCGTCATTTTCCTCAGACTAAGAGTAATCCCTCCTTTTTCCTCAGGGATAGTAGAGCGAGCGAAACGCGAGCGCGGGTGAAAATCACCCCACGCAAGAAAGGCGAGACGCGCGGCGGGGAGATTTTCACGTGCGCTCACGTTTCGCTCGCTCTACTATCCCTGAGGATAAAGGAGGGACTACTCGTAGTCTACATTTTCCTTTTTTTAATGTTGTAAACTAGTAGTAATCATTGTGTTCGACGATGGGAGATCTATTAATTGGTTTTTGGGGTGAGAGTAGATTGGATACTAGGGTGAATTGAGGCGCGCGGGGTGTCATGGGAATGGTCGAGGGAGAAATAGCGACTGGACGAAGGTTGTGCCTAAATCATACCGTCCAAAAGGACAGCCGAGGAGTACTAGGAACGACTTTCCGATTCGGGCCGACTTCGGAAATTCTCGATTAACAACCAATATGGGTCTCTTAAGTCTTTCTCGTAGTTGTGGGACAGTCCCTTCCTTGGACAAGTGAAATTCCTGGAGTTTTGTCTGCAGATCTGCTTTTTTCTTGAGTGTGCCTACTTTCAGTTTGACATTTCTTTCAACAGCAACAAATCGGATCCTTTTACTACTTGGCTCTGTGCAATAGGCCACACCATTGGTGAACGCTACTGATTTGGCATTTTGAAGGTCTTCGACTAGGACAGTAACGTCTGCTGGGGAATGAAGGCGCACCAGAAGAAGCTTGCTAGTGTTTTTCAGGGGATCGAAATCAACCACGAGCAGCTTACCAAAGGGACCACATGTTACAGAAAGTGGATGAGGGTACATACCAGGGCGATTGCTTAACCACATCCGGTATTTTTCGGGTACTATTGTGTAAACAACCCTGTCCACCAGTAGTAAGGGGTGACTACGTGGGAAATAGTCATTTTTCCCTAACCACACCCTTTTTGAAAATAGTCAAATTCCCCTATATACGTCATCAAAAAGGGTGTGGATAGGGAAAGATGACTATTTCCCTCGTAGTCACCCTGGCGTCACACATCGCTGACGTCACCCCAATGGAAAAAAGGAGACCACACAGGTAAATCAGGTTCAACAAGATTTTTAATGAAAAAATTATATAGGGGATTTTGACTAGAATTTTTTTTCAATTTTTTTTCAAATTTTTTTGAATTTTTTTTTTGAATTTTTTTTTCAATTTTTGATTTATATAGGTGATTTTGAGTATCGAATTTTTTCAAAAAATTTTTTGATTTTTTTCAAATTTTTTTTTCAAATTTTTTTGGGGAAGTGGTCAAATTTCCCTGTGTACGATCCTCCTGGGGAATGAATTGGGGAAGTAGTCAAAATCCCCAATATGAAAGAAGAAACCCACACAAGGATGAAAGTTCAATAACATGTTTAATGAAAATCATCAACAAGAAAAAAATTTAAAGGATTAACGCTTTCTTCTTTTCTTGAGTAACTTTCCGATCGGGGTTTGAGCAAAACTTATCTGGATGTTATGGTGATAAAAGCGCTTATCATCGAGCGCTGAATAATTCTTTTAACAGAACATAATACAAGCAATCACTTGGTAATTGGACCGCATGAAAACCTTCAGGGCAAAAAATTCAAAGTCAGAAATTTTCCGCGAAGACGTGTCGTAAATCAGGTTCTCTTTCTCTTTCGATTCCATCGCATGTTAGAACGAAAATCATCTTCGCTCGCCTCCGGGACATTCCGTGAATGAAAAAAGAAAAAAAATAGTTTGAATTCAATACTCGCAGAAAACTCGTTTGAAAGAAGAAACGTGAAAGTATTTTAAACAAATCAAATTTTCCTCGCATGACGAATCGAGCAAAGACAAACAAACAAACTACGAACCTGCGGAAGGATGTCGTAAATCAGGTTCTCTTTCTCTTTCGATTTCATCGCATGTTAGAACGAAAATCATCTTGGCTCGCCTCCGGGACATTCCGTGAATGAAAAAAGAAAAAAAATAGTTTGAATTCAATACTCGCAGAAAACTCGTTTGAAAGAAGAAACGTGAAAGTATTTTAAACAAATCAAATTTTTCTCGCATGACGAATCGAGCAAAGACAAACAAACAAACTACGAACCTGCGGAAGGATTTTGCAGTAAAAAAATCCCTTTCTTTTGCCGAAAAGGTTGTCCTTTTTCCAAAGCCACCTCTTAAACCTTCCACGAGGAGAGTTGTCTGATTTTTTAGCGATGAACCATCTTTGTTTTCACGCCGTGAAAAAATCTTTCTTGTCTTTCTCAGAACAGCGTTTTCCTGGAAAAACCCGGCTTACGCCATCACTTGGTTCCAGACCACGCGCGAACCACCAGCGGGACCTGGCTCGACGATAAAAGAGTTTAAATTGAAATCGTCTCGTCCCAAGTGTTTGCGATAATCTTGCATCCATTACTGTTTTCTTCTGCCGAGCAGCTCGTCTGGCTTTGCGTTGTAAGCGAATGAGAGAAGAATGAAAAAAGAACAAAGCGCGAGACTTTATAAAGGAAAAAAAGCTGACGCCACCCCTCAGGCTACGAGGAAGCCCTTTGCTGACGTCTCTTGTTTTTGAAGGGCAATTTGTTTTGTCAACCAAGCGTTTCCAGAAAATGAGAGTGCTTTTTGTTTTGTGTTTTTCTTGCTTGTTTTTCGTTTTCTTGTTTTCGAATGTTCTTGTTGATTTTTTTGGGACCCCAACGGGAATCGAACCTGTGACCTTGGCGAGAGTCTACACTACCAGTGGGCCTTTTCTCGTTACTTGTGGGCACAAAGGAGTCTTGCCTTGTTTGATTTGGTTCATCAGACAATGAACCACGCAGATTGTTTTTTTTTTTTTGTTTTTTTTTTCATTACGTTTTTGACCTTTTTTTTATGAATTCTTATTCAAAAAACCGGTTAGTGCAAGAAAAAGAGCACACGTGTTTTGACCATTTTAAAGCAACTTTATTACAACAATCTTGTTGTGAAAACAGGTCAACAATTTAAATAGTGACAACTTTTAAACGTCTCTTTGCTTTTTTTTTTCTGAACAACTTTCTTACTCTTGCACCCAACCGCGAGGTTTGTGTCGTTTCAAGGCGACCCCTTTTCCTTTTTGAATTATGTTTTCTATCTTGGCTTGTCTTTGCTTTTCTCTCTGTTTCATGCTTTCCTTGTGCTCTTGATATTCTGTTTCCAGTTGACGCCACAGTTTGTCACGACGTTCCAGCAGCTCTCTTTTGTTTGCTTCCACGGCAGCATCGAATGTGTCTTTGTCCGTGGTCCAGTATTTGAGGTCGCTGAAGGGCAAACCATAGTTTTCTGAGTTTAATTGATCGTCCAACTCTCGTATGACTTCAGCAGACTTTTGAGCCACTTGCCAATCTAGATCAGCCATTTTCACCTCGTTAGGATTATTGCCGGCGCGCTTGGCCTCGTCCAAATTCTGTTTAGCCACGTTGATGAAGTTTGCCAATTGCTTGTCAATGTTCTTTGATTGCTGGTGCGCTTCTTGAAATGACTTGGGAGGTGGTGGAAGTGTGGATTCAAGGGGTGGTTTGGGGGGAATAATATCATCCGTTCGGGCTTGGTTTTCCGCCGCCGAAAGAGGGGGAGGTCTTCTCAAGAGCGCAGAGGTCTGACGGGGGTCTATCATGTGTCGTAGTTGATTCTGAAGTCGAAAGTATTCGCTGCTCTTACTTCCGTACGAAGGTAACTTGGGCGGTTGCCCTTCACCTTCCACGCTCTTCATGGCATCCATGACACGCATGACGCGATCCAAACGAGGGGCATTGACCAATTGGTCCGTCAAGAATTGACGTTTCCAGTAGGCTTCGTTGGGGTCGGGGGGTGTTTGTTCACCCCTTCCCCATTGACGGGATGAATCCGGTAGAAAGGGAACCGGCGGTTTCATCCAGGGGGGATCTTTGGGCACCAACATCATCTCTCGAGCGTATTTGTCCGTCATGACGACAAGGCGTCTAGTCCGGCTTGCAAAAAGGGAACGAGTTTTTCTCCTCCTACTCTTCTTAAGAGCATCTTTCTTTCGTGCAAAGGCGTCGTCAGTGCACTGATGCGTCGAATCGTTTTCCTGTTACCCAGGAGAGGGGTTTTGACGTAAGCGGGTACTTGGATCACGTTGTCGTAGAGATTACGTATCAGATCGGTCAGAGCTCGCAATTGTTCGTTGCTGGCTCTTTTTATGTCCTCCGAAAACGTCCGGCGATCCGTCAACCCCGATAACCAGTCGGCTTGTTCTTGCATGCGCCATCCCCTTGATCTTTTGCCTGCACCTTGTTGTTCTTGCTTCTTCTTCTTCTTTTTTTTCTTTTTCGAGAGTTGACTTGCAAGCACACCACCCAAAGTGGCCGCTAAAATCGCTCCCGCTGTCGCCGCATTGGCTGTCTTGATTCCTTTTTTCAAGGCAATACTGGCTTTCACGGCTCGGTTGGGTCTCCCAAAACGATCGGTGGTGGCCTTCTTTCTTGGGGCATCAAATCCCGAGTTCGCTCGTCGCTCTGCAGCAGAAGTGGGCGAAAAATTTGAATTGACAGGAAAAGCACGCCAAGCGCCTCTAGGTGGGGCCATCACAAAAAACTGTGTGTGTCCTGCAGTTTCCTCCTTTCTTATATCCTCCACCTGCCTACACCGAGGTCGTGGAATTTTCAAGTTGAAATTGCACGTGTGACGGTAAATGATTGGGTAGACCTACGAGTTTGGACAGACCAGGTTCTTGAGCCCAACGGGGCAAGGATGTTCTTTTTTTTCTACCGCCCTTCTGAGGTTTCTTTTTTCTCAAACGGTTGAAGCGTTTCGAGAGCCACTTTACACCACGTTTGCCATGCTCGGCTACCTTGCCGAGTACCTCTGGTCCTTTGTCCATGGCGTGTTCAATCCCTTGACTTAAGAGATTGGCCACAATGGGAGCTGCCGTGGCCACGGCCATGTCGGCGCCCAAACCTTTTCCACGCTGTCTTGTTTTCGTTCTGCGAACGGTTGGCATGGTGAATGTACTTGCGGATGAGGACTACTCTCTCTTTATACCTTCCTTAAACTTCCCAGGGTTTGCGATGCGCTTTATAATGCCCCGTGGCTCCTTTGGCTCCCATACGCTTGTAATCTTTTCTCTTTCCAACCTCGTATCCCACTTTGGCAGCACTGCTTAGCAGCGTTAAAAACCCTCCTTCTTGTTTCTTCTTCTTCTTCTTTTTCTTCTTCTGGGTGAAGACTTTGGCTGTTAAGGCACCCAAAAACGCTGCTGGCACGGCCGCCGCAGCTCCTCCTAATGCAGCACCTGCTGTTAATTTTCCTGTTAAGGTTTCGGGAGTCATCGTATCTCGCAAGCGCCACATCTTTCTGTTGACCCAACGATCGACCTTCTGAGCGGGTCGGTTGGCATAGGCTTTGGCCATGGCTCTTGATCTCTGGCTGCCATCGATCCCGCGACCTCTTTGACTGCGACGGATCTGTGCTTGCCAGGCCGCCCGACCCGTGGTGAGATCGCTTGCATCTTGCAATTGTATCCCTTTCCCAACCACGTAACGGGTAAAAGGAACCCCTTGCGACCAAGGCGCTCGAGCGATGCGTGGCATGGTGGGCCATGTTCCATAGGTGGGAATGACAATGAGGGACTGCATAACTGTTTTCTTTTTATGATTTCTTCTTCTTCGTCTTCGTCTTTTTTATAGCTTTGGCGATTAAAGTTCCCACTACGGGGGCCAAGACACCTCCCATCGCCCCAGCCATCAGGGCTCTTTTCGTTCCTGCTTTGAGTTTGGGGCGTTTGATGCCTGGTTTGAAAGCATTCTTGGCTTTGAATTGGGTTTGACGTCCCTTCTCCATGACCCTTTCACCCAGACTGGGGTTGGGGTTTTCCAACATCCACTGGAGGCGACGGGCACCTTCTTGCAATTTACCACTTTCGTTTTGCAAGCGTCGATGCATGTCGGCTCTCTCCTTATTCCATCGCGCTCTGATTTGATTGGTGCGGGTGGCGCGAGATTTGCTAAAATCCTCCAACATGCCTCGTCCTCGCTGTCTTCTCCAATCTCGACGACGGAAAGACATTTTTCTCACGTTTTGTGTCTTCTCTTTTGAGCGGGTTGCAACACGGTAAGAGGTTCGGGATCGTCTGTCAAGAGATGGGTACGAAAACGAATGGCGTCGTCGGTTCGAGGATGATGGTCGGTCAATAGATAGCCAAAAGGTCTCTCTGTGGCCCTTTTATAGATGGGCCAAAATGCCTCTGAATCACCCAACCAACGATTGCCCAGCATCTTGATGTAACGGGTATCCGCAGGATTTTTGAAGAGAACGGTGTAATGATAATTGCGATTTTGACCAGCTTGTTCCTTGCCCGAATGGAAGAGGTTCTGCGACAGGAAAATCGCAAAGAGACCCAAGTGATGCGTTCCTTTGGTCAACAGTTGGGTCACTTGAGGTGACTTGCTGCTTTCGTGCATGAGATCGTCCATGATGATCAAACCGGGGCGTGTTTCGGGTGGAAAGAGTGCTTCCACGTTGTCTGGCAAGCCCTCGTGAAATTGCACGCCCATCTCTTGGAATTGGTTAAAAATCGGTTGCCAGGCTGATCCATAACAATACACGATTTTTTGAAAATAACAAGGGGATCCGTCGTCTTCCCGAAAGTAACATGGAGCATCTTTGACCAACTTGTACAAGAAGGTCGTCTTGCCGCTCAAGGTAGGACCCACGATCTGCATGTTACCCGGGACCCTGAAACGTGGATCATAACAAGAGGGAGCATCTTCCGTTTCCATTTTTTTAACCTGTCACCCCGTAAAACACACCGTTCTTCCTTTTATGCCTTTCTTTTGCAAAGATTCAACCGTTTGATCCGACACATCTGGTTGGGGCGCCCATCCTCATCATACAGTCCCCCTGCCAGGTGTTGGTGTTGTAAACTCGGGAATTCTTCCCGTACTCGTTCCACCACGGCCGTATCGTTGTAGACACGATCCGTGTGCGAGAAGGGTCGAACAATTTGGGTCATGGATTTGCCGCGGCAACGATGAAATAAGTAGTACAAACAATAATCTCCGCACACATCGGTGTTGGTTCCTTGTAGCTCTTGTGGAATGTGACGGAAAAGGTCGAAACAACGCCACGCTGCGTTGTAGAAGGATGGCGCTCGCGCGTAACTATCAAAGAATTCTCCGTGGTCTTGACTCGCCCAAAACACCGCTATCCAATGTTGGCCGGGTAAGCGTATGGGGTCCGTGTTCCATATGGCGCACTTGGGGTACTCGACGGGTTGACAGGCTCCTTCATCCGCACCAAACACGTCCCAAAAGTATTTTGAAACGTTGTCATCGCCTCGACACGCTTTTCGCAATTGCAACGTGTCATGCATTTTTACTGCAGGCAACAGGCATCACTTTTTTTGGCGTAACCTTTGTCGCGGGCCCAACGCGTGAACCCTTTGTTTCCACCGCGTCTTTTATAAGACGCATACTCGGCTTTGTACCTGTTCACGTTTCGTCGGGCCTTGTCGTGATCGATGGGTTGTTGCATGGCTTCGATGGCGTCCCGTGTCACTTGGATCCCTTTCTTAAAATCCACCACAATGGGGACGAAACCTCCTCGTTGAATACCTCCCTGCCTTGTCATCCGACGATTTCTTCGTCTTTGGGCGCTGTCTCGTCTGGCACGGGATGGGTTGACCATCTTTTTTTTTTTTGACAAGGTGGATCTTTTTTTTTTTATCTCCGCCGCTTTTTGGCCTTTAAAAAATGCTCCACGTTGTCTTTTATGCCTTTGAATGCTTGCTTGCCCAGGAACAAGCCTGCCGTAGCAAACGAAGGGGCAGGTCCTGATAAAAACATACTGGCTCCCTCGGCTATTTTATCCTGCAGGGTGGGTCGTCTCACGAACCTAGCACCCCCTCTGTGGTACCTCTTTTTGCGAGATACTCTTCTTCTTTTCTTTCTGCAAGGCATTTTCAAAACTGACCAAGGAGGACTTGTGCCCTTTTTTATAGGGGGCCCGAGGAACAGGAGAGTGACACACACAAACATCACCAAAAAAGATAAAACATTTTTATTAAACTCTTTTTTTTTCTTGTTACAAAAAAGCTCTTTTCAAACAAGGCATCTAAAGTTCATGAAATAGGCAAGTGACATTTTTATTGACCTCTTTTTTTTTTATTGTTACAAAAAGATAATGTTTTTTCCAGCTCTTTTCACACCAAGGCATCGGACAAGAGCACTGGGCCTTGAGTGGTTCCTCTGTTGTCAATCTGCAACAGACTCTCATCTGTGTTGTACAAGAACAAAGCTTGCAATGCTGCACCTGTCGTTGTTGAAAACCCCAGCCTGACGTTGATCAGCATTTGCAACTGCGGGGTGACAGAATCACCTCCATCTTGGACAGCCGTCAAATCAAAGGGTACAAAGTAGAAACCCTTTTCAAAGGTATCGGGATCCAACAGGTAAGCATCGCGTCTCTTTTTGCCTGAGGCATTCAGCAACAAATCATAGATCTCGTATTTGTTGGTAAGATCCACTTTGGCTTTGTTCACTGGGACTCCGTTGGCTGTGCACTCGGCACTGGTGATGTTGAATCCTGAAAAATTGGCTTTGAAGTCAAAGGGATTTTTATTGAATTCTCCCTGATAACGCGCATCTTCCAACACCACCAACCAAAACAAGCGCGGGGAACGTCCTTGAAACACATCGTTGAACTCCACTTGGCTGACGCCTGATGGAATGTACCTGTTCTCGCATCGCATGCGCCTGAAGGGGAAGGAGAGGGGGTTGGCCACCGTGGTCTTTTCCACTTGTTCTTCCATGTACTTCATGATGATATCATTGGGAACGCGATAAAACACACGGAGAAAACACTCTTGGGCCAAGACTTCAAAACTAGCCGTGTTGTTCACGGCCCCAGCTGCAGTGGACTTGTCCAGGGTCATGGACATCAAACAGAACTTGGGGTCATTGAACTCGATCTCAAATTCTACTCTGGTGTTGGGTGGGACGTTCTGTTCTATCTGGCAAAAATTACAAGGCAAAGGGCACACGTTGAATTCGAACTTGCCCGTGTCATTGACACAGATCTTTTGTCGTTGAACCCCTCCAGGATTATGAGTGGCTAGGCCTCCCCATTTATCCATCTGTCCTGCGCTATCTTTGTACCATCCTTGTCGCTTGAGGCGGCTGGCTTCGTCCCAGGGATCTGCTTCCAACAAGGTCTTGAAATATTCTCGGTATGCCAAATTCACCCCAGCCGTGGACTCAGTTTCGTTGTTGTTGACTCGACAACGAACTTGACGGATACAGTAAAGTAAAGTCGCGCACACGAGCCAGAAGGCTCACAACGGCCGGAGCTTAAACCCGGTTTCTGTAGCATGAAGCGACTAGGAATATTGCTACTCCCCCCTGGATGGGATGCTAGTCCATCGCAGGGTTACCCCCAGCATTTTTTTGTCGCCGGTACCCATTTATACACCTGGGTGGAGAGAGACAGTGTGGAGTAAAGTTTCTTGTCTAAGGAAACAACACGACGGCAGAGACCAGGCTTCGAACCATCGACCTTCAGGTTGAAAGCCCGACGCACTAACCACTAGACCACCGTGGCTCCACTTGACGGATACAACTGTACCCAAAATTGTTCACTGGGCCTACAATAGCTTGGTTGGTGGTGAAGTCATTCAAGGGTGCTTTTGTGGAGCCCAGTTTGAAGTACACTTTAAGATGCAGTTCGATCTCGCTGGTGCAGAAGGGGTAAGGTCGATCGGCCAAACGAAACTGGAGAGGGTTTGACGAAGTGGTCTGAGATTTCACATCTTCAAAGTGCCATTTGTATTCTGTGGCATCAATTTCTCGCGGAGGGCGATAATTGTAAAGACCCTGATCGGCCTGCACGATGATCCCACCGTTGTTGTTGTTGTTGTTGTTGTTGTTGTTGTTGTCTGTGTCATCTGACCCTTGTGACATGCTGACGGTGACGTCTAGTCAAATGGTCGACCACCCGTGGATGCTCCTTTTTATAGGAGATCGTTGAAACAATCACCGTGACCCGTTCGTCTACGTTTTTTTCCTCTTACTCTCTCTCGATTCTCTCCCATGCCCACCTGAAAGCCAGGAATGGCATTGGGCAACACCCCGATGGGTCTCCCTCCCAGACGCCGATAGAGATTTTCATCCAAACTCGCGGCCGTGATGTTGCGAGGTCGATGAGGGGTTCTTTGTCGAGATCGCCGCTTCCCAAAACCCCTCTGCGCTCTCAACAGTTGCTCGTACGTCATTTCGGAGAAAGGTAAGACCAGTCCTCCTTCCTGATAATCGGCCGTCCCACCGTCGTACTTGTCTCCTCTTCCTCCTCGTTGCATCTTTTTCTTTTTTTTCTTGCGGGGCAGTTCTCGTTTTGTCTTTGTCTTTTTCTTGCGGGGCGGTTCCTCCTCCTCCTCTTCCTCTTCCTCCTCCTTCTTCCGACAATGACTTTTGTAAAATTTGCGGGCGGCTCGACAGGCTGTTTCGTATCCCGCGTTGGCCGCTAAATTACCCAGATAACTCACTGCAGGACCTGCCAGCGTGCCCCAAAAACCCCCTTCTTGATACGGAGGCAGGCCTTGATTGTAACCATCACCACCACCTACTTGGATCCATTGCGATCTAAAAAACGTGCGACGCATTGGCACTTTTTTTTTTAAGGCAATTTACGTTGTCGGAAATACAGAGCAGCTGTGACGTTTCCTCCTTGAAATGGGATGGGACGACCTAAGTTGTCTCTTATATCGATTTCGAGGTCTCGAAAAGTGAAATGACTCAATCGCGAAAAGATCAAGTGTGGAATGGGCACGTCCTCCAAGACCCCCTTCTGAGGGTTGACGCCATGGATTAAGACCACCTTAGCCATCTGCGATCCCACGTACACGGGTTCGGCCACGTTGCAATGCACGTAGACGTTCTGGAAAGAGTTCGGGGAGACAAAACTCCACACGCGATGATCGGCCGGTAAGGCCATGGTATGCGAGCGTGTGATTTCCACTTCGGTCGGGCGCCCAGTCTGGGTGTCCGTGCTGGTGATTTCCACTGTGGGATGACGCACGTCGGACTTGTAGTAAAACGGGACCGTCCACGATTCCCAATCAAGATATCCTAAAACTCGAGCCAACCAGCTGGGTAAGTACAGCGAAAAATCATTCGTGGGGAAGGTCCACTGGTAAAATCCTTTCTCGTCCAACTGCAGTTGGACACGAGCGGTCGTGCCAGCATCTGAAACGGGTGTCTCCGTTTCGATGGCTTGATGAAGGGCCAACACAACATCTGTCAAGGTCACGTAGAGCCCGCCCGCCAAAAAAATATCTTGTTTGCCGGACGGGTAGTTGACAGAACACTGTATCTGGCGATCTTGAACGTTGTGAAACGTGTGAGGCATCAACAATTGCACCAGAGCCACTTCCCATGTGGCATCCAAGGTCCACTGTTCGGGTAATCTCAACCTGAAACGCGATGGGGTGTTGTTCGGGAAGAGGTCCTTCTGATCGTCACTTTCCAAAGTCACTCGACGTCCCCCAGCAAAACTCATGCCGGCCGATTGCAAGGGTTGTGTGTTTTTCGTTCCTCCTTTGCGAAAGTACAACCAAACACCGGTGAGACCCGTGTAAAATGGTATACCCAAACCTTCAGCGTTTCTTAAATGCACTCTCAACTCGCTCAGATTTTGCGTGGGTCCTGCCAACGGTCTGAAATCCAAATGCTGCGGGTCGTATTCGACCGTGAGACCGTAATCGCTGCTAGGTGAGAGGGGAAGAGTGGCCAGCAATCGGCGTTGTCTGTCGCCCACGGGGCTAAATTCCACCACATCTACTTCGGTATTGCATCGCGTGAGGTCCACGTCAGACAAGTGGGTGTTTGTTTGGGCCAGGGATGTCTCCAAACTGGGCAAAGCCAACCAGGCCCCGAATCCCTTAACCCGAGAAGGAGCTTTGAGTTGTGGGGTACCCATCACTGTCTCCAGACCGTTTTTGAAATCGACGTTGACCCCTTCTCGGGCCTGCAGAAACCACTTGCCGGGTTCCGTAGTGACCACCGTCACGGGGGATTGTCGCGCGTAGGGTAACAAGGGAGACGGGTCGCGCACCCAAGCCCCCATGTCAAAGACGGCTCTTTTGCCAAACGTGTAGTGCAACCGCTCGACGGCAGTGTTGAGTTTGATGCGTACGCCTCCCAACAGAAAATCTTCCGTCTCGATGCCAAAGTGATGCGTATCCAAACGACTAACCACCCAATCGGCTTGCGTACCTTCTCCCGTGTCCGCGTAGACGGTGTTGTGAGCCACAATGCGCGTCTGGCCCGGCCGATCTGGATCGGGCTCCAAAAATCCCATCAACAGAGCCAACGATTCCCCTAGATTGTACTGATCCTGCGCTCACAGATGGAGTGAATAATGCGTCCTGGGTCTGGATGGACTAGCTCTAGTTAACCAGATGTAATCCCTCCTTAAACCCATGAGTTTCAGGAGGGCGAATCCTAGGTAATATTCGATCAGATTGAAGCGCGTAGGGAGTGCGACTTGTTTCACGCGATAAGTGTTTTCGATCCTTTGCAAAAATTCACGCACCAGGTCGGGACGAAACAGATCCAGTTTGGGATTTGTGGGAAAATTTTCGTCCGTGGTGCCAGGAGATTCCATGTGGAGTTGTCCGTAATGATGTTGACCGCCCGACAAGGTGGGTATCACGTACCATCCCATCTTCTGCACCAAATCGCCAAGCAATTCTGCCGCGTGCGTGAAGTGTTTGTGCGAAGTCAGCGCCATTGATCGAGTGGGAACCGATCCATCCGAGCTCCCCACACGCACATGGTAATCCTGCGACGATTTCAACACAGTGTTCCCGTAAGAATTGGTGTACAACAGTTTCAAAAGGGCAACTTGCCACTGGTCGGTGAGCGTCAATGGAATCTCCAACCGTTGTCGGAACGCACTGCGCACGGTGGTCTCTCCGGGTTCGAGGGGTTCCGTGCCCACATCCCCACTATTCAGAAACAGCAAAAAATCATCGTCCATTTCCCAGGGTTTGGCCATTTTTTTACGAGGACTTTTTTAACTCTTTGACGGGTATCCACGTTTGATAATCGGGAGCAAGTCCTTGCCAGTTAACTAACACTTGACGAGTGGGTCCGCGTCCCTTGTATTTAAGCTTTTTACTCACCCGCCATTGGTTGGGTAGAGCTCGTACTTTTTGCAGTTGAGGTTCATAAAATCGTCCAGGTACTTTATCACCTTTCCAAGTGTCCAACTTATAATAATTCACACCATCGTACAAGGACCGTTGACGATCGGTCACCGTGTACACGTCTTGCGACCAATTACCCCGATAACTCTTGGAAAAGGCACTCTTTTTACCCTTGACGGGTTTTGAGGTGCGCACAAAATCCCCCGGTCGAAACTTGTAAGGGTCTAAGGCAGGGGTGGGTTTGAACAACCGCTTCCAGACCACCGAGGCATTGTCGTCAGTGACATCGGCCGGGCCATTTGAGTGCGGCTGTGAATGCGCGTGTTGTACTTGTCCACCAACAAGGGTAAGACCTCCAAATATTTGGGGGTGTTGCGAGCTGTCATGTACTTGAACATCAATTCCTTCAAAGTGCGATTGAAACGTTCGACCACAGCAGCTTTGGGTTCACCTCGAGTGGAATAGTGGTGAATGTTATACTCGTCCAGTAATTGCTTCATGTGTTGGTTGTAGAATTCTTTCCCTTGATCCGTCTGCAAGTTGACGGGCTGACGTCCTCCTGAATTCTCCAACAAATAACGAAA
Organism: Dendrophyllia cribrosa; assembly: GCA_024195265.1. Lineage (NCBI taxonomy): Eukaryota > Metazoa > Cnidaria > Anthozoa > Scleractinia > Dendrophylliidae > Dendrophyllia > Dendrophyllia cribrosa. The sequence goes on along the minus strand of JAJLRJ010000011.1, from coordinate 3,509,133 downwards.
GGCATCTGCCGTGGCCTTGCCTTTCTTGCTTTTTAAGGCAATGACCCATGCATATTTGGACAACACATCGATGACCGTCAGTAGGTATCGGGTGCGTTTGTTTTGGGCAATGAGTTTGGCATCCTGCATTTCCACAAGATCCGCCTGCCAGGTATAATCCACTTGCGGAGGCACGACCGTCTTGCTGCGTGGAAATCGTACCTGACGAGGACGGTGTAACGTGAAAGTGGGTTCTCCTTGTAAATACGTTTGCGCCTGGCTGGGTGAGACGTCCAACGTGTCGCGGGCCACCTTGGTCAATTCCTTGAAATTTCCACTCAACGCGTAAGGACTCTCCAGATCCAAATACAAGTCTTCCAAAGGACTCATCTGCTCGGCCTTCTTCATTTTTTTTTTAGATGGGGAACAAACAGGTGCGCACCACCAATGGGATCAATCGCCGGGTCAGACTCACTGTAAATTGAGCCACAAAACGTCCAAAACTAGGTATGTATGCTTGTTGTTGCTTAAATATCCAACGACGATGTTCACGGTAAGCGTCCAGGGACAAACATTGACGCATAACGCTTAAATAAGCCATCAAATGAAGCAAACTAAACGGTTCGTTCTTCTCTTTGTTTCTGGTCACCAGTTGCGCAAACGCTATGTCCGGTTCTAGCTCTTGTACCGCATCATCGCTCAAGTCCAACAAAGAATGGGGGTCGACTCTTTCTAAAAAGAGAATGGCACATCCCAACCAATCTTTTAAAGCGATCTGGGCGTCAGACGTTCTCGACATTTTTTTAATGTTGCGCACTGAAGTGTTCTTTGTTAACGTGTTACCATTTGTTTTGATACCTTGTCGTTTCTTTTTTTTATAGAAGATTTTGGTGGGACTGACAGTTCGCGCTTTCTATATAAGGATAACGTTTAGTCTTTTTTACACCAAACATGACTTCTCCTTTCACGAGTCAAGGGGTAGTGGACTCTCAGAGCGAGTTTACGCAGAGTCTGAATGCTCGCCCTTGGCGGCGTTGGTGGATTGTAGCATTATTAAAATGCATGCAACATCATGTGGTATTGAAACCGCCCGATAACCCCATTTGGTCACCCGAAGCCTTGTTGTTCTTACACGATCTACGAGCTAACATTAGTAGGGCTCTTCGACAAGTCACTTTTCCAGATGTGTACGACGAATGGGTGCATCAGCTGCATGAAAATGGTATCGTACACCCGATCTGGACCCCTGAAAACTGTCAATTTGTGCGCAACATGTTGTCAACCGATGTGGTCACCGTACGCATTTTGGAAGAAATTTTATCCTTCCGACGTCAAGATCTGTTCTTTACCTATGAACTATTAGGATTGACGCACGTCAACATCGATGAAGTGTTTGACTGGCAGCGCCTGAAATTAGGTCATAATTGGACAGATGAGGTGGACAGCGATGACAGCTCCTCGTGCAAGGACTTGGGATTAGATCCATAAAAAAAACTGACGGTCGTCGAAGTTTGCATGAGAGGACAAACGACCCACGAGCCTCAAGCTCAATGAAAAAAAACCCGATTGATCAATGTTTTTTTTTTTGCCATTGTTGTCAATCGCAGCCATGTTTTCTTCTCTTTACTTTTTTTATTGAGTAAAACGTTGGTGCAATGTGAATGAAACCTCTGTTGTCTTAGTCTTGGTTTTCAAAGTGGCGTGGGATTACAAAACATGGTGGACATCAAACATGTTTAAATTCTTGCGGATGTTGTTGTAACAATCGTTTGGCTCGACCCAGCGGAATTCCCTGGGAGGATGCAAATCGTGCCACTCCTCTTAAACTGCCTATAGCTTTGGAATCATTGTATTTCGACAACAATTGTTTGTCAGTGGAACATCTTCTATTGGAATAGGTTTCAACCCTTCTTTATAGCGTCTATACAAAGAGGAACATACCCACGGCATGACTCGCCATCGACCCCAATTCCACAAGAGATCAAACAACCTTTTTGCCCAGTTTCATTTTTATTCAAAAAATTAAAACCTTTTATAGCAATAATGATAAGTTTTTTCAAACGTTTTTTTAAAAAAAAAGAGTAGTACATTTTGGGTGACTTGGCTGACTAGAGCCAAAAGTGTTTGGAAAGGCTTCTTGGATCACTCTCGCTGATTCCGTCTGCTCTGCGCGTTTCTTTTGCTCTTCTTGTTTGAAGCGCCGCATGCATCTCTGATCAAGGTTTTGCCTGCATACTCTTTCATGGGGAGAGGAAAGGGATCAAGGTTAAAATGATGGTCTCCGTTTTTCTCGTTCAAAGGGAGATCACCCCATTGGAAGTATTTACACTCTCTCTTTCTGCAAGCAAGATAGATTCGACCTGGATTCTTCTCAGAATTGCTTTGCTTCAGGGTCAAGACTTCATTGCAGAAACAACGCAAAGGCTTCCAGTTTTCCTTAATGTCCCTATTCAACTGAGCGTGAACAGTTTGCATGTAAAGCTCTGCCTTGTCTTTTGCGCAAATCACACAACAATCTTGATAAGGGCATTTCAGATAACAAAACCCGTTTGGGGAGCTGACTCTCTGTTCCAAATGTCCAAGATGAAAGGGGCAGAATAAAAAAATGTTCTTGTTGGAAGCTGCATCCTCAATTTGCATCTGGGTGATGTGACCAATGCTGTCAACAATTGCATTGACAGCATTTTGTTGTTCCACGTTTAGATCCACATCTTGAATAAGAGGTTCATTCACTTCTGTGTGAGCGTCAGGTATAAACGGGGCTATTGATGCCAATGGTGCTTCATTTGCTCTTCCTTCTGCTTCAATTGTGATGTACTCTACGACATCTTTAGCTTTGTTAATGATATCTTTAACATTTTCTTTCTTTCTTTTCTTTCCCGCAGGAACTTTCGCAGGTTTGGTGGATTTCCGCTTCGGGGCTACGTAAACTTTTTCTTCAAATGGCATCTTCTTCGGCATCTTCTTCTTTTCTTCTTCTTGTTCTTCAGCTGGAGAATGAGTGAAAATGAACTTGGGGAGCGATTTTTATAATGAAGAAATGGCGTCAGCGAACCGGTTTTTTGAATAAGAATTCATCAAAAAAAAAGTCAAAAACGCAATGAAAAAAAAAACAATCTGCGTGGTTCATTGTGTGATGAACCAAATCAAACAAGGCAAGACTCCTTTGTGCCCACAAGTAACGAGAAAAGGCCCACTGGTAGTGTAGACTCTCGCCAAGGTCACAGGTTCGATTCCCGTTGGGGTCCCAAAAAAATCAACAAGAACATTCGAAAACAAGAAAACGAAAAACAAGCAAGAAAAACACAAAACAAAAAGCACTCTCATTTTCTGGAAACGTTTGGTTGACAAAACAAATTGCCCTTCAAAAACAAGAGACGTCAGCAAAGGGCTTCCTCGTAGCCTGAGGGGTGGCGTCAGCTTTTTTTCCTTTATAAAGTCTCGCGCTTTGTTCTTTTTTCATTCTTCTCTCATTCGCTTACAACGCAAAGCCAGACGAGCTGCTCGGCAGAAGAAAACAGTAATGGATGCAAGATTATCGCAAACACTTGGGACGAGACGATTTCAATTTAAACTCTTTTATCGTCGAGCCAGGTCCCGCTGGTGGTTCGCGCGTGGTCTGGAACCAAGTGATGGCGTAAGCCGGGTTTTTCCAGGAAAACGCTGTTCTGAGAAAGACAAGAAAGATTTTTTCACGGCGTGAAAACAAAGATGGTTCATCGCTAAAAAATCAGACAACTCTCCTCGTGGAAGGTTTAAGAGGTGGCTTTGGAAAAAGGACAACCTTTTCGGCAAAAGAAAGGGATTTTTTTACTGCAAAATCCTTCCGCAGGTTCGTAGTTTGTTTGTTTGTCTTTGCTCGATTCGTCATGCGAGGAAAATTTGATTTGTTTAAAATACTTTCACGTTTCTTCTTTCAAACGAGTTTTCTGCGAGTATTGAATTCAAACTATTTTTTTTCTTTTTTCATTCACGGAATGTCCCGGAGGCGAGCCAAGATGATTTTCGTTCTAACATGCGATGAAATCGAAAGAGAAAGAGAACCTGATTTACGACATCCTTCCGCAGGTTCGTAGTTTGTTTGTTTGTCTTTGCTCGATTCGTCATGCGAGGAAAATTTGATTTGTTTAAAATACTTTCACGTTTCTTCTTTCAAACGAGTTTTCTGCGAGTATTGAATTCAAACTATTTTTTTTCTTTTTTCATTCACGGAATGTCCCGGAGGCGAGCCAAGATGATTTTCGTTCTAACATGCGATGGAATCGAAAGAGAAAGAGAACCTGATTTACGACACGTCTTCGCGGAAAATTTCTGACTTTGAATTTTTTGCCCTGAAGGTTTTCATGCGGTCTAATTACCAAGTGATTGCTTGTATTATGTTCTGTTAAAAGAATTATTCAGCGCTCGATGATAAGCGCTTTTATCACCATAACATCCAGATAAGTTTTGCTCAAACCCCGATCGGAAAGTTACTCAAGAAAAGAAGAAAGCGTTAATCCTTTAAATTTTTTTCTTGTTGATGATTTTCATTAAACATGTTATTGAACTTTCATCCTTGTGTGGGCTTCTTCTTTCATATTGGGGATTTTGACTACTTCCCCAATTCATTCCCCAGGAGGATCGTACACAGGGAAATTTGACCACTTCCCCAAAAAAATTTGAAAAAAAAATTTGAAAAAAATCAAAAAATTTTTTGAAAAAATTCGATACTCAAAATCACCTATATAAATCAAAAATTGAAAAAAAACTTCAAAAAAAAATTCAAAAAAATTTGAAAAAAAATTGAAAAAAAATTCTAGTCAAAACCCCCTATATAATTTTTTCATTAAAAATCTTGTTGAACCTGATTTACCTGTGTGGTCTCCTTTTTTCCATTGGGGTGACGTCAGCGATGTGTGACGCCAGGGTGACTACGAGGGAAATAGTCATCTTTCCCTATCCACACCCTTTTTGATGACGTATATAGGGGAATTTGACTATTTCCCATATTCGTTTTTCAAAAAGGGTGTGGTTAGGGAAAAATGACTATTTCCCACGTAGTCACCCCTTACTACTCCACCGATTTAAGTACATCTAGCAGCTCTGGCGTGGTCAGCAGAAGGATAGGATCAACAGCCATTCGGTCTTTGTTTCTCACTGATTCTTCTGTCAGCAATTTCTTCAACTTCGTTCGTAGCTCAGGTTCACCTTCTCTTCTCAAGTTGTACAAAATTGCCAGTGTGGACCTTGTTCCCTTGAACCACAGAATCCAATTTGACCAGCTACATTTCAGGCTCTTTCCCAAGTGAACAACATCGGGCATAGCAGCAAGAAGGTACAAATCAGGAGGGGCATGCTCTTTTGCTGCATCATCATGGAGTTGGGTAAGGGCTTGCTTATTAGATTCCTCACAATCAGTTGTTACAACAACTACTGCCACCTTTTCACACTTCGATCCACTATTCAGACACCGGGTACAAGCACGCAGGGCTGGGATGTGGGAAGTTTGTCCCATTCTTTCGCAGTTTGTACATACTTTCTTAGCGGTCCAATAGACATCACAGTGAGCAACACAATAGTCTTGTCCTAAGTCTCCTAAAGACACGATCAGGTTGTTGCTCTTGGCATCATGGCAGCATTTGCGACACACTTGCACTGTCCGTATTTTCTCAACCATTTCTGCTTTCACTTGCGCTCCATTCTTGGACTTGGTGGCATAATCCACAGCAACAGGCATGGCATTTTTCATGTCCATGCTTGTCAGAAAGTATGGCACGGCCTCTGTGACAAATTTGCCTTTTAATTCACCACTCGACAACTGTGGATGTCTTGTGATAAATTCTAAATCCACAGGATCGTTTAGACCAACACACAGTTTAAGACGATCATCAAATTGTATGCATGGCTTTAATGCTGTGCCATCTAATGCCATGACACAGGCCACTGTTTGAACCACATTAGTACTGATAATTGGTGATGAAGGATTAGGACCATCAAAAACAAGAGCCAGGAAAGCTTCTAGGAGACCTTTCAAGACACCACTAAAGGGAGTATATTCTGATTGAATTTTCCTTAGTGCATTATCAGACGGCCCACCAAGATTTGCATTTGAAGAGCTGAATTTCTTGATACCACCCCTTCCTGTTCCACGGACAAATTTGACAGTTGCTACTCCCCCAAGGTACTTAATGGTTTGAAAAAATTCCAACACATCTTCATCCCACTTAAAGTCATTCTTCCTTGACCAATCAACCAGGGCATATTTCACAGTATTGTTGACAAATTTGTAATAGAAACAATCTTTGGGCAATTTTCCACTCTGGATTAAATCATTTAGGTTGTTCACAAGGGGATCAGCAGAGGCCAATGACCTACAATTAAAATGTCAATACAATACCAGTGAGTCGTTAGATATGGTCAGATATACCTATGACCGGCAATATAATACACTAATCTTCATTTCATTTCAACTCTTTTCATTTCTGAAGTTTTTGAATTATCAAATTGAGCTAGTTAGTTTGAAGCATACCATGGAAACACTATTAGATCATCATCCTCCTCCACACTTTCCTTGTCATCTAATGTGTCGTCAATTGCCTCAATTGCTTCAGTTGTCTCAAGTGATGTCACAACTTTGCTGTCATACATGTCTCCAGAGTAAGACATGCAAGATTCGCTGTTGTCTGAGGAATTATTTTCAACTTCTACGCAATACTGCTTTGACTGTTTTGTCTCTTTGATACACTCATCAGGGGAAAATGAGTAAGTTGGCATGGTTATGCCGGGGCATGTAGCAGACAATGTATCATCAAAGCTGCAATACAGGTCATACAGTAATGTTTCAGTCAATAGCTATTAAGAGAATTAGCCGAAGCATAGGAGGTTAACAACATATAAATATATAACATACAATCTCAATGACTTGAATATTTTTGACATCTTTATTTAAAAAAACACTATACTTTAAATAATCAAAGGACCCAATGACGTATAATTCTGACAAGCATACATGTATCTTTCCTTGAGCACATATCACATATGGGTAAAGTACAAATATCACGTGATTATGGCACTACTCTAGGAACGTTTTTAGTTACAGTTTTAGTAACATTTTTAGAGGTGCAAAAATTCTAACAAGACCTAATAACAAAACAGATAAACAATCTCAATAAGCTGCTTTTTCGTAATTTTTAAATATGTTACAAAATTTGAAATGATATATGTATTACACCTACACATCATCTATGTTTGAGAAATCCTCTTCAATGTTCTGATTAAGAATATCATTAATTGGATCTGGTTCAAGAGAAGGCTGTTGGGCAGTATGACTCTTCTGTGCTTTGGCGAACAAGACATCGATGGTTTTGGATCCAGATGCACTTTTTCTCAACCTCTCATATTTTTCCTGGCACTTCTCAAAGTGATCTAAATAAAGCAACACAGAGGAATAAGGATCAATTAAAGCTCATGGAGTTTATGACACTCCCGTTTTAACATAATTATGAGTCAATTATGTATGTCATGTATATGTTGATTGCCTTTGTCATTTTCTTTTTTTCATAGAATACTTGGACTACTTACTGACGAGGAAGTGTTGTACTTTTCCAGGAACAGTACGGTCTCCAGCAATAACTTTTTTCCGTTACACGCTCCACATTTTACAGTTAATTCGTCTATAGCACTACTACCAGCAAGCTTATTTAATTCCGCAAAAAATAACACAAACAAACGAAAATTCAAACAGGTGTACAAGAGAGAGAGAGAGAGAAAAAAAGGGAAAAATCCTACCTGTCTTAAAATCTGTCAGCTCTTTCTTCTGACGTTCATTTCGAGAAACAGTTTCCGCTTTGCGGATTTTCTCTTTGATGGCTTTGTCTTCGCTAGCTTCCACCTTCCTTTTCCTCTGGACTTTCCCAGGTGTTTCATTGGGCGTCTTGCGGTTTCCACTTTTACTTTCTTTTTGGACCTCAATTACAATTGTCTTGGCAGATCCCAGAGTTGTAATCTTTTCAATCACATGAACTACAATCAAGGAACATTAACCAGATCAATTTCAATGTCACGATATTTCAAATCATTTTTCTGTTCTAAAAAATTACTATCAAATTGAAGGAAACCTCGAAATAATAGTTTACTAAGATAGGATCAGATAGAGACACATGAAGGAAGTAATAATACGGAAGATTAAAACGTATTACGGAGGACAAACTTTCAAGATGCGCCCTCCGCACGTGACGTTGCTAAACATTTCATAGCCTTATGATCCAAATTAACGTAAATAATATTGTAAACTTACCGTTCAGTTCGTTCCCAGAACTTTCAAGGAGTAGCGGCTTCTCCAGGTCCCACTGTTCCTGGGTATAGATCGCATAATTTTGGCAGTCACTTGCTCCTGTGGTCGACCTCGCCAAACGAAACAATTTCAGCTCGAAGCAATTTATTCCAAGCTCCCTTGCTTTCTCTTTCACGGCGAGAAAACTCTCTACGTGGCGTTTGAAATTTTTGAAACTTTGTAAGTCATCCCGAAAAGAAATTCTTAACGAAAACGTTCTAAAACTTGCGAATTTCGGTAAAAAGTAATCACCGCACTAATGGCTGCAATGTCTTGCAAGGCGGAGAGAGAAGCCTGGAACTGGTAACTAAAACCGCAGGGAGAGCGCAGGCTCGGAGGATGTCACGAAATAATAGACCAAGGGTCAAATAAATCATGCAATCTCCAACACGACACGTACTGAGACGAAAAATGAAGGTACAAAAGGTCTCCAGAAGAGTTAAACGAGGTCAAAACTAAACTAAAATTTACATTTGTTTCTTAAAAATGCTGTTATTTGACTTAATTGTCTTAGAAAATCGCCAACCTTTGCCTTTTGTTTATTTTGGAATAGTGAATCATTGCCATTAATAGATTTAGGTACATGGTAGAATATACTCGTGACGGTAATAAAAGTTGCGCTTTGATTATGCAATAGTATGCAAGGAACCTCGTGATTTTGCAGATTTAGTCAAACTATTTTTTGTTTGCTGCAATTCTCTCTACAGTTCTATTCGTATACAAGTAAAATTTTGTTGTTCTGAATTGAATGACAAAGCAAGTATTTTAACAACCATTTTATAAGCGATCTGAGCGTTTCAATTCAAGACAGACATTGGAACTATTACGGACTTAAAAGTGAATGTCACTAAAAATCAAAGATGATCATCAAAATCGCGGACACGGGTCAAAGTTCGATTTCCTTGATACTTTTTATATTGATACACCATTGTATCGTAGTAAACAAAACGGGGTTAGTTTGTTCTAATACTCGGTTATTTAAGAGTAATTAAATAAAAACCGTTGGGTCCGTATCGATTCAAATTTGCTTGTGCGAAGGAACGAAAATTTGTTTTGTTTATGGCGATCTCACGTTAGTGAAAAATAGACAGTAAACATTTTCTTTTCATTACGTAATAGTTTGGTCCTTAGTAAACGTAACGATGTTAAAACTGGAAGTTATTTTCTTTTAACAAAAAAGTTGTGAGCTTTTATTCGAAGCCACTTTGACGATCGTTTTGAATCGCTCGGAGGTGGCCTAAAATACCTGCCAAAAAACCTTATCGGTACGCCAAAATAAATCCCCAGACTTTAGCTAACCCTAGCTAACTCGAACACAAAGCTAACCAGATGTATTTGTTGCAGGTCAAATCAGTCTGTTCTCAGGTTGAATCAGTATTCAATCTAGGTTAAATGTTTAATTTAAAATGTATAAATGTTTAAGCTAACCCTAACCTCAGCACAAAGCTAACCTCAGCTACCTCTAAAGGCTGATTTAAACAGCAAAACTTTGTTGCATGGGATTTTTTGTAGCGCGCACTGCTTGCGTCAGGTGAAAACTGTATGCAACACACATAACATTGTATGTGGCTACGATTGTTATAGGGTTTTAAAATGTTTCAAAATCCTACAACTTTTTTGTGTTGCATGCAACACTAGTTATGAATGAGTTGTAGGCTGATTTAAACGACGCAATTTGTGTTGTATGTATGGCAAGAGCAGGACGATGCAATAGTTGTTGGCAAAAGTTGTGCCGTCTAAATCAGTCTTAACACATTAAGGACGTTCGCGCGAAAATCTTCTCACATTGATTTTTTTTATAAAACTTTTGCTGCGGTTAGGCAATGAGTTACTCATGTCAGAAATGCAAAAAAAATGGGGGGTCACCGACTTCGTTTCGGCAATAAGACATCTGAAAGGTGACCCTGATTTCGAAAAATCGGCCTTCCCTACTCGATATGGCCCCAATGTCTGTTAGTCCAAAAATATTGTTAATGAATCTCTAAAATACAATTTTCTGTGCCAAATTTTGTATGAGTGGGTCTATTAAGCAAATTCATTCAACTGGTAACGTTCTTTAAAGGAAATCTAATCTGTAAACGACAGCATTTGCAAACTCTGACAGCCGCAAGTTGCGAGGATTCGATGTCGCGCGGGTAGAAAAATGGAAAAAAATTAAACTTCCTACATTGATTTTTTGTTAATTTGTTTACAATCTGTCGAGAATTGGCAAAGAAAATTATCTATCAAAAAAAAATTGGGGGTCACCGACCATCCAAGCGAGTTAAATCTAAGCAAAGTTAACGCAACGGCTACCAGCCCTTCATGTGCTTAGATTTCTTCTCTTGCGCGCGCGCTCGTGCATGACGTAGCATGGCGTTGCGACATGAATTGCGTGCGCAGTAAGGATGCGCATAAACAATTAGCGCGAACGTCCTTAAGCTAACCATCTCACCATTGGCTACATGTGTCTTTGTGCTAGGGGTAATGGTTAGCTTTGTGATAGGGTTAGGGTTAGCTTTTCCTAGAGTGAATATGCGTTGTGGTGCAATATTGTCCTTGGTGCAAATTTTATTTTGCATTGTTTAAAACTCATTATCATACATTATCATACATTTCCATACCCCAAAACAAAGGAAAATAAAATTTGCACCAAGGACAAAATTGCACCACAACATATATTTGGGAACACATTTAACCTACACACTGTATTGAATACTGATTCAACCTGAGAACGGATTTTACCTGCAACATTACCACTATCTGTAGTCAGACCGGGAATAGGTTCGTTCAATGACATTAGTAAACACATATTCTTGGTTTGCTTGCCACATCACTTAGAGCATGTCTGTAGTTGACGTCTTTCATGCCAGTAAGTATTAAAAAAGTTGCCCAAGCTGCATCTCCGAGAACCCACTCTTTAACGGAAAATCAGTGAGATCATTGAAAAAGTTTAATATACTGATGTTTACACGCTTCTCGCTGAACTCTGCGAATAAGAAGCTATAACAGATGGAGTGCCTAATGGCGGAAGAGCACTTACATGTTTGTCATACACGAAACCATGTCTGAAGGCTAACTGCTTCGCTTCCTGTATACTACCACGAATCTTCACGGCCCAAATATTTCTATAAATATCTTCGGCAGAAATTTTAGTCCCAGTAAAAAGTATTATCCACAGGACAGAACTCAAAATTACTGCTCTCAACTCCGCCAAGCCTGGCATACGTCATCTCCCAAGTGCGTTGGGGAAGGGGGGGGGGGGGGGGGGGGGGGGGGGGGCTTGGTCAAATGCGATGACCCCTAATGCTTTCCAATTTGCTTCTGTTATCTTTTTTGGATACAGATGTATATCTCCCCATGTATCTATCATGCGAAAAAATAAATGTATATTTACGTTCTCATAGTTGCCTGGCTAAGACCAAAAACGCAAAATCTTTAACTAGCTTAAAGGCTGAATTTGCACCTATCCTTTCCATAGCCCGAACAGCAGGTATTAAGCCTTCTCCTCTTCCCCCCCCGACCACCTTCAAGATACGTATTTTGCTGATGATGGTTTTGAGCAAATATCTGTTTAATACGCAGAGAAAGAAGTTGAGAAATTGAGAAAAATATTTTCAACACATTGCTGACACGGTAGTGCTTATTTGACAGGCAAACTAAGGAAGAACGTGACCAGAATATTTGATATAAATCTTTGTTTACGCTGAATAAATAATAGAGAACTCACGGGTATGAGGAAGTGACTGGTTGCGGAAATGGGAAAGTCTGGAAAGTGTGCTTGTAAGCTTAAATTTTGTATGTAATGTTATACTTCTAAACGTTTCCTCTCTTGATCAAAAGTGCTTTTCAGAGAAATATTTCATGTTTCACTTCAGGAGGTTTCATTTGTGAAGCGGACCTTCGTGGGTTATTGGAGACCAACATGGCGAAAATTTTAATAAAGGCTTCAGTGGAAATGATAATCGCTCGTGGGTTTTTGTTTCAAGACTCGTTTTCATGAAACTTGTGTTCCAAGTTGACGATTTTGAGATTTGGGGGCTTCCATTTAGCAGTGCAAGATGGAAATAATTTTTCTCCTCGTCATACGATCGTCTGTAATTTATTCAGTTACGGCGATCGATCACATTGAAATTTGGTTGAAAGCGGTTATCGCACATACGCAATTTGGTCAGTGATATTAAGACGGATCTTGGATCTATGATCCTCTTCAGATATGTTTTTTTGGTTCTCTTGATGACCAAGCACCCGAAATGCCATGAAATGCTGAAGCACTGAATGTCACTTCACGCATTTTAATCATGCACATGACCTGGTGTACAACCGGGGTATGTAAAAAACAGTTAAAAATACGAGTCAGGGTCTTGTAAGTGCCCCTAAGGTACGAGAATTAATTCAATATATTGTTATGATTTGTTTTACATGTACAGTCGCTTTTCCGGTCACACTAGGTGATCCGTCACGAACGTTACTACACTGTACGTCGTTTGAAACCTCTAATCAGTCTTTCGCAATCACTCGTGCATGAAAGGTCAACTTTAGACCATTTATCTGTTGCTCGAAAAGAAAGATCAAAGGCTACTAAGAGCCAACCCGTGAATAAGAAATGCTAACGCGTAACGCAATATTGCGGTAAGCTCATGTTTTGACAGACACGGTTCAAAATTCTTTTTAAAATTAAACTTAAGGATTTTTGACAAACGTAAAAAGAAAAATACAGTACATCACTTTCATTATGTTCAGTCCCAAGAAGAAAGAAAAAAAAAAGATCGGTGTGAGCGAGATTCGAACCTGGACGTTTCGGCTGCAAGTCCGCGCTTTATACCACTCGGCCACCGTGACCACTGGCTTGAAATGGGATAACTTTTTATTACAGGTAGGTAAGCATCAAAGGCGTGTCTCGGTTGAAAATTCCGTTTAGAATCGATATTAACGTTGCATTATAAGACTCCAAATGCGACACATCTTTCAGCTTATTGTTGTTTATATCCGTTTACACCAATTTAGTTGTTGTTATCGCTGGATTCACGCTGTTCTTGATAAGTTTCGCTTCGTCATTTTCCTTAGACTACGGGTAATCCCTCCTTTTTCCTCAGGGATAGTAGAGCGAGCGAAACGCGAGCGCGGGTGAAAATCACCCCACGCGAGAAAGGCGAGACGCGCGGCGGGGAGATTTTCACGTGCGCTCAGGTTTCGCTCGCTCTACTATCCCTGAGGATAAAGGAGGGACTACTCGTAGTCTACATTTTCCTTTTTTTAATGTTGTAAACTAGTAGTAATCATTGTGTTCGACGATGGGAGATCTTGGGTTTTCTGTGGTCACCTATCACGTAGTTTCGCCGGCGTGAAGAATCGAGATTTTTTGGGTGGGCGACAGACTCGTACCCAGTCGCTATTAATTGGTTTTTGGGGTGAGAGTAGATTGGATACTAGGGTGAATTGAGGCGCGCGGGGTGTCATGGGAATGGTCGAGGGAGAAATAGCGACTGGACGAAGGTTGTGCCTAAATCATACCGTCCAAAAGGACAGCCGAGGAGTACTAGGAACGACTTTCCGATTCGGGCCGACTTCGGAAATTCTCGATTAACAACCAATATGGGTCTCTTAAGTCTTTCTCGTAGTTGTGGGACAGTCCCTTCCTTGGACAAGTGAAATTCCTGGAGTTTTGTCTGCAGATCTGCTTTTTTCTTGAGTGTGCCTACTTTCAGTTTGACATTTCTTTCAACAGCAACAAATCGGATCCTTTTACTACTTGGCTCTGTGCAATAGGCCACACCATTGGTGAACGCTACTGATTTGGCATTTTGAAGGTCTTCGACTAGGACAGTAACGTCTGCTGGGGAATGAAGGCGCACCAGAAGAAGCTTGCTAGTGTTTTTCAGGGGATCGAAATCAACCACGAGCAGCTTACCAAAGGGACCACATGTTACAGAAAGTGGATGAGGGTACATACCAGGGCGATTGCTTAACCACATCCGGTATTTTTCGGGTACTATTGTGTAAACAACCCAGTAGTATAAGAGTTGGCGGTACCAGATCAGTTTTGCAAAACTGATCTGATACCAAGCCAACTCTATACTACTTACCATATAATGGCAAAAAATAAAATGGAAATATTAAATGACGAAATTAAATGGAAAAATCAAATAAAACTATATGTTAATAAAAACAAATGGTGCGTTTGTTTCATTGCGTGATTCCACATAATAGAATCCTTTGCGTGACACAATTCTCGGAAACACAGGAAGTCTTTGATTCTTAGAAAAAAATAGGAAGTTGATGATGTCATGGGACTTTCCCTGCTGACTATTTTTGTTCTATTGTATTCAAGGTCATATTATATTACTCCAAAAATCACTTGATATGTAAATCGTTGACAGACATCCTTCAGTCGCTGGTCGCTTCGTTCCACTTATGTGAATAAACGGCTAACGCGTTAGCGATAAAAGCTTGAGAAAAATTTCGTGTGAAGATCTGATTGGTTGTTGAAATATGCCAATTACGTCTGGATTTACATATCAAGTGATTTTAGATAAAACAATGGGAAATATCGCTAACGCGTTAGCCGATTTTTACATGTTCGCTATTTTTGTTTTCTGGGAATTTAGACACGTGCCGCTTATAGCTATTGTTTTAAAAATATTATCTCATATAATAGTATAGAATGAATTGTGATAAGATAATTCACGATGAGTTGAAAGCAATGGGTAATTTTATTTGTGATTTTTGTGACGTAAAATTAGTAGAAGTTGATAGTAGTGTGAGAGTGGTCGAGTCATGTTGTAGTGAACAAGATATAAATAATATAGATGGCATGAGTGTTTGTCTAAATTGTGGTTCCGTACATGGATATAATTATGTTAAAGAGTATGTTAATTTTTATGAGAGTAAGTATAAAATACGGCGAAAATCGGTATATCATCGGAAATATCATATCCAAAACACAATAAATAACATCTGTAGCCAACACAAATTACAGATATCAAACAATAATATAACTAAAATCATGAAAATTTTTGAGGAGATAGATAAAATTTTGCCACAGATAAATGGAAACCGAAAACGTATGATAAATATTGATTACATTTCAAAACAATTATTTAAGATGTTAAAATTACCAATTGAAAATGATATACCTTTATCTAAATCGAAAAGAACATTAACTTGCTATAAACAATATTGGGATAATATCCTATTGTTAATAGGTGATCAAATACAAACAATTATTAATAAATGATCCAATATCGTCATGCAAAGGGGGTTTTCCCTATGAATGAGTTATTGAATGAAAAGTTTGTTAGTAAAATTTACTCTAAAAGTTTACTCGGAAGTGAATTTTTTATCATATTGTTTCTCAAATTTTTCATCAAGAGTACAAAGATCAATTATCGTTTCGTCTAGCAACCTCATATTATTGATAAAATTGATATGGTTAAATTGCATTCCTCTTAAAAAAGACCGTAAATCAACGAGTACCTTCTCATATGTTGTGTATGCAAATTTAGACATTTCTATTTTTCTTTTACAGTTTTTAATTTCGCTGTATGTCTTAATCAATAAACCACTACCACTAATTACTCCTAAAATAATAGGGTTCAATGTTATTGAACCAGCTATTGTACCAATGGATATTAAAGAAACTGATGATAAATTAATAGCTAAATTCAATCTCTTGAAATATTTGAAAGCCTTCTTATAGCACCAAAAACGCTTGTGATAAAATCGATATAATGCTTTGATTTCAGATAGTTTCTCTTTATTAATGTTTTTATCAATATGATTAAAATTGAAGATGTCTGTTTCAGTCATTTATATTATATATTTGGATAATAATAATTAAATTTTAGGATTTGAAATGAGGCAATATAATAATCCAGAGATTTGACCCATTATTGGAGATCTTTTTATTTTCTTCGGCAATGAAAGGCAGCAATATGTGTATCCAGGCCCTTTTTCATAGTCATTATAAAATCTTCCAAATGCATCATGAAAAATAGCATGTTTAATTAAAAATTGGTAATTGGTATTTAGAGTACAAGAACCTGGTCCTATTAATCCAATGTTAGGGTGTTTTTCTAATATTTGGTTCATTGATATTGGCTCATTCAAATAGTTAACGTACAAAAATTGATATATTAAAGCCGATTTTAATATTTCATCTTTAGTATTTGGATGTAAGTTTTTTTGGGTTGTGAAAAATTTATTACAAAAATTAATTGCTTGCTCTAAATTCGGCATGTATATTTATTGATTATATTAAATGTAGCTTTTATATATAAAAATATGGTGTATGTTTTTCCTATGTGATTAAAATTGAAGATGCCTGTTTTAGTTATTATATTAAAACTCTTCAAAAAGTACACTAACATGACAATTATATGGAGGAAATGAATTATCATGATCTAATGTTATTAATTTGATTCGTACAACTGTATCTTCATTGAAATTGATAACTGATGACGTTATATTGAAAGTGTAATAAATTTTATTTGATGCTTTATTCCAATTTTGGGGTCCAAATGAAGTGCCCTTGATTAATATAAACATTTGTTTGTATCCTTCAGGCGGTTTATCGTCCAATATCATCAACCATAATTTTACTATTTTCATATTAATTAACGCAATAAATGATGATGAACCGTTGAATATGATATCATCACTGTTCTTATTTTTCATATAATTGCCTAAAAATATGAATTTTTGTTTCTTTATAGGTAAACCAATTATGTTTCTACCATTCAAATCAATATCGGTCTCCATTGTCATTTTTCCATTTTCAATTGTATAAATAGAATCAAATACATCTGAATCAACACTCGAGACATGTCCTTGAACACCATAAACGATTAGATGTGCTTTATTCGTATTTCCTTTTGTTATACTCCCGTGCAGATCTATCGTTATATATTCAGGTGGTGAGACCTGCCACTTATGTAAATGAACAATGCTTCTCGTATATCCTCCAGTGTTAAATATCTTTGTAGTTTGCTGCCCAATATTGATAACTGTTGATACAACACTGACAGTTGTCGAACTAATATAAGCTTTATCTGGAACGAAAAACTCAATCACCATAGTGTACTCACCTTGAGAAAGATTTAGTGCATTTAAACCTATCCTTGACGCGAAGTCATTGTCATTGTCTATCGTAAGAGTTATATCATAGGCTTTCTTGTTAATTTGGTGAGGTGATCCAGCAAAATTGATAATTCCATTGACAACTATATTACTCTCCGATGAGCTCTGATTAACATCTGTCATCAAGTACCTGAAAACGTCTTTTTTAGCTGAGGAAGATATATGTGACTTGTTTACATAACTCTTATAATCGTCTGTTATTCGTGTGTACAAGTTTGTATTAGAATCGTTGAGTTCGGAGTTGAAAAACGAAACATTGACGGCAGCACCATTCTCATTTGGTTTAGGTGTTGCTAAATTAGTAATTTTATTACTTTGCATATCAAGATCGCTGGAAATCGTTTTGTCTAATTTTTCGTTTAAATGTGTATCAACATATGTTTTTGTCGCAGCTTCTCCTCCATATTGCGGGTCTTTGAGATTAGTGATGCTGTGATGATTCATGTTAAGTTGAACCTCCATCGGAAATTCTTCTTTGCGACTGAGAAATATTCCCCGGATATCTTCGTAACATGGAAGATGATCGTAATGAGTGCGATAAAAATCAAATGACTGTTGTTTTGAATTCACAATATTGAACAGATGCTTCAAATCAATATCCTGAGTGACTTCATGCGTATGAGAAGGTGCATTTGGGTGATAGTTTTTCAGAGTTAACATATTCACTGCTGACAAATCATTGTTTTCATCCGTGTCCAGATTTATGATTTTTTTATTTTTTGCATCATAATTTTCACCTTCTAAATTTAAAAAATGTGTTTTTCCATGATAAAAAGGAAAAGCATCATTATCACCTGCTGCTTGAACATTTAATAAAGCATGATAATTAGCATCTAAATGATCATTCAATACTATTCTTTTGTTTTTCATATATGCATCGGTAATGTTTGCTTTGTTATTAACCTGATTTTTAAGAGTTATCATATTCACAGCACTGAGATCATTGTTTTCATCCGTATCCATATTTGTGATCAGTTTTCGATCCATATCAATTTCACCAGGAAGAATTAATTTATTTCCTCTTAAATCAAGATCTCCCGTCATGTGATTTTCGCCATTCAACAATAATACTTCATATTTACCTGGTTTAGTTAGTAATCCAACATCTAATTGATGCTTGGTAATTGCATCTCTGTCATTACCCCCTTCCTTTAGATTGACAAGTTTTTTATTCTGCATATCATAGTTATTGTTTGGATCCAACTTGAGTCCACTACTTGCTTGAATTTTTTGGCTAATGATTCTAATGTATTCAGAAATGTCAATATTTGTGAATTTCTTAAGGTTATTAAATATGCCCATCTATATTATGATATTACATTAGATTACTTCATCAAAATTCTTCTTCACACTTTTATTTTCTTTGTCCACAAACAGAAATTCATAGGGCCCTAATTTATTGAACAAACCAGGGTCTATTAAGTTTTCTTTGGCAATGAGATTCAAATGGTTTTTGGTAGTAGGAGGGTACAACATCATATGACTGCAGTTTAATCTAAGTTTCTGCGGAATATCATAGTAACTCTGGCTTAAATAAATTGGGCTTATCTTATGGTGGCGTCCATCTGTGAAGTTGTTGGCAATTTTATTTTGTATCTTATCAGGTGCATTAATTAGATCATCAAAAATGACAATTTTACGGTTGTTGTTGGGATATTCTGAAGTGTCTTTAATATCATCAGATGATCCAATTTCTAATACAGGATAACCAACCTTATCAGATATTTTATTCATCAATGTTTGTAGATCTTGTATTTTTTCCTGATGATGATTTGGTGTGTATAAATATATCTTATCATAATACATCAGTGGTGATCTTAACATATGCATAAGAGCATTTGTCTTTCCACATCGACTTTGTCCTGTAATAATCATTCTAAAATCTTCGTCTAAAAAATTGTTTAATCTTTTTTTTAATTCATCATTTCTATTTGTATCGTAATTCGGAATTTTCATTATATAAAATATGTTAGATAATAAATATAAGTGTTGTTTTCACACATATTTATAAATATAAGTGTTGTTTTTACACATATTTTTAAAGATAAGTGTCATTTCGACAGATAAATTATGTAACATATTTTAAATAATGAATATTGACAGAATTAAAAAATATGCTGATTCAGAATATGATAGCTATAAAATTGTCAAAGCAGTTACTGAATCAAAAAATGAAATAAAAAATAAGGAAGGAGGGCGTGATATTGTAATGAGTGATTATTTTAAGACATTACGAGAGCCATTGATTGAAAAACAGAAAAAAACAGATGAGAAACAGGATCAACTAATTGAACAACTACGGGGAAATCAATTAGCTTTAACAAAGGGATTTCAGGATATAATTGAATCGAATAAAGACATAATAACTTTACAACATGAGCTACCCCAAATAGATTACCAACCAGAACAAAAATCAAGAGAAGATCCGACATATTTGAAGATTGATAACCGATTTAATAAAGATGATAAAATTGTTTTAAACAAAAACAATTTGACAAAGCCCTCACAATTATTATCATTGACTCCCCAAAAATTATTGGAAGAAAAGAAAAAATCTGCCGAATTAGCAATGGAATTGGGCAGAAATAAAAGGGGCAAGAGTAGAGAAGTTAAGACGGAATATGATAATGAAATAGGCATTCTTCGAAAATATAGGGATACGATCTCAGACGTATTAAGTCGTTTGAGTATAGACAAAAGGGTGAGGGTATTCGAATATATAAACAGCCAAAAAGAAATGCTTTCAAAATAAATGGTAATCAATATGGTGGCCTTCTTATTGATGTCTCAAAATTGATGAATGAAATGAAGCTGAATGCATATCATGGTGGTAAATTGGTTTATGAAGCTGATGCTGATAAATCACTCATAAATATGCTAACTAAAAGATATAATCCCAAAACAAACTACAGTCTGAACGCTGTAAAGATTTTTAACGATCTTAATATGCTCAGTAATATTGGGCCACACAAATCATCTGGTAAGTCCAGAATGATTGGATCAAGTGTTATGTATTATCAAGATCCAAAGCAATTGGCTGATCGCATGAAAATAATAATTGGTTCAATGGTAGCTGGAAACAATAGTCCAGTGTTGCGAAATGACTTATCACAAATCAATGATGAATTATTGAAAATAGGGGCTATTGACAGAACAATGCATGAGAAATTATACAATAAATATATAAGCATATAATATAATGGATGTAAATAGAGTTTTAGTTTTCAAATCAATAGATGCTAAAAAACAAAACCAAAATAATAAACCAGGTAATTTCACTACAAAGTTCATTCCTGAATTGATTTTAGATGACAACAAACAATACTATATGGCATTAGATCATCTCAGTATGACTGCAAGTTGGCATAACATACGACCAGAATATTATAACAACCAATTAAAGATCTCAAAAAACAAAGGCACTTCTTGGCAAACAATAACATTCCCACCAGGTATTTATGACTATGATGATATAAATCAATATATTCACAATGAAATTGGAAAACTCATGCAAAAGGAGACTTATGGAATTGATATATTATTTGACCTTACAATATATAAGGTTTTCATAAAGTTGGATGAAAACTATTGGATTGATTTCAAGAATAGCGGAAACTTTGCAGATTTACTGGGTTTCGATAAAACAGGGATATTGAAAGTGAGTTCTTATGGACCCCAATTTCCTAATATCAGCAACAGTATTGATAACTTATACATAAGAACTTCTCTACTAAGTAATTCAATCGTTTCAGGAAGGTTATCAGACGTGCTTTTTACCTTCTCAACGAATACAAAAACAAGATCTCTACCATTTGAAATACAACCAATGAATTATCTTTGGAATAAAATAAATACAAAAGTACTATCTGAAGTTACTTTTTATATCACAGACGACGAAAACAGGGAGGTTGACTTAAATGGAATTGATATATCTTTAACCGTTGTGATAAAAGAAGCTTAATTTATATACACTCACTATATAGATGGAACGAAGAGAAAGAGATCCAGATACTGGAGATTACATTATTCAAGGTGAAGGAATATTTGATGTTTTCAAAAATGTTGGAAGTAAGATAGCTTCAAAACTTGCAAGCAAAACAGCTAAACAACTTGCTAAAAAGGGTGCTGAAAAGTTGATAGAAAAGGGGTCGGAAAAAATAGGTGAAAAAACAGGTCAGCTTATTGGTGACAAAATTGACAATAAATTTAGTGATAAAACAAACGAGCCAAAAATAACGAATGAAACAAAAGGTGATGAAATAATCAAACTTTTACAAAAAGAAAATGAGCAACAGGCTCAAGATACTGACAAATATCAATATATTAAAGATGTTTATAATGATTTACTATTATAATGATTTTTTATCTAAACTAATAATATATATGAACGGAAATTTTCGAAGTCCAGAATTTGTTAAAAGATATGAATATGCATATTATGATTTACAAACACCTTTGGGGCAAATAATCGACAAACAGAAGATAATTACATGTTTGTAATAGATAATAGCTCAGAGGCTAACCCAATAGACTGGTATAATGCATATATTGAAGTCAATTTCAAGCTTCTTCAGTTAGATCAAGATCAAGATGGAGCTGGTATCGGCGCCGGAGTGGGAAATGGAAATTTATTTTGTACAACAACAAACGGTAACACCTTCATCAGAGAAATACAAGTTGAATGTAATGGTATAAGTGTATATAACAACACAAAAGCCAATGAATCATCGAATGTTCTATCACTTTTAAAATACACTAAAGAATATGCCAATACAGTTGCTAAAGACAATTTCTTTTATTTAGATACTTCGACTGGAACAGCTGAACCAAGAACAGCTCAAGCATTGTACAACCAAGGATTCGCGACGCGAAAAATTCTTACAGACGCAGGCAGTGAGAACAAAATATCTATCCCATTGAATATATATTCGTATTTTGCTGCATTCAAAAAGAATCTTCATCCAAATATAAAAATGAACATTTTAATCCGATTGGAAAATGATAACAATATTATATTTCGTAGCAATGCTGCTCCTGATTCAAAAGTTTTGATGACTAAATTCAGATTATGGTGCCCGAAACTTATTTTCAATGGTAGTGGTATGCGTCAATATCTGGAAAACTATCTGAAACCAAAAACTTGGATATACTTGAGAGAGCATTATGAAATAAATCAAACTGCGGCTGTGAGTTCATTTTTCAGAATTAGTACAGGTATAAGAAGACCAAGACATGTTTTTCTATGGGTGAATCCAACAGCTTCATATAATAATCAAGCAGCTAATATATTTACATTCAAGACATTCAGTATAGGTGCAAATAACAGAGTTTTCAGTAAAGCTCAACTTGAAATGAATAATAGCATATATTATCCTCAACTTGAATTGTCAGCTAATGAAGAGAGTAGATTATACAGAACACTTATGAGCTATAGTTCTGCTTACAATGACTTTCTTAGTGGGTCATTAATTGATAGAAGTAATTTCAGAAATTTGTTTGGAATGATTTATTTCGACCTAAGAAATCAAGAGGAAGACACAAAAGATTCTGTTGTATCATTAACTTTCCGATATGAACTCAACGGAGCAAATGCAACTAACTATACTTTGAATGCTCTTGTTCTTCATGAAAAAGAGATCGAATTATACACAAGCAGTGGTAAACTACTTATTAAAGCATAAATTAATTATGTTGTTACAATATTTATAGTTTTTAATTAAACATGTTTTGTAATTATCAAAATTATATAACATATATTATATACAAAATATGACAACTTATTATGAATATGGTGTGAAATTATCTCAAGGACAAAAACAAAAATTAGCAAAAACATATGAAACAAATTCACCAATAACAATTCGATTAGCTAAAAATGAGTTGATGGGAAGCGATGGACTGAATTTAACTAAAACGCAGATAAATAAAATCAAAAAAGCGATAAAAAATGGAGTTGGTGTAGATATTAAGATTTCAAAAACACAGATTAGAAAATCAGTTAAATATGGCGGTTCTTTATGGTCTAGTTTAATTTCACTTGGAACAAAAATGCTTCCAATGGCCACCAAATTAACATCAAAAGCGGCACCAGCTTTAGCTACAGGGGCTTTATCTGCTCTAGGATCTGTGGGAATTAATAAAATTTTTGGAAAAGGTATTCAATCTGGTGGTTTCTTAATACCAGATTAAAAAATACAGCAATTAATTAAGTATAAACACCTTTTAACTAAAAAACAAAAACAAGACATTTTAGCTGCTATTCAAAATGGAGGACAAGTATTCATTCAACCATCACAAAAACAAAGAGGTGGTTTTTTGGGGACGATCCTAGCATCTATTGGTATTCCAATGTTGTTGAATGCATTAACAGGAAAGGGTTTAAGTATACCAAAAAAGAAAGCATCTGGATTAACAGTTTCACCTAAACCTGGAATGATGATGCCTTATTATCCACCACCATTTTATGGAAACTGGCCCTCAAATACTATAGGTATGGGAGCCAAAAAAAAAGTCAAAACAAAAACAAAAAAGGGAGAGGGCCTATTACTAGGCAAAAACAGTCCTTTTACAAAGTTAGGAATACCAATTCTAGGAGATATCCTGTAAAACCAAAGTTCAGAGATATTCCTCTTTCAAATATTGATTTATTAAAATGGATTAAATATTTAAAAATAACCAATTTTAATGGTATTTATTCGAGGGATAGTTTGGATCATATCCACAAAATAGGATCTTGTATCATTAATCTTGATGATAAAATAGGTCCTGGTACACATTGGGTAGCACATTATAATAATATGAATGATAAGACTATATATTACTTTGATAGTTTTTCGTTACCTCTACCACAGAAATTGGTTGATTATGCTAAAAAATTGAAATTGAAGTATATATACAATTATGGTTATCCTATCCAGGATATCAAATCAGTTAGATGTGGATATTATTGTTTATATTTTTTGGATAACATTTATAAAAAATCATTTTATGATTGTATAAAAGTATTCAAATTAAATAACCAACAGTATAATGAACGATTTATTGAAAACTATTTCAAAAATATCTAATTATATTATATAAATGGTAAAAAGTTATTGTGTAAAACAGAAGAAGCAAACAGAATCTGTACCAGGTACTGAAAAATATGTTAAAACTAAAAATAATCGTCTTATGTTAAAATCTCAATGTAGTGAATGTGGGGCTACTAAGACACGTTTTGTATCCAATAAAGATTTAAAATAAATAGCCAGTCAGAGATGGCTGGCGGATTTTTAGATATAGAAGGTAGTCACAGTCTTGGTGAAATAGCAGCTAAAAGCGCTTTAAAAGGTTTGTATAATTTAGGTAGAATCGGAGCATCAAAGGCAATTAAATCTGATTTTGCAAAACGAAAGATTAAAGGTACTGTAAACAAATACCTTGATCAAGCGCTTGACAGTTTCACATCGGATTTATCGAAAAAACTAGACCCTATTCATGGTAGAGGCGTAGACGTTCATGCATTAATTGGTAAATTTCCAAAACCAAAAGGGGGGTGGACATTACCCGGTCATAAATATACTGGCCCATATAATGATTTGGAGAGCCAACTGAAATATGACCCAAAAACTGGTGAAATATTGGAAATATATGACCAACCAACTGGTAAAACAGATGCTATAAGTATGCAGCATGATGTTGATTACACTATTTGTAAAGACGACAGAAAATGTAAAAATAAGGCAGACCGAAAAATGGTTCAAGCTTTAGACAACGTACCGTATAATGAAAGACAATGGGGGCATTGGTTGGCAAGAAATGTTATCAATACGAAGCAGAAACTAGGTCTCGGAGTTTCAAAAAACGTAAAAAGCCGTCGAGTGAAGAAAACTGGCAAGAAAAATTAGCAGATGAGTTGCATGCACCCATAAAACGCAACTTCACTCGGCGGCGTGTAATCACAAATCATATCGATGAAATATGGGCAAGTGATCTAGTTGAAATGCAACAGTTTAGTAAATGGAATAAAGGTTATCGATATCTTCTTATGGTTATTGATGTCTTCAGCAAATATGGTTGGATTGTCCCATTGAAGGATAAGAAAGGCGAATCTGTCACTGAAGCATTCAAAACAATATTCAAGGAAGGTAGAAAACCACAATATCTATGGGTTGACAAGGGAACAGAATTCTATAACAAACATGTAAAAGACCTATTAGAGGAAAATGGGATACATATGTACTCAACTGAGAACGAGGAGAAATCCTCAGTCGTTGAAAGGTGGAATCGAACAATCAAGACCAAAATGTGGAAACAATTCACTGTTCAAGGTAATACACAGTATTTAGATATGTTACCAAAATTAGTGAAAGAATACAACAACACAAAACATTCAAGCATAAAGATGACACCCGTTGAAGCATCAAAGAAAAAGAATGAAGGAGCTGTTTACTTTAATCTATATGGCGATATGGAACAATTGTCATCAAAACCGAAATTTAAAATAGGTGATAAGCTTAGAATATCTAAGTATAAACGGAATGTGTTCGACAAGGGTTACACACCAAATTGGACAGAAGAAGTGTTTACAGTTGATAAAATCCAATATACAAAACCATACACTTTCAAATTAAAAGATCTCAATGATGAAGACATACAAGGGAGTTTTTATGAACCTAAATTATTAAAAGCCAAGCAACAGGTATTCCGTATTGATAAAGTAATTCGGAGGGATTATAAGAAGAAACAAGCTTTGGTAAAGTGGAAAGGATATAGTGATGAATTTAACAGCTGGGCACCATTTAGGGATTTAAAAGATATATGAAATTGTTTTAAGAGAATATTATCTAATATATATTATATCAAACGATACAGTATATACTGTTTATTTGCTATTTTGTAGCCAAATATATATAATTGTTTCTGGCTAACACTAATCATATTCTTGACCAAGATTAAACGCGCATTTGTGAAACTATTTAAAATTAATGTATGGATATAATATATATATGAAAACAAAAAAATCTAGGCTTATAGAAATGGATAATGACGAAATAGTTCAAAATATTGACAAAAAAACTAGATGATTGTTATATAATTGTTGATGAACTAAAAGATAAACTATTAATTTACCGTCATAAAATTGACATGTTACATCATATGAGGTTTTTAAGATCGAACTATAAAAAATTTCAAGAAATCGATGAAAATATTTCATTGAAAGATCTGATTAAATGCATTACAAATGATATAGAACTCGATAGATATTACACTTCACAGGATGCTTAGGGATTTAAAAGATATATGAAATTGTTTAAAATAATATCTATAGTATTATATATGGAAAATCAAAATGTTAAGAGAGGTCGCGGTAGACCAAAAGTTTTCACACCAGAAGAACTAAAAAAACATAAAACCTTATGCATGTTAAATAAAGAATGGTACTGTGATATATGTAAAACAGGTCGAAACTATACACTTGCTGGTAAATGGAGTCATTTAAAAACAAAAAAGCACAATAAAAATGTTCATGTAAAGAATATAATGAGTAAAATTATTCAAATAACACAAAAAAATAATCCAAATAACACACAAAAATAATTCTTTTCAATTATAGTTCGAAGGATCCATTATTGGATCATTTGAATTCTCGACTATATTTAAACGCGCATTTGTGAAACTATTTAAAAGAATATCTATAGAAATAATATATATATGAAATCAGAAAAATCTAACCTTATAGATATGAATAAGAGTAATCTTAAAAAACTTAGTAAATCAGAACTTATCAAATTGCTTTTAAAGCAACAGAATAAGAAGGTTAAAATTATCGTGGTAGATGATACCAAACCAATTGATAAGCCAAGGACTGTAAAACCAAGGAGGCCTATCCCAACACCTCGAAAGAGCGTCAAACAGATGGTGCATGATTATGAAGAAAACGTCATTCTTCCACCAATAGAGTTTAGACACGGATACAAACCAGTCCCAATGCCAAGGACTAAAAAACCAGTTCCATTACCAAGAACTAAAATAGAGCAAACAGATAAAGCTCTGAAAGGCTACACAAAGTCTTATGAAATAAGTATTAAAAATAACAAAGACCCACTAGTGCAACTACAAAACACAAGAAAGGCTATTGAATATCATATTATAAGTACACTAAAATCCATGAAAGGATTAAAATTCGTTGAAACGCTTAAGGTAACATTTACAAAAATATCAAATGGAGAAACAGTGTATAAAACTGCCTATTTCAACAGTCTAGTTCAAACAATCATAAACAATCTAGAGATCACTGAATCACTACAAGTGTCCAAACAACAGATATTAAATAAAATTGCACAGTGGATATCTGAAGGCTCCGGATGGACTATTAAATCTGTTGACAATCATTATCTTAATATTGTAAAATATCAACCAATGAGAGGATCTTCATATATTAAACTGCCCCAAGAACTCAGAAACAGTGCTAAAGGTTTGATAAACATGAAAAACAATGACAATGAATGCTTTAGATGGTGTCACATCAGACATTTGAATCCTCAAGAAAAATACCCACAGAGAATTAAAAAATGCGATAAAGAATTTATTGAAAAGTTGAATTACTCAGGAATTGAATTTCCAGTCAATCAAAAACAGTATAATAAAATTGAGAAACAGAATAATATCAATATCAATGTATTTGGATATGAAGAAAAACAACCATTTCCTATTTACATATCCCAAGAAAAATTTGAAGATCAAATGCATTTATTATTGATAACAGAAGGTGAAAACAGACATTATGTATTAATAAAAGACTTCAATAAATTTATGTACAATCAAACAAAACATGAACATAGAAAGCATTTTTGTATGTATTGTTTACAATGTTTCAGTAGTGAAAGAGTATTATTAAATCATAAAGAAAATTGCATCATCATAAATGGAAAACAAGCCATAAAAATGCCGCCAAAGGATAATAACATATTGAAATTCAACAACTTTCATAAGCAGTTGCCAGTACCATTTGTCATCTATGCAGATTTTGAAGCTATTACAGAAAAAATAGAAGGATGCAGGCCAAACAATGACAAATCCTATACTGAATCGTATCAAAAACATACTGATTGTGGTTATGGTTATAAGGTTGTATGCTGTTATGATGATAAATATAGTAAACCAATACAGATCTACAGAGGTGAAAAAGCTGTTAACAAATTTATGGAAGCTATGTTAGAAGAAGTTAAATATTGTCGTAATATGAATAAAAGATATTTTAACAAACCATTAAAAATGACAAAAAAGGATGAAGAAGAATTCCAAAAAGCTGATAAATGCCATATATGTGATAAAAAGTATACAGAGAAAGATATTCGAGTTCGAGATCATTGTCATATAACTGGCAAGTATAGAGGATCAGCGCATCAAGATTGTAATATTAACTTCCGATTAACTGATAAGATACCGGTTATATTTCACAATCTCCGTGGGTATGACAGTCATTTTATAATGCAAGAGATTGGTGAAATAGTCAAGAAGCATACATATACAAATAAGAAAGGTGAAAAGTGTCAAATGAACATCAATGCAATTCCTAACAACATGGAAAAATATATGGCGTTCATGCTTGGTAATCATCTAACATTTATTGACAGTTTCCAATTCATAAGTTCCAGTTTAGAAAAACTAGTAAGTAATCTACCAAAAGAAGCATTAAAATATACCTCCAAAAAATTCAAAGGTGAGAAACTTGATTTAATGTCACAAAAGGAGTGTATCCATATGACTTCATGGATAGCTTTGAAAAGTTCAATGAAAAACTGCCATCAAAAGAAGAATTTTACAGCATATTGAATGATGAACATATATCAAATGAAGATTACAAACATGCCCAAAATGTGTGGAATACCTTCAATCTTCAAAATATGGGTGAATACCATAATTGATATCTTAAATCTGATATCCTTTTGCTAGCTGATGTGTTTGAAAACTTTAGAAAGACCTGTCTAGAATACTACAAATTAGATCCATGTCATTATTTCACATCTCCAGGTTTGTCTTGGGATGCTATGCTTAAAATGACTGATATCAAATTAGAACTTATAACTGATATTGACATGTTTCAATTTATCGAAAAAGGAATGCGTGGTGGAATAAGCTACATTGCCAATAGGTATGGTAAAGCAAACAATAAATACATGAAAACATATGATGAGAAGGTGCCCTCAAAGTATATAATGTATCTGGATGCTAACAATCTATATGGTTGGGCTATGTCACAATACCTACCTACTGGCGGTTTTAGATGGATGACAGAAAAGCAGATAAACAACATAAATTTAGCCAAATATAGTGAAAACACTCAAAAAGGTTTAATACTAGAAGTTGACTTAGAATATCCCCAAAAGTTGCATGACATTCATAATGACTATCCATTGGGGCCAGAAAAAGTGAAAGTAACCAAAAACATGCAATCAGATTATTGTAAAAAAATAGCAGCTAAATATAATATATCAACAGGTCTTGTACATAAATTAATCCCAACTTTGAAAAACAAAGAAAAGTATGTGCTACATTATAGAAACCTACAATTATACACTGATCTAGGTTTGAAAGTAACCAAAGTCCATCGAGTATTGGAGTTTAATCAGTCTGCATGGTTGAAGCAATATATTGATTTCAACACTCAGAAAAGAACCAATGCGAAAAATGCTTTTGAGAAAGACTTCTTCAAGCTTATGAACAACAGCGTATTCGGTAAAACAATGGAAAATATCAGAAAGCGAGTAGATGTAAGATTGGTAACTGATGAAAAGAAACTTGTAAAAATGGCAGCTAAACCAACATATGTAAGCAGTAAGATCTTCAATAAAAACCTTGTAGCTGTGCATAAGATTAAAGAAACACTAACCCTAAACAGGCCGGCATATGTGGGTATGTGTATCCTAGATCTCAGCAAGGTTTTAATGTGTGACTTCCATTATAACTATATCAAAAATAAATATGATAATAAGGCTAGACTTTTATTTACTGATACAGACAGTTTAACTTATGAAATTGAAGCTGAAGATGTATACCAAGATTTTTGGAATGATAAAGATAAATTTGATAACAGCGATTACCCTGAAGATTCTTCATATTTTGATAAGACAAATAAAAAAGTAATTGGTAAATTCAAAGATGAAGCTGCAAGTATACCAATAACTGAATTCATCGGTCTACGATCTAAAATGTATAGTTACATGAAAGACAACCAAAAAGGAGGAAAGACTGCCAAGGGAATCAAAAAGAATATTATCAAAAATAATATCAAGCATCAAGATTATAAAGAAACGTTATTAGGAAATAAACAGATGCATCACACTATGAAAACAATAAGAAGTCAAAACCATCAATTAGGAAGTTATGAAATCAATAAAGTATCACTCAGCTGTTTCGATGACAAAAGATATATACTGGAAGATGGTATAAATTCATATGCTTATGGACATTATAAAATGAAAAAGAATTAAATCAAAAAATAACTTTCCTTAATTCAATCCTGTGTAGACTTCCTGTGTTTCCGAGAATTGTGTCACGCAAAGGATTCTATTATGTGGAATCACGCAATGAAACAAACGCACCATTTGTTTTAATTAACATATAGTTTCATTTGATTTTTCCATTTAATTTCGTCATTTAATATTTCCATTTTATTTTTTGCCATTATATGGTAAGTAATATAGAGTTGGCTTGGTATCAGATCAGTTTTGCAAAACTGATCTGGTACCGCCAATTCTTATACTACTCAACCCTGTCCACCGATTTAAGTACATCTAGCAGCTCTGGCGTGGTCAGCAGAAGGATAGGATCAACAGCCATTCGATCTTTGTTTCTCACTGATTCTTCTGTCAGCAATTTCTTCAACTTCGTTCGTAGCTCAGGTTCACCTTCTCTTCTCAAGTTGTACAAAATTGCCAGTGTGGACCTTGTTCCCTTGAACCACAGAATCCAATTTGACCAGCTACATTTCAGGCTCTTTCCCAAGTGAACAACATCGGGCATAGCAGCAAGAAGGTACAAATCAGGAGGGGCATGCTCTTTTGCTGCATCATCATGGAGTTGGGTAAGGGCTTGCTAATTAGATTCCTCACAATCAGTTGTTACAACAACTACTGCCACCTTTTCACACTTCGATCCACTATTCAGACACCGGGTACAAGCACGCAGGGCTGGGATGTGGGAAGTTTGTCCCATTCTTTCGCAGTTTGTACATACTTTCTTAGCGGTCCAATAGACATCACAGTGAGCAACACAATAGTCTTGTCCTAAGTCTCCTAAAGACACGATCAGGTTGTTGCTCTTGGCATCATGGCAGCATTTGCGACACACTTGCACTGTCCGTATTTTCTCAACCATTTCTGCTTTCACTTGCGCTCCATTCTTGGACTTGGTGGCATAATCCACAGCAACAGGCATGGCATTTTTCATGTCCATGCTTGTCAGAAAGTATGGCACGGCCTCTGTGACAAATTTGCCTTTTAATTCACCACTCGACAACTGTGGATGTCTTGTGATAAATTCTAAATCCACAGGATCGTTTAGACCAACACACAGTTTAAGACGATCATCAAATTGTATGCATGGCTTTAATGCTGTGCCATCTAATGCCATGACACAGGCCACTGTTTGAACCACATTAGTACTGATAATTGGTGATGAAGGATTAGGACCATCAAAAACAAGAGCCAGGAAAGCTTCTAGGAGACCTTTCAAGACACTACTGATTGAATTTTCCTTAGTGCATTATCAGACGGCCCACCAAGATTTGCATTTGAAGAGCTGAATTCCTTGATACCACCCCTTCCTGTTCAGTAGTGAGTACAGTGCTAACCGGGGACCACCCCGACATATTAAAATAAGGCCTCCTCGCCGGCTCGGAGCCCTTATTTTAATATGTCGTGGTTGTCCCCGGTTAGCACTGTACTCACTACTAGCTGTTAGAAATCTTGCACACAACCTGGCAGCACAACCCACACTGATATGGTATAGCCAATTGAAGAAAATAAAACCCCTGTATATAACATGGCGGCTCAACCCCACAACCTGAACGGCAAATACTAAAACAGAACTCACAAGGAGGAGTTTTGTGATCTTCTCATGGATTTGATGCTAGGTGTATCTTATCAAGAAATTACAAAAGAAGATGGCACTAAACAAATCATGGTCAGGTTCTCACCTACACCATTTGGTGCTACTTTATCACTCCTCGGCCCTCCCATCGATGAGGGACTATGTACGTATGAAGAGGAAACTATCAGTGCTTCAGATTTATTAAAGACTGATGGAGACACGACTGGAGACGCTCCTTGAAGAAGCAACCAGGGCCAAGACAGATCTTGTTGTTTGAAAAGGACAACACAATATGTTACACGTGACAAGTAACGCAATGTTACACAAAAATGACCAAGCATGCTGTGAATGCTGGCCCGGTTTAGTCAATTGGAGAAATCACACCCCCTGTATATACCAAACCACATGGCAATGGCAAACGTGAAAGCTTTCAAGAGATTCCTGAAATCACGTGAAACAGGCCTGATCCAAAAGAGCGAAGAATGGGTCAAAGCCAGACAAAACACACTCGGTGCATCGGAGATCTCTGCCTTGACAGGATCTTCGCCATTTGAGAGCCAGTCGAGCCTAATTCGCAAAAAAGTAAAGCCAATCAATATGAGCAACAATGTGGCCTGCGTTTGGGGCACATTATTTGAGCCTCTAGTCCGTGAATACTTTGAGAAGAAACATTCTGTCAAAGTTTTTGGATTTAAGGGCTCTCTAAATCTTGCAAAGGATCACCCTCTCTTTGGGAAGGTCACTTGTAGTCCAGACGGATACTTCTCACACAAAGACAAGACGATAGCCTTGTTAGAGTTCAAGTGTCCTTATACCAGAAAGATCACAGCCAATAAAATTCCTAAACAATACCGTGACCAAATACAAACCGGTCTTGCTCTCAGCGGTGAGAGAGTTAACAAAGGCTTGTTTGTCGATGCCTATTTCAGAATGTGTTCTTTGAAGCAGCTTGGTCTTAGTCTTGAACACAATTCATTCCCAAACAAGGGGGTTGTACACAGAACAAAAAACCCATCAGCACTCGCCTGTGGTATTTACATTCTATCTTGCAAACAAAAACTATTTCCAGGCCAAACAAAACTACTTAACCTTGGCGCAACAAAATCAACAGCAATGTTCGAAAAAATTATGAGAGGAATTTCATCGGGAGATATCTTGTGTAGCGGAAAATGGTTTCGTATGACATATGATGAGGATCAGAAACTAGGTGATTTAGGTTTTTTGAAAATCATAGGCAGAACTACATTCAGTGAAGATTGGCCCCCAAACTTTTATAAGGCAGTAGCCTTCTTCGCATGGAAGCTGCTGGACATAACAGAAATTTGGGAAACAAAACAACCAAACTTCTTGGATGGCATTCAGGAATCTGTCAACAGCTTCCATGAAAATTTGTCAAAACAAAAACAAACCACAACTGCCAAAACCTATCCAAACAATTTAGCTGATGACAGTGCAGTTGTGGATGCCTTCTTACTATCAAAGTTGAGCCAATTGGAGAAATACCATCACCCGTATACCAAACCAACATGGCAATGACGGCACAAGGACTTGACGTCAATCCAAAGAATCAAGACTACTTCGGCAAATGGTTGCTGTCTTTTGGTGAATCTCATTGGGATTACTTACCAGACATGATCCAGGATTACATCCTTGAACTGGTTGAAAGGAGTATCCAGCGTGACTTGGCTGCCAGGGCCCTTCATCAACGCAGGATGAAATCTGTATGCCGTGCGATAAAAAATCATTATCACTGGCGGTACGATTGCTATTTCCCTATATTCACCTCACAAACATGTGATGAATGCCAAGAATACTTATCGCCAGAAGAGGACATGGGTATGCACAGAGCTATTTGTCCTGGCTTGTCATTTTCTAGATGCTTACAGCTGGAATTGGGCATCGACAGTGATGACGAGGAAGACTATGACGGCCCAAGTGCTCACGAAAGTTTTTATGGGTTTGCAAGCTAAACGCCCCTCATCTTTTCAAGCATGATCTTCCAGCTTTGTTCGTGCTTCCACATTGATTTTTCTGGGACTTGCAGCCAGAAGTAATTGACAAGCCGATGTGGACCTTTTATCGCAATCAAGATTTTGTGGGCCACAAAGGGCATGGAGATTCTTTTCGGCAGATATTCTTCGATGGATTTGAAAGAATCATTTGCATGTTGTATTTGCTCATTGGACAAGCTGACGTGGCGTTCACAAATTTTCAGATGTTTGTTGAGATAGATTTTGAAGTTGTAGCGTTTGGTGGGCCTTCTTTTTTTGGTAATTTTGTAATCACCACCATAGAGTTCGTTATAATAGAAGGTCACACCAACCAGAGGTTCTAAGAGCCCGCAGTCCTCACAGCAAAGTTCTGATGAAAACATCATGGGGGTTAACTTGCCTTTGCAGTTTTGGCAAGCTTCTAGCCTTTCATTCACAAGGGTGAAAGGTGAGCGTGGAGGGCATTGTGCCTCGGGAGAAAGATACTCCTTGATGACCTGAAGGCGCTCTGACAGGTTTGAACGCCGTATTTCCTTGGTGTAGCTTTCGAGTGAGCGCAGGAGGATAAATTTGTATTCTTTATCAAGCTCATCGAGTTTGGTTTTGTATTCGCCTTTAGTGTCCAAGGCCCGAACAGAAGCCAGTTGTTTAGCGAACTTCTCCATGGTTGTACAGCCGGG
This sequence comes from Dendrophyllia cribrosa, assembly GCA_024195265.1. Classification (NCBI taxonomy): domain Eukaryota; kingdom Metazoa; phylum Cnidaria; class Anthozoa; order Scleractinia; family Dendrophylliidae; genus Dendrophyllia; species Dendrophyllia cribrosa. The sequence continues at coordinate 3,473,980 of JAJLRJ010000011.1, read as the reverse complement.
TTATGTATTCAATTGGGCGCAAATGATTTTTCTTTAGAAATGTAGAGATTGAAGCCAGAGTTTAATCTCTCAAATCGGATTTGGAGGCTGCGGCGAGAAGTATCTTTTTTTGCAACTCTTCTTTGACTTCCTTGCGAAGTTCCTTTTTGAGTTTCTCGAGGTCTGGCGCTTGTGTTTGAGTGCCAACATTTTTTTTAGCCTTAACACCATCCCTGATTGCAGCTTTGAGTTCGTGATATTTTTCCACCTCACGAATAATTATGGTGAATTCTGCATCACTGATCCTCTTGTCTTCGAGAGCCTTTGAGACCAGTTCATTGGCAGAGTTGCGTTTAGCCAGGGCCAGTGTATAGATTTTCTCGTGTTTGGTCACTTTTCGCTCTAATCGCTTGTTAGCAGCTGTAAAGCCAACAGAGGACAGCCCACAGAGGGTCGCGACGCCAGCAAGGACTGGACTTGCAACAATTCCGAACCCAGTTAATGCAGTGGCTAGGGCCCCTGATGACAGCCCAACAGAAAGCGACCCCAGGCCAACCGCCGAGTAATGAACCAATGATTGGGTTCGTTTGTATTTCTTTGCGACCTGACGGTAATGTTCGGCTTCGTCAGACAACTCCTTCAGCAAGTCAGAGATCTTTTTGAGCCGGAAGTCTTCTGCATTGATTTGAGTGATCTCACGCATAGGGTGTAACTGTTGTGTCTCGCTGTATTCGGGGGCCGATGGAAGCACATTGGCAGAACTCATGGCGTGGGTATATATATAATTTTTTAATTTATCTCGATTTCAAATTCTAAGGGCGCGTCATTGAAGTTGAAGAGGTCGTCATCTTTATCCCTCACTGACAGTGTTATGCTGTTTACATAATCACTAGACGAGGTGTCACGCAAGACGTTCTGCTGTGTGGTTTCGTAAAACACCTTCTCAAAGGGCTTTCCCCGAATATCAAACCGAGCCAAAACTGTCGAAGGCTTGCCATTGAGGAGGTTTTGTTCTTTATCAACCAAATCACAGTGGATGAAGTAAGTGCTTGGTGCCCTTAAACGCTTGACGAAAGTTGATGGCCACAGTAATTTAGGACTTATACCAAGCAATTCAGATAGATCATGGTCTAGTTTAACCTCTTCTTGGTATTCTTTGAAAATGATCATCGCCCCCAGTGGCGTGTTTGTCTCAGTTGCTAATTTATAATTAGAATTTGAACCCCCGAATACGTTTTCTAATTCTTTTGCCAAAGACTTAAGAGTGTGATGGCCTGGCAGAAATCTCATGACCGATCCTGTATTGCTCCCATTTTCATTTTTGAACAATGTTATCTCTCCTCTTTGTTTCAAATTGTGCCAAGAGTTGAAAATTGAGCAAGAGACAAGACGGATATAACTCGGTTTCGTCAGTGGGTGGTCGAAATAGATCGTGTGAGGGTTCGAAGACGTGACGATTGTTAACACAACCATGATTGTGTATATAATTAACATTTTAAAATATAAATGTATACAATCATGTTTGGCGGACGACCTGGTGGATTTAATCCCAATTCAAATCTTGGTATAAACACCGGCGGCCACAATTACGGCCCCCCGCCTCCTTTTAATTCAAACCTAAACGTCAATAGCCATCCTACATATAAGCCACCACCCCCTGATCCTCAAATTGCTTGGATGAAAACACCAGAAGCAGCAAAGCTCTATGCCACGGCCAAGGCCAAGGCGATCTCAGACTTCAAAAAGCGTTTCCCTCGCACCGATATGTCACACTTTCAAGTGCAAGTAGATTTTGGTGACGACCACAAAACAGCCACGGGAGAAGTGCTTTACAAAGAGGGTCCTGGCTTATGGGCGCTCGTTGCAAGAATGCCCCACAAAGATTGGACTGGCGCTGAAAGAGATGCTCTTGGCCTCCATTATGATGGCGGGTTCCCTTATCAGTTATCGTTGGGCCAACAAATGTTATCAATCCCGGCTGTTGCTTTCGGCACCACAATAGACAAAGACATGATGATTGGCTCAATCTTGAACGACAAAGAGCAAAAGATTTATGTCACGCCAACTGAGTATTTCACAACGAAATACAGAAATATCTTCAGGGACACGCAGATTTCATTCACAACCGCGAAATACGGTCGAAAGTGGATGGGTGGCCCTCATATGAGCTTTTGGCCACAACAACTCTCCTTCGCCCTGTGGTGTGCAACAACCGGCTGTGGAATCTCGCGTGACATTCTCTTCGATAAGAACTCCAGTCTGTCCCTAACCCCACAGCTCCGGTCGTTTTACCGGTTTCACGTTTATTTCACAACAAGGCGAATACTCTACCAGATGGGTGGGGAACAAAGCGTGAGTGCTTTGCCAGACGACCCCCCATTTAACCAGAAAGACAACAAATACAACATCGACGCATACAAGAAGCTTTGCATCGAGTTCGGCATCGACCCCAGTTCTGACTTCCGTTACACATATGGCAAGAACCACGGACTTGGGAATGTCTACATTTGGGTTTATGGAGATGGCCCCACCTCTACTGATTACACTTATCCAGACTCTGATCTAGCTCTTTTCGATGATGAGCGAGTTACTGACAGAAAAGACTCCAATTATAAAGCCAATGGAATAACTTTTGTCCGCAACGATCAAGGGGCGGACACCCAGTTCGAGCACTTTGTGCCAAATTACGCACAGGGGCTAACACAGCCAGGGCTCGCGCGTATGAACCAATCAATCGAGGCCTTTGTGTACTGCATTCTTGGTTCACAAGCCAAAACCCGCAGCAGCATCATTGGAAGAGGAGGCCGGGCGTTCGAAACGCAGAGAGTATTTCTCACCCATCTAGAGGAGGCCATAATCCTGAACGACATCTCAACAAGCGTACAGCGTTACCAGCTTGCCATCCAAGCAACGAAAGTGCGCTTAGACTTTGCGACAGCTCCCGGAAGCTGGCTCATGCCCTCGCGCATGATTATCAACACAGAGAGCGTGATCGGGTATAACAACAATCTACAGGAGGCAACGCAAGGGATGAAGCTGGGGGTGAACAGTGATGTTAATCTGGGCACAAAAAAGGCCTCCCTTCGCCACATGGACGGTGGGCCGACAAAGATCAATCCACCAAACAGCCACCCATCAAACCCGATACATACACAGGCCACACAGGCACAGGGCATTGCACCCAAACCGAAGGTCGCGCCACAACCCACACCAGCCCCCGCACCAACACCACAACCAACCCCCACACCAACACCCGAACCGCAGCCAGACCCACAGCCCGACCCGCATCACGTAAACAAGGCACTTGTTGCTGTGGGTGCGATTGCTTTGGGAGGGCTTTTCGTTTGGTTAAGATAAGTTGTTCAAGACTTCGAACGCTTGGTGATCCTTTCAACAAGGAAGGCCACCACGGCAAGGATGAGTAACCAGGCGTGTTCGCCCAGAAAGGAGATGACCGACCCAGCCGCTTTGAAGACGAAGCTCACAATTGAGCCAATGAGGCCAGGCAGGGCGCCGGCTGCCTTTTTGCCAAGCTCTTTAAGCCCATTGCCAATAGCTCGTGTGGCCTTTGCCAGGCCGTTCAAGGTGGCGAGTACCACAGCGCTGATGGTGATGCCAGCTGCCAGAACAATCGCTTGCAGGGTCCATCCGTATTTCTTGAAGATTTCTCTGACCCTCTCTCTCAAAGACAGGGCCCTCTCCCGCACCTCAACCTGTGGTCGGAGCCTTGCCAGCTCTTCTTCTCGCTCAGCAACTCGGGCTTCCGCGGCTTCTCTTTCAGAGGGAGACGTGTTCTCATCCTCTATGACGCGTCTGTCTTCAGCGTTCTGCCGTTCAAGCTCGGCTTCTCTTTCGTTTAACTCATCAAGTGGTTTAGTTGAGTTTAGCCCTGCTTCAACTTCATTTCTTTCCTTCACCATAGCAGAAAGGCGTGTTCTGGCTTTGTCAACCTTTGCCTGTACTTGGGCGCGTTCTTTGTCTGTTCGTTTTTGTATTTTTTGCAGGGCCGCTAATTCTTTTTTCTGGTTTTCAAGATCTCGTTGAAGATTCTTTTCCAGCAGTTTTAGGCGGTCTATCTCGGCTTGATTTTCAACGACTGAACCGTGTTCCTGCTCCAGAGTCTCCCTCCTCGCTTGAGTTTGCTCAATTCTGTTTCTGAGGTTTTGCACCTCATTTGCTGCTTGTTGTTTTTCCACAGCAGCCCTTTCATCCTCCTTCAGTTGTTTTTCTGTCTCCTTTAATCTTTGCCTTTCTTCCCTTATTGATGCATTTTCTTCATAGACAAGCTTTTCAGCGCTTGGACCGAGGGCTGTTTTGAACTTGTCTGTGAACGATTTAATAAAGCTCCCATCTTGCTTGAAAATGAGAGTCTCGCCACCCTTTGACCCAAAGGAAACCATTCTACCAGAATTTGCTGGTTTTTTGCCAAAACCAATTGGACCTAATTTCGAGATGTTTACTTTTGGAAACTTCCTTTTGATCCAGTCCATGGCTTTATCGATTCTCTCTGCTTGTTCATTTCCGTCAATGATTTCTTCAAGCAGAGGGACGGTTTCAGGATCCCCTGGCAGCCCGCTTTCTTCGTGAGGCATTGTATGCATTTCATGCTGCTCGCCGCCATGATATGGGGTGGATGTGCCGCCTGGTTGAAAGGGTGTTGTTGTGTCAACTTCTTGTTCGTCATCGTCGTCATCATCGTGGTCAATCCCCCAGTCTTCCCAGGGATTCTCATTTTCACCAGGTATATCATATCCGCCTTCAGCCATCGTGGGTATATAAATATAAATATAAATTTTAAAAACACAAATATATACCATGGCTGTGCAGCCGAACCAACTCCCATCACACAGTGAAAAGACACTGAGCGTCATGAAAGCAGAGCGAACCGTCAATTTCATCACATTCAACCCCTCTGAGGCCAACCCCGGCAAGACATTGTACGTCTCGGTGCCCAAGCTTGGCGAGCACGATGTTATTGTGCCCGGCTCTCTGGCCCTGGTTTTTAACATCAGCCTAGCCGGCGGTCATGCAAACAACTATCTCGTGCAAAATGTTTCTCGGGCCCTGGTGGACAGGCTCGTTGTGAAGTTTGCAGCCACCACTGTCCAGGACACGGATGGATACGACATCTACAAGATCTTCGAAGATCTCTTCAGATCAGCCGATGAGCGGGACAACATGTTTATGGATGGCATCCAGAGTGTGGATTTGTGCAAGATCCGCTCTGGTGCTGGCGATAAGAAGACCTCTGGTGTGGATGCGGAAACCAAGCTGGAGATAATATACAAGAATAAGTATCACATCAAACTGGATCACCAAATCTTAACTGACCACGGTGTTATATACCCTCAAGCACTGTATAGCGATCTGGTCTTCGAACTAACCCTCGCCCCCGCAAACCAAGTTGTCCGAGGCTCAGACACAAGCAAGCTCGTGTACAAGTTGGAAAATATCCAGCTGGAGTATGAGGCGATCAGAAGTAAGACACTGGCCGACGCAGCAACAAGCACTTACACCAGTGGCAAGGCGTTCGCTTATGACCTGGTAATGCGAGATCTGGTGCATCCATTCTCAAAAAGTGGTGACACTCGTATGAATCTTAGGGTTAACCCACAGCGCCGGTCTCTCAAGGGCATCCTCTTGCTGTTCATCAACCCCTACACGGCTGGTGCCCGGGACTCTGAGAACTATTTCAACCCCGACATCACCAAAGTGAAGGTCACAGTCAACGGTGTTCCAAACAGGCTTTACAACGAGGGCATCAGTGGTACATATATGTGGAGAGAGATAACCCGGCATTTTACCCCACACACGGACGGCAGGCCTAACATGAACTTGACCAAATATCTCACAGGCAACAAGTTTGGCCTCTGGATTGACCTGCGGACCATGGCAGACACAGCCCTGCACGGCAACGGCCAACGGCTCGTCAACACACAAGATGGCGTGCAACTCGAGATCGAACGAAAGGACACAGGCTCTGGAAACGCACTCTGCCACATCTTCACCATCTCAGACGCACAGATGAACATCATGGGCAGGCAGCTGGAATCTGTACAGTTCTAGGTAAACACACGCTTACGCACATATATATACCACAAGCCCCATGGCCACAAACAACAAGATCAACTTTATTGCCAAACCGGCTCCCCTGCCATCCACCGGATATCTGTCACACAATGAAATACAAAGACTTCTGGCAAAGGCCCCCTCCCCGCCAGTTAACAAACCAACTAATATAAGTGTTGGGTATGGACCCAAGAAAGCTGCCATTCAATGCACTAATCGTGGGCCCCACTAACTCTGGCAAGACACAGTATCTTCTCTCTCAACTGCGAGGCCCCTTTAGGGGTTGTTTTGATTACATCGTTTTATTCTGCCCCACATTTGTTAAGAACAAGACATACGATGGCTTCGTGGACCGCGATCCGCACATCTTCGTGATTGTCTGCCAACAGCACGAGATCGAAGACTGGTTGAGGCTGGCGAGCTTCTTTTTCGCATGCACCAACACTTTATTCATTCTCGATGACTGCGCCGCCTCCAAAGATGTCAAAGGCCGCACGGGCCAGCTGGTTAATCTGGGGTTCAGCGCAAGGCATGACGGCATATCCGTGTGGGTCTTGACCCAGCAGATCATCAGCATTGCCAAGCCATATCGTGATAACATTGCAGCGATCGTGCTCTTTTACACGCCCTCAAGCAAGACAACCAAAGCCATATTCGAAGATTATGCCGGCGAGCTCTCCCACGAGGAGTACAAAGAGTTTATCGCAAGGCTCAAATCCCGCAAGTTCTCCCACCTGGTTTTCTCTCTTAGGCACCCGTATGGAATTGAGTACAAAATTTAAACACACATATATACCATGAATGCGCCAACCAGCTTACACAAACTGTGTGTGCTTTCACAGCTTTTGGATGAGTTGCACAAACACACCCTTGATACGCAAAACAAAATTATCAAAGCCGCTGGTGAGGAAGACCTGCGCCTCATGCTTCTGGCCAGATATCCCTTGCGGTTGAATTCTATGCCAGACACCATGGCGGGGGTGGTAAGAGAGATTGAAACCCTTTTGCCAGACATCAAGAGAATTATTGAAAAATAAAAAACACATATGTATACCCCTGATGGCAGAAGCAGCTGAAGACCAGGTCGTTCTTGACGAAGTAATGCAGATGCTGGAGGCCACCCCTGGTGCCGCACCTCCCACAGGGCTAGTTGGTGACAATGACATTCCTGCCAAACGTGAGAAGTTGGCAATCCTTGTCTCTACTGGCAAGGCCAAAGAAGCTATCGGCGTGCAGCTCACACACGATCATGTCAAGCGGTTGTCAGACAAGGACGTTGACAAGTACTGCAAACGGTACGAGGCCTACGTTGGCAACAAGACAACCGAATCCCTAGTTGATTCTTGCATCATGCTCATATCCAAAGGCGTTGGCATGGTGGCCCCGGTTAAGGATGTGGTGGAGTTGCAGAAAGAACTCAAGAACGACTACATAATCAACCAGGAGCTGTCAAATCTTGCTGGAGCTATTGCCGTGCGATGCGGACGATGGCTGGCGATTGCCAATGCTGCTCTCATCACAACAAAACACATCAAGTTTGAACGAGAGCCTGATCACAAGCCTGATTTGATAGAATTGGAACCACCAGCTACACATCCAACCAGAGACAGTGACGGCTATCCGCTTGAGGGTCTTGATGAAGTTGGGCTGGGACCTGTGCCGACCTCGCAGGAACCTTGAAGAAACCTGGCAGCAACCTGTCAGCAACCTGGCAGCAACCTGGTTGGAACCTGGCAGCACACTTATCAGCAAACTTATCAGCACACTTATCAAATCTTGTAAATTAAAAAATCATATATATATACCCACGATGGCCACACCACTCGAGACGGTCCCTGAAGAAACTCAAACTCCAACTCCAACTCCAACTCCAACTCCAACTCCAACTCCTGCACGTGTTACCTCAGAGGTCCCGAAAACAAAGCCCGCAACAGAAAAGAACCCCGGCCGCGTTGCTTCTGGCAAAAAGCTAGCAGAATACAACCGCCGGGCCCGTGAAGCAAAGAAAAAGGGCGAAGCACAAAAACCTGCACCCTCAGCAAGTGAAAACAATTCTGCAACAAGCGGCGCAACAAGCGACAGCAACAGCAACTCAATCGTTTATATTCTGGGGGTTGGTGGGTTGGTTGTCTCTGCTGCGGGTGTTTATTACCAGCGCGAACCTATAATGCAAAGGCTTGGACGCAAATCAAACACACCACCACCAACGCCAGCAAACACCCCACCTGCAGCACCGCCAGCAACACCACCATCTCGAATTCCTGTAAGACAAGGAATAAAAAATATGGAATAAAAAAAACATATATATACTGACCATGAGTTTTTTCCGGAATGTGTTTGATGGTGCTGTAATCGGAAGCGTGATTGCTCTTTGGTGTGGGTATACCGTGGACACCTTTGAAACAGTTTGCCTAGTGTTAAGGGCCAGACACAACGAGCCTGAGCTCGAGTCCGAGTCCGAGTCCGAGTCCGAGTCCGAGGCCGAGTCCGAGGAACCCCAATGCCAATGCCGATGCCGAGCCCGAGCCGAGGCAGAAAAATAAAAAATCATATGTATACCGGACACAAACCATGTCTGACAACAAGCTTGTGAAGTCTATCCTCGACGTCGCAACAATCACTGGCCTTGTCGCTGGTATTGGTTGGATTGGGAAAAAGACCATCAAAGAGAACTTAACTGCCGACCCCAGTGCAAGCTTGATGAATTACGTCAAGTTCACAGCCGCCATGGCTGGCACCATCGCGCTGAAGAAATATCTCGAGGACCAGAAAATCCTCCCAGACAACTTGTAAAACCATATGTATACACAATGGCTTCGATCGCAATAATGGCCCTTGGCGCTGTTCTCAATGCGGCCGCTTTCACGGGCGGCAATTATCTCGCAAAATATCTGTCTGGCGATAACGGAAAGGCGGCAATGATATGAGAAAATCCGTCACGACCACGCCCTTGAACAATACCAAGCGGCTTACGCTAAATACCAGAAGGACCGCACCAAGCTCCTCGACTGGATTGCAGCCAACGATCGGAAGGAAAACCAAGCTAGCAAAAACTTCCAAACCACTGACCAAGCCCTGGTCTTGTATAACCAGATGCACCAAACGCAGCCAGATAAACAAATCAAAGACAACAAAGAGCCTGTCTTCTCGGACTTCTACAAGCCCAGCCCACAACAGAAGAATGGCGAACTTGCGTTCATTGGAGGCACTCTGCTTGCGGGTGGGTATGTGGCTTATCGCTTTCTGTAAACAAACATATATACCCCCTATGGAGGCCAAACTCTCAAAAATCTATTACAGCCCGAAAGGGTATTGGAAAGGTCTTGCCGCTGTTAAAAAACTAGCTGCAGCGACCAAGGTCTCTGATGATGTCGCAAAGAAATGGCTGGTCAAACAAGCCCTTTGGCAAGTTTACCTCCCAGCGCCACGCGCTATCCGTCGTCCCAAGTTTGATGTCTCATCACCCAATGCAGTGCATCAAGCAGATCTTCTCTTCCTGCCCCACGATAAACTTCCCCGCGGGAGAAAAGTGTACAAATACGCATTAACCCTTGTGGATGTGGCTAGCCGTTTCAAAGCAGCAGAACCTCTAACTTCAAAAGAGTCTGAAGAAGTCTCAAGGGCGTTTCAGAAGATTTACAGACGTGGGCCTTTGAAATGGCCGCAACTCTTGCAAGTTGACCCTGGGAAAGAGTTTATGGGTGCTGTGACAAAAGAGATAGGGGACAACAAAACGACCATTCGTCGCGGGCGGGTTGATATTCACAGAGACCAAGCAATTGTGGAGAGATTCAACCGAACCCTGGCTGAAAGGCTGCCCTCTGGCCGGTCGACTGCTTGGGTGAAAAGACTGCCAGATGTTGTCTCGGCCTTAAACAATGAAGTAACAAGACTCACTGGCAAGAAGCCAAAGGATGCAATCAAAGAGAAAGCAATATCCTCCAAGCCTGCGACTCCATATGCTAGGCCTGTTGGGGTGAATGAGAAGAAGCTCCCACCCCGGGTGAGTGTGAGATATTTGTTTTACCCCGGTGAGCTGGAAGGGGGTGGGAGGCGTGCGACCGACCCGATCTGGTCTTTGAAGGTCCACAACATTGAGAAGGTTGTCACCAAGCCGAATGAGCCAGTGGTTTATTACCTTTACGACGGCCCTAAGAGAGGGTTTGTTCTTGAGGAGTTGATGGTTGTGCCACCGGGCACTCAGTTGCCCCCAGCTGGACTCTAGCGCGGGCTAGTGTATGTCTTTGTGTCCGTATGCCAGCGTGTGGACACCATCATCCTTGATCCAGCGCTTGGAGTCAAAGGGTGACAGTGTTGTCTTGTTGAGATGCTCACCGAAGATCTGATGCTCTTTGCTTCGAAGCCTGTTCATCCCGTGCTTGAAGGATTGCCTGCTGAAGAGCGCATCCCTTTAGTTTTGGTGGTTTATCTCTTTCTTTGTGACAACCTTGGTGGTTCCCTTTGCTTTCTTGATGTCAAGCTTTGCATTGATTTCTTTACCGTCCTTGTCCTTCTTCTTGACACACCTGCTGTCGTCTTTCAAGATGCTGTACATCTTCGAGCGAAGACACACAACCTCTGAGATGGGCACACCCTCACACTCGTCCCTCATCTTGCCGATGACCTTCGTGTTCTTCTGGCTGTGGAGTGGATGGTCATTGGGATAGTCGCTCGTGTCATAGTGCCAGAGACTGCGCCTCATGTCTTCGTAGATGTCCTCCGTCTTGATCTCGAGTAGGAGAGAGTCTGTGTCGGTGTAGAGTAGCTCGCACCGTGTGCCGTACTTGTACTTGAGGTGCTGGTAGTAGAATCTGTACATCAAGGTTTTGGAGAGATCGAGGATGCACATACCCGTGTATACTGGTCTGTTCATCAGGATTCTGTCTTTATGCATCTGGATGCCGGCAAGGCTGTCACTAAAGACCGTTGTCCTTGCGAAAAGTGGGCTGGATAGTAGCTTCCGGAGTTTTATCTCCTCGTTGGTTCGTACGAGCTTGACAACGGTTCGGTTTCTGAGGTTCTCCATTGTCTTACCGAAGACGGAGTTGTTCATCAGCTTGAAGAAGTCCTTCTCAAACTGTGTCTTGGCCTGCTTCCTGAGCGCGGTGTTCAAGGTGATGTATGGCTCCATCCAGTCCTTCTGGTCGAAGGAGAGAACGTTATGCACCCTCTTCAGTTTCATACCGAGCTCGAGATAGAGCTGGAGATTGCGGTAGTGGAGGACATAGTTGGTTTTGCCCCTCAGGGTGAGGAGTAGCTTTTTGGTTCTGCCCTTCCCTAGATTCAGCTCTCTTGCAAGAGTTAGTTGGTAGGGCGACATCCACTCTTCTGGGACCTCTGTGCTCTCTGGGGCGAGAGGGTAAGAGTTGTGCTCGTCATGCAACTCCTCTGGGTACTCCAAGTCCACCTCGAGATCTGTCTGGCTGCAAGCTCATAATTTGTTTTTCAGTGGGCATAACGCGCGCCCATGAAAAATTGCCAACTGGGAGAGGCTGGCTCATGGCCCAACCATAGAGGTTGTTTGCGTCGAGGTAGTGAATGTATGTGGTCTCTTCCTCTGGATTGTAGTCTTGCAGATATGGATTGTTTGCCTTGCAGTGGCGCTTCATCTCTGTTGATATGCCGCCACGCATTCCCTTCTCGATGAAGAGATACATGTTGTAATCGGTTAGGAGTTCGAGCTGGATTCCCGTGTGTTTGAGTAGCGCGTCCCAACTCAGACCAGGACTTGTGTAGTAGTGTGCGGGGTCAAGGCTGTAGTGCTTGAGACATGTCTTTCGGAAGTTCTCAAACACATCCGCGAGGAGAACTGTGTCTGTTGCCAGATAGAGATCATGGTACTGCCCGAGATTCTCGCATCCGAATGCTTCCCAGACTTGCCTGGCATGTTCGTAGTCTTTATCGTCTATACCAGACTCAGTTTCAACAAGAGCATCAAGAAACCTTTGCACACAGTCTTCACCACGGTAAAGGAAGTCCTTCACCACCTCTCCATCAGATCGAACGGCTATGAAGGAGAAGCCACAGGGTTTGTGGATCTCTGTCTGTGTTGTGCTACTTTTACCGGGTGCTGGTATGCATGTGTCAACCTTATCGATGATGCTCTCGCTGTCAGCGTAGATGATAAACGGCGCCTTCATCTGCCTCTGGTAGTTTGTGAACTGTAGAGTGTTTCTACCTTTCTCAGGCATATCGATTCTTGTTGGGCGAGAGGCGGCTCCTATGCATAGAGTGCGGTGTTTCTCGAGGACTCTTTCCGATGTGTAGCCCTGCAAGCACCTAGTGCAGAAGTGCAAACGGTGGCCAATGCATTGTTGTTGGCTATATAGAAGCCTGCTTAGGCTCTTCATGTAGCAGTAGTGAAACTTAGTATTGCCAGTGTGGTTATCAGTCTTTGTGATGAGCATGAGGTTGACACTTGGTATGTCAGGGGCATCCATCTCACTAACATGGTAGATCACTACCTTACCGCCATCCCAGCCTAGAACGTTGATTGCAATGTCGTTCTGCCTCTCGATCTTTGGAATCTCATGCAAAGGCGTTGGAAAGGAGATGCCTGTGAAGTTGAAGACATCTTCTCGAGGATATTGGCTTGGTCTGTCAGAGTGTGCAATGGCAGGGAAGAATGCTGATTTCAAAGCCCACTTAATACAAGCATTATCTATCTCTGTTTTTGACGTTTATGATGGCTTGCTTTACCTTGAGCTTTGGTGGTAGAGGGATATATGAACCGCCTCTTATTGGATTGTTTCTAGAGAAGTCGAGAAAGACAGTTCTGATACCGTCGAAGACCCATCCTGAACCTCTTTCTGTCCATCCAGCGACTTTCTCTCTAAGTTGGTCTATTCTGGTCCTGAGTTTTCTTTTTACTTCTTTGCGATTGAAAACGTTTTGGATGGTTGGGTTGCCATCTCCTCCTACATAGCATTGTTCCCTAACTTCACCTTCGTCTGTCTGCTTCTTAATGTCTAGTAAGACTGTGTATTGAAACTTCAAAGGCCCAAGTTCGTAGGATTGCTCTTCTATGACGCCGAGCATATTGTCAAGGACTTCATTGTGAAACAGAAGAAGATCCTTTCTGCCAAGATCAGGTGGAACATCCATTCGGTAACTGGCAAGCCATCGGTGGTAGCCAGCATGTGCTCTGTTGAAGTTTGGTGCAGCGTTTGCCATTGCCATGTTGGGGGTATATATACAGTGTTTACGTTTCTTCAGTTGGCTATACCAGGCCGGTGTGGGTTGTGCTGCCGGGTTGTGTGCAAGATTTCTAACAGCTAGTAGTGAGTACAGTGCTAACCGGGGACAACCACGACATATTAAAATAAGGGCTCCGAGCCGGCGAGGAGGCCTTATTTTAATATGTCGGGGTGGTCCCCGGTTAGCACTGTACTCACTACTTGTTCCATGGTGACATGGGCCACGGACAAATTTGACAGTTGCTGCTCCCCCAAGGTACTTAATGGTTTGAAAAAATTCCAACACATCTTCATCCCACTTAAAGTCATTCTTCCTTGACCAATCAACCAGGGCATATTTCACAGTATTGTTGACAAATTTGTAATAGAAACAATCTTTGGGCAATTTTCCACTCTGGATTAAATCATTTAGGTTGTTCACAAGGGGATCAGCAGAGGCCAATGACCTACAATTAAAATGTCAATACAATACCAGTGAGTCGTTAGATATGGTCAGATATACCTATGACCGGCAATATAATACACTAATCTTCATTTCATTTCATTTCAACTCTTTTATTTTCTGAAGTTTTTGAATTATCAAATTGAGCTAGTTAGTTTGAAGCATACCATGGAAACACTATTAGATCATCATCCTCCTCCACACTTTCCTTGTCATCTAATGTGTCGTCAATTGCCTCAATTGCTTCAGTTGTCTCAAGTGATGTCACAACTTTGCTGTCATACATGTCTCCAGAGTAAGACATGCAAGATTCGCTGTTGTCTGAGGAATTATTTTCAACTTCTACGCAATACTGCTTTGACTGTTTTGTCTCTTTGATACACTCATCAGGGGAAAATGAGTAAGTTGGCATGGTTATGCCGGGGCATGTAGCAGACAATGTATCATCAAAGCTGCAATACAGGTCATACAGTAATGTTTCAGTCAATAGCTATTAAGAGAATTAGCCGAAGCATAGGAGGTTAACAACATATAAATATATAACATACAATCTCAATGACTTGAATATTTTTGACATCTTTATTTAAAAAAACACTATACTTTAAATAATCAAAGGACCCAATGACGTATAATTCTGACAAGCATACATGTATCTTTCCTTGAGCACATATCACATATGGGTAAAGTACAAATATCACGTGATTATGGCACTACTCTAGGAACGTTTTTAGTTACAGTTTTAGTAACATTTTTAGAGGTGCAAAAATTCTAACAAGACCTAATAACAAAACAGATAAACAATCTCAATAAGCTGCTTTTTCGTAATTTTTAAATATGTTACAAAATTTGAAATGATATATGTATTACACCTACACATCATCTATGTTTGAGAAATCCTCTTCAATGTTCTGATTAAGAATATCATTAATTGGATCTGGTTCAAGAGAAGGCTGTTGGGCAGTATGACTCTTCTGTGCTTTGGCGAACAAGACATCGATGGTTTTGGATCCAGATGCACTTTTTCTCAACCTCTCATATTTTTCCTGGCACTTCTCAAAGTGATCTAAATAAAGCAACACAGAGGAATAAGGATCAATTAAAGCTCATGGAGTTTATGACACTCCCGTTTTAACATAATTATGAGTCAATTATGTATGTCATGTATATGTTGATTGCCTTTGTCATTTTCTTTTTTTCATAGAATACTTGGACTACTTACTGATGAGGAAGTGTTGTACTTTTCCAGAAACAGTACGGTCTCCAGCAATAACTTTTTTCCGTTACACGCTCCACATTTTACAGTTAATTCGTCTATAGCACTACTACCAGCAAGCTTATTTAATTCCGCAAAAAATAACACAAACAAACGAAAATTCAAACAGGTGTACAAGAGAGAGAGAGAGAAAAAAAGGGAAAAATCCCACCTGTCTTAAAATCTGTCAGCTCTTTCTTCTGACGTTCATTTCGAGAAACAGTTTCCGCTTTGCGGATTTTCTCTTTGATGGCTTTGTCTTCGCTAGCTTCCACCTTCCTTTTCCTCTGGATTTTCCCAGGTGTTTCATTGGGCGTCTTGCGGTTTCCACTTTTACTTCCTTGTTGGACCTCAATTACAATTGTCTTGGCAGATCCCAGAGTTGTAATCTTTTCAATCACATGAACTACAATCAAGGAGCATTAACCAGATCAATTTCAATGTCACGATATTTCAAATCATTTTTCTGTTCTAAAAAATTACTATCAAATTGAAGGAAACCTCGAAATAATAGTTTACTAAGATAGGATCAGATAGAGACACATGAAGGAAGTAATAATACGGAAGATTAAAACGTATTACGGAGGACAAACTTTCAAGATGCGCCCTCCGCACGTGACGTTGCTAAACATTTGATAGCCTTATGATCCAAATTAACGTAAATAATATTGTAAACTTACCGTTCAGTTCGTTCCCAGAACTTTCAAGGAGTAGCGGCTTCTCCAGGTCCCACTGTTCCTGGGTATAGATCGCATAATTTTGGCAGTCACTTGCTCCTGTGGTCGACCTCGCCAAACGAAACAATTTCAGCTCGAAGCAATTTATTCCAAGCTCCCTTGCTTTCTCTTTCACGGCGAGAAAACTCTCTACGTGGCGTTTGAAATTTTTGAAACTTTGTAAGTCATCCCGAAAAGAAATTCTTAACGAAAACGTTCTAAAACTTGCGAATTTCGGTAAAAAGTAATCACCGCACTAATGGCTGCAATGTCTTGCAAGGCGGAGAGAGAAGCCTGGAACTGGTAACTAAAACCGCAGGGAGAGCGCAGGCTCGGAGGATGTCACGAAATAATAGACCAAGGGTCAAATAAATCATGCAATCTCCAACACGACACGCACTGAGACGAAAAATGAAGGTACAAAGGGTCTCCAGAAGAGTTAAACGAGGTCAAAACTAAACTAAAATTTACATTTGTTTCTTAAAAATGCTGTTATTTGACTTAATTGTCTTAGAAAATCGCCAACCTTTGGCGATTTTCTAAGACATTTGACCTCGTTTAACTCATCTGGAGACCCTTTGTACCTTCATTTTTATCTCGTTAATGCGCATGCGCATAAACGAGATTTAGGAATCAGTACATAAAAAAGATTAACAAAGGTTCATTGTTAACTTTTTTAACTTGTTAACTTTTGTCCGGGGGGGGGGGGGGGGGGGGTTAATTGTTTCTTCTTTTTAGAAGCTATATTAGGGTATTGTGGATATGGTTGGTTAAACCGGCTAGGATTTCAAGAAGGTCGTCACATACCGCCACTAAAATTTTTTGGGAGCACCCCCGGATCTATTGTTAATTTCCCTAGGGTATTAGGATGTCATGAACTTGTTATAATTATCTCACGCTACGTCACCACAAAGGTATTAAAGTTCTTATTTAGTTTCGATATCTCACGTTACCTATGGTATCAATAATCTTTCAATAGATGTGTCCGTCTAAGTTATCTAAAGTTTCTTTGTTTTTGTTGATAATTTTGTCGCGATATTTTAGGGAAGCAGTAATTAGTAAGTTCAATTTATGAAATGAGTTCTCATGGCATGTTATGAGGAAAGCAGTAATTAGTATGTTCAATTTATGAAATAAATGGCTTTGAGTTCTCATGGTATGTTATCATTTGATGAACTTTTGATCTTAAATTACCGATCACGCGAACGAAAAGGCAGTATATGGACTTTGCCTTTTGTTTATTTTGGAATAGTGAATCATTGCCATTAATAGATTTAGGTACATGGTAGAATATACTCGTGACGGTAATAAAAGTTGCGCTTTGATTATGCAATAGTATGCAAGGAACCTCGTGATTTTGCAGATTTAGTCAAACTATTTTTTGTTTGCTGCAATTCTCTCTACAGTTCTATTCGTATACAAGTAAAATTTTGTTGTTCTGAATTGAATGACAAAGCAAGCATTTTAACAACCATTTTATAAGCGATCTGAGCGTTTCAATTCAAGACAGACATTGGAACTATTACGGACTTAAGAGTGAATGTCACTAAAAATCAAAGATGATCATCAAAATCGCGGACACGGCTCAAAGTTCGATTTCCTTGATACTTTTTATATTGATACACCATTGTATCGTAGTAAACAAAACGGGGTTAGTTTGTTCTAATACTCGGTTATTTAAGAGTAATTAAATAAAAACCGTTGGGTCCGTATCGATTCAAATTTGCTTGTGCGAAGGAACGAAAATTTGTTTTGTTTATGGCGATCTCACGTTAGTGAAAAATAGACAGTAAACATTTTCTTTTCATTACGTAATAGTTTGGTCCTTAGTAAACGTAACGATGTTAAAACTGGAAGTTATTTTCTTTTAACAAAAAAGTTGTGAGCTTTTATTCGAAGCCACTTTGACGATCGTTTTGAATCGCTCGGAGGTGGCCTAAAATACCTGCCAAAAAACCTTATCGGTACGCCAAAATAAATCCCCAGACTTTACTGTGGATGCAGTTAAAGGATAGCTAATGTTATTTTTGCTTTCATTTTCTTGGGATCTCTATTAGTTTTGCGATGCGCCCTCCTTGAATTTTTCTAAGGCCCGGTTCAGACGCCGAACTTTTCATGAGCCGAACCTAATACCTTGAATTAAGTACATGAAAAGTTCGGCGTCTGAATCAGTTAAGAACGGCTATTTGAATTTGGAACGGCTCAGCCGTTCTTTCCGCCTGGCTCAGCCGGGATTCGGCTTTGGAACGGCTTTGATTCAGACGCCGAACTTTTCATGAGCCGAACCTAATGCATAAATTATTTTATTACAACGACTGGTGCGTGTTCTGACATCTTTGCCTGAAAATCGCTGACCTTTCGATTTGTTAGTTCTCTTCAAACTGAATTAAGTTCGGCTAATTAAGTTCGGCGTCTGAATCAACAGGCGTACTTTTGTTAATTTGGGTCGGTCCAAATTCGAATTAAGTTCGGCTCATGAAAAGTTCGGCGTCTGAACCGGGCCTAATTTGACAGATTTTGTAACGGCTGCCATATTGAAACTCAAACCAAGTATTCAAGCAAAATTTAAACGGTTGTTAAATAAATGGCTTGAAATCACAACTGAAATCATAAATCGAGGTATGGTGCTGCTTGTTAATGCATATAGAACATTGTTTGTATCTTACCTTTAAAATAACAGAATTCCGAGTAAAGTAGTTTACACAACGCGGTAAACCGAATGAAAAACTGCTACTAAACACCGACCTGTGGAATTTCGCCGGCCGTGACGGAGATATCAACTACGCGGACTACGTGATGTTGCAACCTTCCTCTCTGCCAGTTCAAATCGTTTTGTTTTGCATTGTGGATGATAATAATGAAATCTTGTTTGAGGATTTCAATCACTGATCACACGATAAGAATGAGTAATCAGCCTATATGCGCTGTGATAACATCTGTGTAAATATTTCCGGTACACGTTGTTACAGTGTCAAAGTTCAATGTCAAGCGCACTTGCTTCTTGATTATTATTATATCATTATTGTTGTATTCTTTGTTGTTTGCCTGCTCCTCGGGGCGATTTAACGCGATTTCGGCGAGTTATCGTCATTTGGGTGTTCTACTGCTAAGAAAAAGACAAGGCAGAACACTGATTTCCGGAGTGCCCGCCGCTCGAAGCGAATAAATCCACCGAAATTAACCCTGATGCCACAATTCCTCCATAGAATCAAAGCAGATATGCTAAAGTTCCGTGTCAGTTCACTCGCGACGCAATTCCATCAAAAATGCGTTCCCTGCGAAACATTTGTTTCGAGTCAGCTTCGCTTCGGTATATTCGAAATAGGCGCGTAAAGAGTCGCGTGGACTTATTCACCGTTCGCGTGGTATGTCGGTTAAAAAGATCTAGCCCGACGGGGGTAGTCAGCAGCCAGTTGTCGACAAGCAGAACTTTAGCATATCTGCTTTGATTCTATGGAGGAAGGAATTGTGGCATCAGGGTTAATTTCGGTGGATTTATTCGCTTCGAGCGGCGGGCACTCCGGAAATCAGTGTTCTGCCTTGTCTTTTTCTTAGCAGTAGAACACCCAAATGACGATAACTCGCCGAAATCGCGTTAAATCGCCCCGAGGAGCAGGCAAACAACAAAGAATACAACACAGCAACAGGGTAAGTCAATTTATTCACATACGATTCGAATTTTTTAAGTTTCGATGCAAAACCGTTGAGTTCCCATACAAACCTTTATAAATCGAATATTTGTAACACGATACCGCTCATAAAGCAAGGGTTACGTCCCGGTTATCAGATAGTGAGCTTGGGCCGCCTGTGCCTTGACAGGATCTTCGCCGTTTGAAACGCTACAAAGCTTGCTCATAAAGAAAATACAACCGACAGATATGCTCAACAATGCGGCTTGTACCTGGGGCAATCTGTTCGAACCGCTAATACGCAAGTATTTTGAGCAAAAACACTCTGTTTCCGTTTTTGGTTACAGCATCTCTCTTAATCTAGAAAGTGATCATCCGCTTTATCGAAAGGTCACTTGCAGTCCAGACAGTTATTATTTAGACAAAGATAACAACTTAATTCTTTTGGAATGACGCAGCATGACTTGCTTGTGTTTTAGATCCAAGACATCTAGTTGAGTCTTGTATTTTTCCTTTTTATCCATACGCCTAATGATACACAGTTGCGCGTTGAAGCGTTTATAAACTTCAGTGTCTATAAGCCTCGTCATTCTTTTTTTAAGGCTCGTCATGTCTATAATTAGAAAATGACAAATGTTTAATTGGGGAACGAAACTTCTCGAACATGCCGAAACGCCCCAATTTTGTTGAAAAAAGTTTTTATGGGGCGCTTCGGAATTTTCTTTTTTGAAAAAATAAAAACGGGGCGCTTCGGAATTTATTTTTTGAAATTTTTTTTTTGGGGGCGCTTCGGAATTTATTGGGCTTCTAGCGCCTGGGTGCGGCGGGACTTTTCCTTCAAGATTTGTAGATTAAAACCTGAATTTAATCTTTCAAATCTGATTTGGACACAGCTGTGAGACGATTGATCTTTTTTTGAAACTCTTGTTTGATCTCCTTGCGAAGCTCGCCTCTGTTTTTTTCAAGATCTGGCGATTTGGGCTTGCTGTTTACTCGTGTGGCCTTTGTTTCACCAGAGCGGATCAAGTTTTTCAGTTCGTGATATTTTTCAACCTCACGCAGAATTATTGAAAATTCCGAATCGCTAACCCTCTTGTCTGTTAGAACTTTTGAAACCAACTCACAGACAGAGTTTCGTTTAGCAAGGGCCAGCGTGTAGACCTTTTCATTTTTAGTGATTTTTCTTTCGAGCCTCTTGCTTAACACAGTAAGACCGGCGGATGAAAAGCCTGTAACGACAGCCACACTCGCAAGAGGAGGTGCAGCGACAACCCCAAGCCCAGTCAAGGCTGTTGCAAGGGTAGCTGAAGACAAGCCCGCAGATATGAAACCAAGCCCAACAGCAGTCCCGTGAACAATTGTGTGGGTTCGTTTGTACTTCTTCGCAACTTGCCTATAATGGTCAGCCTCTGAAGTAAGCTCTTTTTGCAAGTCAGAGATTTTCTTTAGACGAAAATCTTCACCATTTTGCAAAACTGGGAATAGCGGTAGAGTTTCGCTGTATTCTGAAGCTGATGGGGGCAGAACGTTAGCCGAACTCATGGTTGGGTATATATAAGATTTTTTTTAAATTTATTTCTATTTCAAATTCTAAGGGCATATTATTGAAGTCGAAGAGGTCATTGTTCTCATCCCTCATTGACAGTGATATACTGTTTACATAATCGCCAGAGGAGGTGTCACGCAAGACGTTCTGTTGTGTTGATTCATAAAAAACCTTCTCAAAGGGCTTTCCGCGTAGATCAAACCGAGCCAAAACTGATGAAGGCTTCCCATTGAGGAGGTTTTGTTCTTTATCGACCAGATCACAGTGGATGAAGTAAGTGCTTGGTGAATTGAATTTTTTACTGGTTATATGAGGGGGTGTTTGTGGGTCATTGCCAAATAATAATCTAATATTATTGGAAAGACCTATTAGTTTTTTACCCCCTGGGTTCAAAATCACCATAACGCCAAGAGCTGAATATGGTTTTACATTTATCTCCATATTCTCTTCTGCGTATTTATCAACTATCGTTTTTGCCAAATTACTAGGAGTAAAGCGAGCAAGAGACAAGACGGATGTAACTCGGCTTTTGAAGCGCTTCATCGAAGTAGATTGCGGTGAGGATTCGAAGGCGCGACGATTGTTAGCAAAACCATTGTGTATATAATTACTTTTTAAAAAATATATAAATATATACAATCATGTTTGGCAGGCGTCACGGTGGATTTAACCCTAACCCGCCCCCGTTTTATTCTCCTCCAAATACCCTCCAGCCAAGGTATATTCACAAAAAACAGCCCGCAGTAGATCCTGAAGTAACGTGGATGAGTTCGCCAGAGGCTGCCAAGCTCTCAGCAGCAGCCAAAGCCAAGGCAATCTCAGACTTCAAAAAGCGTTTCCCAAATGCTGATATGTCAAAGTTTAGAGTAGAGGTCGATTTTGATGAAAAGCGCAAGGCCACAGGAGAAGTGCTTTTCATAGAGGGCCCAGGCTCATGGGCGCTCGTTTCAGAAATAGAGCCAAAGAATTGGACTCAAGCTATGAAAGACGCCTTGGGCCTACACCAAGACGGAGGTTTCCCCTATCAGCTGTCATTGAATAAGGGCCCAATCACAAAACTAATCCCGGCCATTGAGTTTTCAAAAACAATAAGCAAACAAATGTCAGTTGGTGATGTCTTTGACAATGAGTGCAAGATCTACGTGACGCCAACAGAGTTCTTCTCAACCAAGTTCAGGGAGATTTTCAAGGACTCACAGATAAAATACACCAAATCTAAGTACACAAGGAAGTGGCTCAGAGGGACCAGCATGACTTTCTGGCCACAGCAGCTAAACTTTGCTTTGTGGTGCGCGACAACAGGCTGTGGGATCTCTCGTGATATTCTGTTACCCACCTCATCCTCCCTAGACCTCACCCCGCAGCTCAAGTCTTTTTATCTCTTCCACGTCTATTTCACAACAAGACGAATGCTCTATGAGTTGGGCGGAATACAGAGTTTCTCCGCTCTGCCCGGCGACCCGACATTCAATCAGAAAGATAACAAATACGACATCCCCTCTTACAACAGAATCTGTGCGGAGTTCGGTGTTGACCCAAGCACTGTCTTCCGTTTCACATTCGGCAGAAACCATGGCCTTGGAAGTGTTTACATTTGGCTCTCATATGAAGGGTTTAGGCCTGTCGATTACACCTACCCAGACCCCGATCTAGCCCTATTCGCCGATGAAACTGTAACGGACAGAAATGACCCGAATTACAAGGCTAACATACTTTCTTACATTCTCAATGAGCACACAGCTAACCAGTTCGAGCATTTCGTGCCAAACAATTCGCAAGGGTTAACACAGGCAGGCCTGTCGCGAATGAACCAGTCAATCGAGGCCTTTGTCTATTGTGTCCTAGGTGCGCAAGTGAACACGCGAAGCAGCATTCTGGGTGCAGGCGGACGGGCCAAGGAGACGCCGACTGATTTTCTTATCCTCATGGAAGACGCAATCAGAACGCCAGACATTTCAAAGAGCGTACAGCGTTTTCAGCTAGCCATCCAAGAGGCAAAGGTGCGTTTGGACTTTGCAGTGGCGCCCGGATGCTGGCTAATGCCGTCACGCATGGTTATCAACACAGAGAGCGTGGTGGGTTATAACAACAAGTTGAAGCAGGCAACGCAAGGGATGAAGCTGGGCGTGAACAATGATGTCAATATGGGGACAAAAAAAGTAGGCATCACTCACATGGCCGGCGGGCCGTCGAAGACCAATCGTCCCACCAATCAACCCTTCTAATCCGATACATAAAGAGGCAATGCAGGCACAGAAGGGCGACAGCACCCCAACACCTCCAGCTCCCACACAGGCAGCCCCCACAACCCCAAAGACCACAAACGAGAGCAAAATCGAGCCGCATCACGTAAACAAGGCACTCATGGCTTTGGGCGCGCTTGCTTTGACAGGCTTTGTTGTCTGGATGCGTTAACGCTTACGCTTGGTAATCTTCTCTATCAAGAAGGCCACCACGGCAAGGATTAGCAGCCAAGCGTGCTCGCCAAGAAAGGAGATCACCTGCCCGGCCGCTTTGAAGATAAAGCTCACGATCGAGCCGATGAGGCCAGGCAGGATGGAGTCTATCTTCTTCCCTATCTCTTTAAGCCCATTGCCAACAGCCTTTGTCCCAGCTTTCAAGGAATTCATTGCAGAAAGGGTCACAGCGCTTATGACTATACCAGCAGCTAGAACAACCGCTTGCAAGGTCCACCCATATTTCTTGAATATCCTTTTCACCCGCTCGCGAAGGGGGAGTTTTTCCTCAAGGCGATCTCTCTCAGCAACAAGCTCGTCTCTTCTCTCGGTGTTTTCTTGGATCTTGTCACGAGCTCGTTCACGGGTAGCAGGCTCCTCGTTTTCATCATTCGCAACCCTCTCGTATTCTTTTATGGTCCTGTCCATCCCTTCTATCTCTTCATCCGTTAGATTGACAAGTTAAATTCTATTTGGGCCAAGGAGTTTCATGTCGGTTTTTGATATCTTTGGGTTAATTGTCCTTCCATCAGATTTGAAGAGCGGTGTCTCACCACCTCTTGGACCCACAACTACCAGTTTACCACGATATCTGTCCATTGTAGAGATTCTGAGATTTAGCCATTTTTCATTTTTCTTATATTCAGGGTAGTCTTCCTGTAGAGCGACATTTGCCTCTTCCACGCTTGCAAACTCACGAAAGGCGTCTCTAGAGGCATTCACAATGAAAGAGGTTTCTTCCGTGCGCGGGCCGCGTTCTGGGGGGCGATTCATTGTAGTAGTCCTTGTAGACATTTGAATAGATTCACCCGAAGTTCCAGGTGGGGTTCTGGGATAGGGTTAGCCCACTGACTTTGTTCAGTATTAGAAGCATCATCGTCATCGTCATCATGATCATCAGTCTGGGTGACTCTTTCCCCAGCGCGACGGACATTTGTTTTTCTCGGTTCCAGGCGGACGCAGCCGCTAACCGCACGTAATGCGCATGCTCAACGTTGCGAATGTTCAAAATGGCGGACAAGCCAAAGAGGGAAAGAAAAGAACCAAAGCGGTTTTGCAACGAATACTCAGCATACACCCCCGTTAAAAAGGCTAATCCAACGAAAAAAGATACAAAGCTGTATGATATTGAAGTCACGAAGGTTGATAACGCCAACAAAAAATTGAAAATTCACTTGCTTTAGCTTAAACATCTACACATGGAGAGAAGAATATACTAGCATCCGTGAGATTTACAAAACAGCATCCATGCTGTAGATTATCTGTTGGATGCCAAATCAAACGCTATTACAAAACAACGGAGGTTTATCCTAGCTTCACTGAGACACACTACTCAACTACAGAACCAACTAAGGAGCTAACAATTATTGCAAGAATTCATTATTCCATTGAAGTGGAATTGTAGACTACGGCTTTTTGAGACTTGGATCTAAGATGCCTATATCCGTGATGAGAAACACTTTCTCTATAGTCTTGCACACCGCAGACTTTAGACACTACTGAAATCACGGCCTGAGAAATTTAACGATCCTTGCACTTTCAAAGCTATAACAAACTTTAGCCGATTAGTATTTATCTTGCTACAAAAGTGAGCCAAAGAAACCGCAATGTATGCCAATAGAGCTAGCACCAAACAGGCATAAAGAAATATAATAATTCTAACGGCTCTGAACAGCATGAAATCCTCCTATCAATTTGAGAGATAATCCGCCGAGATCAAAAGATCAATATCAACGAAGAGAACAAATTCATAACTGATCTAAAGGCGCATTTCTCTCTTAAGTTTTACTGGGAAAGCTTTATGCTTTTTAAGTACTTTTTAGCAACGAGCGGTAATAGTGTTTAGCCTGTCTATTAAAAGACATGCTTGAAGGCTTAAAACAATACAATGGTCACACAACAGGAGTCGTGTAGGTCTGTCAATCCCATTTATAACCATACCTGATCGCTCAAACACTTTGTTTACGATAGCCGAAAGGACCGACTGATAATTTTCTCCGTCTTCTTTTTTACTTTCCTTTGAGACTGTATAGATGAGCAAGCTGCAACGAAATTTTAATGAACGAAGGTTACAAAAAAACCCCGCAAAATAGCCTGAAAAATGTAAGCTTATTTATTCTGACAAGAACTTCACAAATCGTACTTGTTTATCTCGTATGTAAACGACGGCAGATTAATCCCCGAAGCGCTTTCTGAGTTTCCCGATTCCTCTCCTATTGCTTTCACGCTTACAAAACTGGAAAAAATCACAAAGAGGAAGATACAGCTGTTTTGAAAGGCCATTTGACGAGCTTAAATCTGCTTTTTGTTCGACAATTTACGTATCAAAACAAAGGAAATTTATTCCTCTTTTCGATTTTGGCGGTACATTTTCGATTTGCGCTTGAGTAGAAGAGATATCGCCCAAGATCCCTTGCTCGGTCGTGTTTTGATCACAAACGCCTTGTTAATTTTGACCGACCCGCTCGGGGAAAAGGTAAAAATGACGAGGGAAAAACTTTACTTTAAAGTTAGAAAATTAGCAAAACAGAAAGCCATAGTATTATAGTTTAATATTTCAGTGGTACATCGAGCACTGTTTGTGTAAAGAATCAGCACGATGATAAAACATCCGAAAATCGCACTCGATTTTAGTGGGGCGCTGAAGGGGGCGTGGTCACAAAATTCAATTTAAGACTATTTGTACCCCATGAGTTTCATGCGGGATGATAGGAATTTCTTCTTCTGCCGCCATCGTTATGCATCAAAATATATAAATGTTTTTATAAAACATATATATATTCTGGCTATGGCTGTGAGCGAAAACTTCAAGCCGTCTTACAGAGAGAAAATGGGGCGAGCCCTTAAGGGTGCCAGGACTCTGCACCGCATCACATTCAACCCGAACAAAGCGTTGCCTGGGGTAACACTGTACGTGACTGTTCCTAAACTGGACAACGGGGTCGTGCTCGTCCCAGGCTCGTTGTCCCTGGTATTCAACCTCGTCGTGAGCGGACAGGTAAACAACTACCTGGTAAACAACGTCTCTCGGGCGCTTGTCTCAAGCCTTGTTGTCAAGTTTTCCGGAGAGAAGCTGCAAGACACCAATGCCTATGATGTTTACAAGCTTTATGAGGACATTTTCCTAACAAAGACCCAGCGGAGTAACATGTTCCTCGAAGGGATACAGTCTGAGGATTTGTGCAAAATCCGATCAAATGCCTGGAACAAGAAAAGCTCTGGTGTTTATGCAGAGAAGAAGCTGAATACGGTATACGGGAAGAAATACAAAATGCACCTTGACCACGAGATCCTAAGAGATCATGGTGTTTTCTATCCGCATGCTCTGGCTGAAGCGCTTGTGTTCGAGATAAAGCTTGCCCCAGCGAGCATGGTTGTTAAAGGCTCCGATGCTAGCAAGCTGGCCTATGAGCTTACGAACCTTCAGCTTGAATATGAGGCACTAAAAGCCAAGGCCCTGGCCACAGATGGGGAAAGCGCCTATCTCAATGGCAATGAGTTCCTGTACGAGCAGGTCACCCACCACAAAATCATCACAGTCAACAAGGGTACAGACGCAGTGATCCACGAGACCATCAACGTCCCGCGCCGGTCAATGAAAGTCATCCTCCTTCTCTTTAGCGAAACCCATGCGGCTGGCGCAAGAGACTCGGAAATATTCTTCAACCCCGACATCACCAGCGTGAAGGTTACTATCGACGGCGTCCCCAATCAAATCTAAAGCCAGGGTATTGAAAGCCGAGACATGTGTGAAGAGGTTCGCCGGCACTTTGGTGAGGAGGTGGGACAAGTTTGGTCTATTCATCGATCTAAGATCGATGGCTGACAAAAACCTACACGACAGTGGCCTACGGCTAGTAACACAAAGGACGGTGTCCTGCTCGAGATCGAGAGGACCACTTCCGGCAGCGGCCCAGTGAAAGGCCACATTTTCATTATCAGTGACGCATTGTTCGGCATTGCAAATCGTCAGTTGGAATCGATTCAGTATTAGGTAAAACCATACATATAGATAATGGACCCACGACAGCTGCCCTTCAATGCCCTAATTATCGCGCCAACAAACTCTGGCAAAGCACAGAATCTCCTGAATCAACTCCGTGGTCCATTCAGGGGCAAGTTTGACTATATCGTTCTCTTGTGCCCAACCTTTGTCCACAACAAGACCTACAATGGTTTCGTGGACAAGGAGCCACGCATTTGCGTGATAGATTGCCAGCAGCATGAGATTGAACTCTGGCTAACTTTAGCAAGTTACCATTACAACTGGACGAACACTCTCATCATTCTCGATGATTGCGCCTCTTCGAAAGCCGTGAAAGGGCGCACGGGCCAACTGGTGCAACTCTGATCAGTGCCCGCCACAGCGGCATCTCCGTGTGGGTGATAACCCAACAGATAACCAGCATTGCGAAACCCTTTAGGGAAAACGTGGCCGCGATCGTGCTTTTTTACACCCCATCAGGCAAAACAACGAAGGCCATCTTCGAGGATTATGCCGGCGAGTTATCCCACGAAGAGTACAAAGAGCTTATTGCCCGGGTCAAGGGGCGCAAGTTTTCCCACCTAGTTTTCTTTCTGCGGCATCCATATGGGATTGAAGTGAAAATGTGAAAAACACACTTATATACTCTGAGTCATGAACGCCCCCACCAGTCTCTATAAGCTCACAGCATTTTACCAGATTTTGGACAAATTACAGGCCAAGACAGACGAAATGCAATTCAAAATTATCAAAGCCGCTGGCTAGGACGATCTGCGTCTCATGCTTCTTAGCCGCTACCCATTGAAACTCGTAGAGATGCCAGACACCATGACTGCCCTTATACGGGAGGTTGAAAGGCTTTTGCCTGACATCAAGAAAATAATTGAAAAATAAAAAATATTACGATAGCAGCGAACCCAGGAGATGAGTCCGCAATGAATGAATTCTTTCAGATGCTAGATGCAACGTTTCCTCTGGATTCAACTCCTTCGGAGTCCGAAGTAATCGACTTCATGCGGTTTCTGGAGGCTGTAAGTCAGATGCTGGAGGCAGACTGTCATCAAGAAAAAATAAAAACAATATATACACGATGGCCCACGCAAACCCTGGAGATGAGGCCGCAATGAATAAAATCATACAGATGCTGGAGTCTAGCCTCTTCCAGGCGTTTAGATGGTGGGGAGCAGCGACAAGCGCCGCTTTGACGATGCAAGGATCGTTAAATTTCTCAGGCCGTGATTTAGTGTCTAAAGTCTTCGGTGTGCAAGACTTGTGAGAAAGTGTTTCCCATCACGGATATCTAAGGCATCTTAGATCCAAGTCTCAAAAAGCCTTCGTCTACAATTCCACTGGAATGGAATAACGAATTCTTGCAATAATTTTTAGCTCCTCAGTGTAGTTCTGTAGTTGAGTAGTGTGTCTCAGTGGAGCTATAATAAACCTCCGTTGTTTTCTAATAGCGTTTGATTTGGCATCCAACAGCAGACTTTCAGGGCTTCCATAAACAATCTCACACGCTCCATTTTTGGCTGCTTCTACTCCGATAGCCGCCGCTCTAATTCCAATGCTTCGAAGCTGTTCTACTTGGTCTTTCATGATCGCGACGAGCGGAGTAACCACAATTATCGTAGAAACAGCGTTTCGTTGCGATGCGTTGATTAACCTTGGAAAAAATTGAAAGATCAAGCTCTTTCCAAATCCTGTTGGAAGAATGGCGAAGACATCTTTTCCCAGAAACAGGTTTTGAATACAATCTTTTTGCTCTTTATGTAAACTATCCACATGCGGGAAATCTTTAAGCGCTTGCTGTAACACAGATTCAAACCGTGCGTGACTCGATGGAGGATGACCTTCGCACGCCATATCGCATTTCGTGTCTGCCTGCAGTGTTGACAACATGTGTCAAATTTGGCCAATCAGAGGGTATACCAGACTCTGGTATACCGACATGAGCTTTTTAAAAATAATTTCACAGGCGTTCTTTCGCCCTCTCTCCCCAGCCTCCCCTCGTTTTTTTCTCCTGCGCCCGATTTTTCTTTCGCGACCCACAAACTGAACGCCTGGAACAGGCTAGCTGGAGTCAGCTCCTGATAGCTCCGCGCCATCAGCGATTCCTGAAGTCTTCACAGGTGACAATAACATTCCGGCTCAACGCGAGAAGCTGGCAGTTCTGGTCTCGACTGGCAAATCAAAAGAAGCCATCGGTGTTCAGCTCACACACGAGCATGTGAAACGCCTGACGGATAAAGAGGTTGAAAAATTCTACAAAAGGTATGAAGCCTACGTCGGCAACAAGACGACTGAGTCTCTGATTGACAGCGTTATAATGCTCGTAACCAAAGGCGCTGGCATGGTTGTTTCGATTGACGATGTGAAAGAGTTGCAGAAAGAACTCAAAAATGACTACATGATCCAACATGAACTGTCATCTCTTGCTGGAAACCTAGCACTGCGATGTGGTAGATTTTTGGCATTGGCTAATGCTGCTTTGATCACTACAAAACACATCGACTTCAAAAAGGAGCCAGAAAAGCTGCCTCCTACTCCACCTCCCCCCAGACCTCTCACAAGAGACAGTGAAGGTTACCCACTAGAGGACTTTGATGAAGTTGACAATTAATCTGACCTGAAAGGAACCTGATAGGAATCTGATAGGAATCTGATAGGAATCTGATAGGAATCAGATAGATAATTTTTTAAAAACTTTTATATATACACGATGGAGGCACAAGCTGCGCAATCGTTACCGACGATACCTGAAGAAACAACAACAAACACGCACATTACCTCTGATGTTCCAAAGACTGCTAAAGCAAAAAACGCTGGTCGTGTTGCTTCTGGCAAAAGACTAGCAGAGCGCAACCGTCTGGCAAGAGAGGCAAAAAAACAGGCTGCAACAGCAACAAACGAGCCCGCCTCTAGCCATGCTACAAACACAACCACTGGCAGTGGCAACACAGAGAGCAGCAACAACTCTGGCTTCTGCATTCTAACGGCTGCCGGCGTGATTATATCCGCCTTTGGTGTGTATTACCAACGTGAAGCCATTATAAAGACACTTGGGCGCAACCAGACCCCAGCCCCTGCGCCGGCAGCAGAGGTGAATGAGGTTCAAACTCCTCCGACCACACAGAGGCCACCGAGACGAAGAATTCGTGAGATGGAATAAAATAAAAAACACATATATACTCACACAATGGTAAACATCATACAAGGTTTCGTAAACGGGGCTGCAATCGGAGGTATTCTTCTTGTTTTGGTTAATGTCAACATAACCGCCCTTAAAACAGTTTGGCAATTAGCAACACAGCTAACCACAAACTCAGCGCATGATGAGGAGTCGACCGAAATTTAAAATCATATATAAATATATACCATGTCTGACAACAAGCTCGTGAAGTCTTTTCTCGATGCCGCAACAATCACTGGCCTTGTCGCCGGCATTGGATGGATTGGCCGAAAGACCATCAAAGAAAATCTCACAGCCGACCCCAGCGCGAATCTCATGAATTACGTAAAGTTCACTGTCGCCATGGCTGGGAGCATCGCACTCAAGAAATACCTCGAGGACCAGAAAATCCTTCCAACCCCGATATAAAAACATATACATATACACACGACAACAATGGCGGCCTCAATCGCCCTTATGGTTGGTGGAGCAATTCTCAATGCTGCCGCTTTCACTGGTGGCAATTATCTATAGCAAAATATCTTTCCGGCGACAACGGCCAAGCTGCCATGGATGAGAAGATCAGGCACGACAAGGCGTTGGAGGCCTATCAGGCAGCCTACGCCAAATATCAGAAAGACCGCACAAAGCTCCTCGACTGGGTTGCAACCAATGATCGGATCAAAGATCAAGCGAAACAAAACTTCTCTAGCACCGACCAAGCTCAGGTGCTTTACAATCAAACCCATCCGGAGAGACAGAAAATAACACTTCCCAAAGAGCCCGAGTTCTCTGACTTCTATAAACCCGGTCCACAGCAGAAGCAAGGCGAGCTCTTGTTTATCGGCACTGGCGCCCTCGCCCTTGGGTATGCGGCTTTTCGCTTTCTTTAAAACCTAAATATACAATGCATGCGAAACTCTCAAAGATCTATTACAGCCCGAAAGGCTATTGGAAAGGTCTTGCTGCTGTCAAAAAGCTAGCCGCAGCGGCCAAGGTCTCTGATGAGGTGGCGAAAAAGTGGCTCGTCGAACAAGCCCTTTGGCAAATATATCTCCCTGCACCACGCCACATCCCTCGACCAAAATTTGATGTCTTCACGCCCAATGCGGTGCATCAAGCGGATCTACTTTTTTTGCCTCACGACAAACTGCCTCACGGGAGAAAGCTTTACAAATATTGTTTGACGGTTGTTGATGTGGCTAGCCGTTACAAAGCAGCAAAGCCCTTGACCTCGAAAGAGTGTGATGAAGTTGCAAAGGCTTTTCAGAAGATTTACAGATGCAGGCCTTTGAAATGGCCACAACTGTTGCAGGTTGACCCTGGGCGTGAGTTTATGGGCGCTGTGACGAAGGCTATGGGGGATAACAAAACGGCCATTCGTCGTGGGCGAGTTGATATCCACAGAGACCAAGCGATTGTTGAAAGATTCAACCGAACCCTAGCAGAAAGGTTGTTTGGGCACCAGTATGCAGTTGAAATGCGACTTCCCTCCGGCCAGAGATCGACTGAATCGGTTGAAAGGCTGCCAGACGTTGTATCAGCTTTAAACAATGAAGTGACAAGATTGACTGGCAAGAAGCCCGCGCAAGCAATCAAAGAGAAAGAGGTTTCATCCAAGCCCTCTACCCCCTATTTGAGGCCAGTAGGGAAGAACGAGAAGAAGCTCCCTCCCCGGGTGAGTGTGAGATATTTGTATCAACCTGGCGAGCTTGAGAGTGGTGGTAGACGGGCGACCGATCCGATCTGGTCGATGAAGGTCTACAACATTGAAAAGGTTGTTACCAAACCAAACGAGCCGGTTGTGTATTATATTTACGATGAACTCAAGCGGAGCTTCGTCCGTGAGGAGTTGATGGTTGTGCCGACAGACACTCAGTTGCCGCCAGTGTGAAACTCTATAGGCTCTGTGTGGATGCCGTCTAGCAATACCCAGCGCTTGTCATAGTAGGCGCTAAGACCCAGCTTTCTCTGCTCGTACGTATACATAGAGCCTTGGTACATCCCGAAGCCTCTGTTTGTGGCTATGTCCTTGCCCCCATCCAGAGCCCTCTCATATCTTTCCCATAGAAGCTCGTTCTGCGCCTTTGACATGCCTTTGGAGGACATTTTGGCCTTGCCGTTGTGCTCGTCTTCTACGAAGTAGCACTTGCTGCACAACGCGATGGCTCTTGTGCATTCAGACTCCAGTTTGAACAAAAAAACCGGGCTCTCTGCTGCTCCACTTGTCCCAAGACAGCCAGTTCTTTTTCTCCCTTTCAAACTGCTCCAGCAGTTCTGGCCGTATGGCTTCTTCCAGAGTGTCGTACGAAAGGGCGAAGTACATACTGTCCGTGTCCATCTGGATAAGCTCGAAGTCTCTTCTGTCAAGATAGTGATCCAAGAACTCATAGTAAAACTGCAACATGCGCAACTTGGCAAGCTGATACACAACGATGCCAACCTGGAAGGGTCGGTTTATCGTGACCTTTGTTTTTGCGAAATTCGATCTTGTATGAGTTCCCGATCTCTTTGAGATCTTCAAACCACGCCGAGCGCAGGTATTTGTCGACCGTGTCTTCGTCGTTGGTGTACACTACTCTTTCTGTCGCTCAACAGCTTCGATAAACTTGCCGTAAGCAGCGTTGCCCAAAAGCTTGTACACTTCCGCGAGCAAGGCCTTCTCTTTATCTGTGTCGCCTTTCCTTCGGTTATTTGCAACCTCCTTCACGAACCAGTCGAAGATTTTTATGGGTATGTAGTCGATCGTGCGGTAGACGGCGGTTATATTGAGACCGTTGTTGTAATACCACACCAGCACTGGCGCGTACAGCAGCATCTTTTTTGCTTGGAGCAAGCCTAGAAGCTTCTTTTGGTCTGGAAAGTGGGTTCTGTTGCTTTTCGCGAGGTAATCTTTCATGTGTTGCGGAAAACCCTCTTCACCCACGCTGCGGTGTATGAAGAGAGGAGGAAACTTTTCGTAGTGTTCCCACAAATCCCGGGGGGCTTCGATATCGACCTGTGCAAAGCCAAACCACTGCTTCGTGCGCAACTTGGTTCTTGGTGCTTGTGCTGGATCTTCGTAGTGCACGACTGTCTCTTTACCACAGGGAATTTCCTGCAACATGGTGCTAGGGTAAAGGGAGTTCGCATCGAACCCGAGAATACGCATGGTGATGCGCGCTAGGTCGTATTTGTGTGAGCGAATGCGGGTTTCGCCTCGCACGTGCTTGCGTGTGAACACCAAGCTGGGGCCTCCGACCACAGCCTCTTTCAGCATTGCACAGGCTTCGGCACTTGGGGCGTACAGTGGGGATCGGTTACGGCCTCTCAGGGTACCCCACAGGATGCATTGCATCGAAACCCCAAGCAAGGAGACAGCGTCTTTGAAAATGTCAATACCGAGCTCGGTGTAAAACGCTTTCATTTTCTCGAGAGTTTCGAGGAATGGGGTAACGTCGAGGTTGTTGTAATACTCCAGCCAATCCCCGAGGGTCTTCATTCCGCGCTCTTTGAAAACACGCTCGCATTGTTTGTACTCCTCTGGGGTTAGAACAAAGCAGTTTCGGAGTTGTTAGTACCAACACCAGTATGGCGGAAGGCCCTTGTAGTCAAGTTTGTCAGCGCTGTCAAACCATTCGTATGGGAGCCAAGACTTGGTCTGTGCCGCGCCATACGTCTTTACCCATTTGTCGTAGTTGATACCTGGGGACAAATAGTTTGTGACGTCGAGGAATTTGAAGGTGGGTGTATTGATGAACATGATTTGTCTCTGTTTCTCCCCAGCAAAGACTCCGTTTTCTTGTCCGAGATGAGAAACAAAGTGCTTTCTGATAAGGTGCAGATCGTATCTACCTGAGTTGAAGCCGACCACTGGGACTTGCTCACACCATTGCTTGATGAGGTTTTGTTGGACTTCGGGAAGCCCCTCAATATCTGGCGGCATGTATTTTGGGGCTATATCTTCTCGGATTGCTTCGCTGCGGCGCTCCAGAGATAGATAAAACAGTCGGATAAGCTCTTCGGGGTCTTTAGAGCAAATGTACTCAGGCTCGGACTCCAACGTGTCTGCGATGGAGACTGAGATAGGCACATGCTCACTTTCGTAGGAGAGATCCCGGGTCGGCTGACTTGCCTTGGTCTTGTCTTGGTAAGCTTCGAAGTCGTAAACGATAGCGTGTGGGTACGTTTCGTTTCTTTTAGGTGGGATTCGATCATCCCACCATGGCCGGGGCATCTCGTGTTCCCACCTTTCAACTAAGGTGTTCCCACCTTTCAACTAAGCCAAGCATCGTGCGGATACCGTGACTTCGGATCCGAGTTCTTTCGAAGGCTTGCTCCCTTGTGATTTTGTTGCCTTTACGGTCAGTCCAGATCACTTCGTTTCTTTGTTCTGGCGATGGAAAGCACTCGCGACAACCGTGCCAGTGACAGCCATGGTACTGAAACACGGTTTTGCTTTCTGGGTGATAGCCATCAACTTTGTGGCCTGCAATGGTACGCTCGCCTCCATGGCCGCATCTGTGATGGTGGATGTGGATCCCCCGCTGCAGGGCCTCATACTCTAGCCAGCAAGTTGCTTTGATACCAAAACTGGCTTCTGGATAAAACAACTTTTCAAAAGCTGACTCGGGAGCAAGGATTTGGTTTCCAGGGCAGGCAATATTGGTTTGACCACGAGTGCACGTCTTGGCGTGGCGCGCTAGGTTACCGGCTCGTGTGAACCTAGCCAAACATTCGCCACAAGTGTAGTTGTTTGTGACTTTGTTTATGTCAGTGATCAAAAAGGCATGTGAGTCGTAGATACCAACAGTCATCGTAGGGGTGCCAACCTTGTCATAGCGCGAAGGTGTGTAACTCAAAACAAAGTCGCCGTTATCTGTAACAGGGTAAGCGGCAAGCCCTTGTTTAAAGTGCCTTTCAAGAAAATGAAACTGTTGCAAAGTGACAACATTGCCATTAGGATGAACTCTCGGGTGAGCAGCAAAGAAGCTTTGCGCTAGTGCTCTGGCCCTGCGAGTACTCCTGTCTATACGGGTGCCTTGATGAACAGCCAAACACCGAAAGAAACAAAGATCGTCATTGAAAGTGTCAAGAAAGATGACTTCTCTTTTGTTGCGAAGCCAATCGGCAACTGACCAAGACCGATTTGCAAAGGTTGTCGATCTAAAATCACTTTGAGTTCAACAAAAACAGCACTTTCGAAAACCCATCTCGTATTAGGCCTTTGTATTCTGGCGCCTTGAAGACGAAGCTCTTCCTGTTCTTGAAGCCAAAGTTTCGTTTGCGATAATCTAGAAAACCAAGGACTGTTGTGGTTGTTTGTATAATAAACGTTGTGTTTGCCGGTTTCGATGTTTCGCAGATTAAAAGCAAACCGAAGGTCAACTTTATGCCTTGTGCGAACAGATTGTTTAATTTTGTTCATCATTTGGGGTACAAGAGGTCTTGTAAGGCCGCTAGTAAAACGCCATTTTATTGTTCTCCTTATTCTTTCCTGTCTGCCTTGTGCACCCTGTTCACCCCGATCATAAAGTTCAACAATCCGATTAGGAATCGGAAAGGCGCCCATATGCTCCCTATCCAAAGGGTCAAACCCCGCAAGGTCCTCGTTGGGAAGGACCCTCAAAAAGGGTTTTCTTTCTTGAGCGTCAAGCCAAGCGATAAGCTCGCGCTGACTGATATTTTCGAAAACACTGCGATCGTTGTTCATGGATCTCGCCATATATATATATATGTTTTTTTTTTCACAAAAACTGATGACCAAGACAAGTCACCGGTTCATATACAACGGGTAAGCATTTCTTCAATTGGCAATCCCGCGGCACCAATTGCTCAAATAGGCTTCCGGAAGGTATAATTAACGGTTTAGACAAAACGGTATTGGTCTGTTAGGTGATTACGAAAACGGTATTTGTTGTTAAACGATTTCAGCAAATAAAAAACACTCTTGCTAAACACGGTAAACGATTTCAGCAAATAAAAAACACTTCAGCCTCAAGTAGTATATTGGGAGTCGCTCAAACACTCGTTTTGCCTCTGAACCCCCTCTTGGAAGGCTTTATCCCCCCTCGCGGAGCCTTCCCACGGACCGACGTACGGAGGTTCGTGGGAAGGCTCCGTGAGGGGGGATAAAGCCTTCCCAGAGGGGTTCAGAGGCAAAACGGTGTTTGAGCGACTCCCAATATACTACTTACCAGTTCCCAGTTTATTGGTGTGGAGAAAATTATTGGCCAGTTAAATTACAGTCAAAATATTCAGCGCGTTCCGCTTATTATTTGGGAATGACTTTCATTAATCGGGAACGGATTGCATTAGTGAAATCAAAATACATATATAATTCAGGTTTTAAATTGATTATTGGAATCTTCCAACAGTAGCCTCTTTCGAAATAACGAATGTTGACTGGTTCATTTACTGACATAGGTCAAAGGTTCACAGGCGAAATACGCAACCGTTGGTCGCTGTTGGTTTCAGAGAATTCAGTCGATTGGACTTCATAGGAAATTTTCTTCACTTTCGGTGAAAATTTCTCTGTCAGTACTAGCACACTAGCATTTTAAGAATTCTTCTTCGGAGTTTTGTAAATGCAGAGCTTCTTTACGTCAAAAAAATACTCAGTGGTGAAATGTTGTTGAGCGAACATAGGCCTAGGTACAAATATCCGGAATATTTTTTAGTTATTTAGAAAATTAGAAGCTCCTAGCATATTTAGAAAATTCCGAGATATTTAGAAAAGAAAACGATTAAATTTAGGGTTTTGCGATACGAGGGACACAAATCAACTATATGCCCGACAAAAGTCATGTGATTATCATTATTATCAATACACAAGGCCAAATCGTACAAATAGAAAAAAATGTTTAACAGAAACAGGGCCGTAAATGTGTTTGCAGCCCGTCAAATTCAATATCGCCCGCTACTCACGCATGTTTTCTCGAAGGCAGTTTCTTATTTGGCCGCGTATATTGATAATAATAAATGATGTTTTTGATTTTATAAAGTCGTTATTGTGATATTTATAGAAAAATGTTAAGAAAATATTTGGGATTTTTAGAATTTTTTCAAGATATTTAGGGGGAAAAGCGAGATATTTAGGAAAAAATATCAGGAATTTCAGGAAAGATATTTCGGCGATTTTACGTGATATTTGTAGCTAGGCCTAAGCTAACACCAACTTCTTCTTCATCCACATGCCCTCGCGTAACTCGCACTGGTCGAATTTTGGCCGCCGTCGTTAAACATTTCCAAGATATTATTCACTTATAGGTAAGAATAACATTATCTATTTTTTTTTGTCTCTGAAATCTTCCACAATAACCACGTAGACGTAGTTTTTCACTGCATTTCAGTACAATTCATTTAGCTGGACGAAATAGTAAACAACTCACGCTTTCCTCGCGCTTTGGTTAACAGTGCGCATGCGCGCGTGGTCACCTCGAAATTTTATGACGTCAGCATACACGCAAAGGCCAAAATTAACCGTGAGTTTTCTCGAGTTTCCTTCGGTGAAATTTTCTACAAATTTGCACACTTAAAGGGACAAGAGCCGTCTTTAACATGTTTGTTTTTTGAAAACATCTATCGGATAAATTCAATTTTAAACTACAATACATGAAATTCGGAAATATCTTCTCACCTGCCTGGTCAACCCCATGTTTTTTTCTTTCTAAAATGTTCCTTTTGATGATTCTCACCTAAGTACCAAGTTGAAAGAAATGTTACCGAAGATAACTCGAGAAATTACTACAGAAAGGGACAATATTGCTTATATTCAGTCATTTTGAAGAAGTTATGTTGCCATGGAAACAGCCTTGGCAAAGACAAAAACAACGAAAACATAATTGTCATTATGTTAATTTTCTTACTGCTAAAGCCCTTGATCGTAAAGCGAAAGGGGAAATTTCTAGAGTCAGAAAGGTAACTCATTGTCAGAAGATAACGCATTTTGTAAAAACCCTAGGGAGCCACATTAATGTCAATAACAAACCAATCAGCATTCGTTATTTCGAATGAGGCTACCGTTGGAAGATTCCAATAATCAATTTAGGGACGGACCATTATTTTTCTGGAGGGGGGGATGAAAAATATTGAAAAAAAATTGTTTGCAGGGCCTGAAAAGACAAAATAAATTGTTTGCAAACACGATATGTGTAAAAAAGATGTTTGCAGAGAAGTCAGATAAACTATTAAAAAATATTAGTTCCAAAACTGAAATATTGCTCAGTGATGCGAAAGCAAATACAGCTGAGTATTTTGACTGTAAGACAATATTCTAACAGTTTGTTCTTGATTTCCTTATCATTTGTGTAGTACATGGATTTGAGCTGTTCTAAATAAAACACCTTTTGTTGACATGATTTGATGAATTCGAAACTATGCGTTTTGTTATTATAAAATTTATTTGAACTTAAACAGAGTGCGGGTTTATTGTTTTAGCACGCACATGTAATGGGCTGCTTTCAATTGTTTATTTTTCTGAGGTGCTAATTTTCCATGCAAATTTAGAGTTCAGTGTTCGCATTATTAAAAGTTTGAACTTTGAAGCTACCGGTAAAGTCATGTTATCAAAACTTAAAGTGGGAAATGGTTGGCAAACTGAAAATCGACATAGAAACTTGAATGTTTCGGAACCCTCTAATTAGTTTTATTCGGTTGTAATGTCCACAGCTTTGATGGTCTAGTGGTTAAGACACAACGTTGGGGCCACAGTGACCCAGGTTCGAGTCCTGGTCAAGGCATGTTGTTTTGCTCTATATCTGTAAAGGATATCTGTGTCAGTTGTATTTTGTTTTAAAGTGAGTTGGTATAAAGCGGGCAAGTTTGGGGCCAGTCTATTGTTCCTATTGCTTTGAAAAGGGAATCCGTTAATCAATATTCATTTATTAAACAGGGGAAGGCAAAATAACACAAAAGGAATAGGTAGTTGACGTCATGAAAAGTGATTCCGTTTATTAATATTCATCTATTAAACAGGGAAATCCAAATTAGTATGCAGGAAGGCATATTGTGCCGTCAAGACTAAGGATAGGTAATGAGGGGAAGGCAGGGGAAGGCCGTAACGAGGCTTAATTCTGACCCTAGAGGCAAACCTGTTGCGGTCGAAACGTCGCGATTCACATATCTAGTGACTGTATATCGAACAAACGATGAAATATCATTAAAACAGCGAACGGGGAATCGGGAAATGTTAATGGGGAACGGGGAACATTTATATTTTATGTTTGCCACATTTGGAAGTCAACAGATATTTTCGCAATGTGAGTATACTGTGTGTAAATAATGAAACTGTAACAACATTTTGCGAATATCAAATGCTGTAATGTCAAGGAAGCCATGGTTTTTGTTAGATAGCTCTGTAAGACTTCTTGTATTTTTGCTGCTTACAACAAGGAAAAAGCGAGAAAAGCTAAGAATAAATAAAAGACAGATTCAGCTATAATGTAGTGTTGTTTTTTTTGCCTAAAAATCATATACCAGACTGCATTTTACCAATTCGTGCTTAAATTTGCCTTCTTGTTTACATGGCGAAGATAGGTGTTTTGTACAAGACCAAAATGATTTTTAAACTTAACATTTCCGACAAAATTTTATTGCAAAAGAAAGTTAAAACGATGTTTAATTCACTGTGTAAAAAGCATTGTAGGACGCCGAATGTTACGATAACAGGAGCGTGTTGAAAATATTCCAAAATAGCCTGCGAGCAGGCTCACTTGTTTGGGGTATCGCGCGAGTGTCTTAGCGGCAGAGCCGGCGAAGCCGGCGAGAAGAATGGGGCGAGGAAATAAAAGTGAGCCTGCACGCGGGCTATTGATTTTTGAATTCCTCGCGTTCGCCGACGAACGCAGCAATCTGGTTGGTGAAATATGACAGGTGCCATGGCTTTTAAAAGAAAACAAAAAAAGCGTTGCTCATCGCCACGTCAGCGGCTTGTCAAGTGTGAATCAGGCGGTTTCCAGCTTCATACAGACGTGTATCACTATCCAACACTGCATCCATTGTCGAACCGCAATAAGATTGGGGATAAATTTGGCTCCCGTCCCTTTGTGTCATTCAGTGTCCTTCTGTTTACCATACTAACGATGGGCTCCTCCCCAATACTAATAACTAACTAAGGAGCCAATGGATAGGTTGCCCAAGATATCTACCCTGCAAGCTAGTCGTAACTCCCCAAAACTAAACCCAAACCTTAACCCGATAGCCCTGGTGGGAGAGACTGTCCACCTTGACTCACAGACGTTTCTTCTCATGAGGCCTCTTCCCTGGGCTGTCCGAACGCACACACAAACCGTTTCAACTGATTAATGTCTTGCCATGTACTGGTAGGCTGTGCACCCGCATTCGAGGCCAGCCTTGCCGAAGCCCCAGTTGAGTTCCAAACCTTCGCCAGAGGTGGTCGTAACCTGACTTGTCAGCGAGAACAGACTGGTAATAGTCCTTGAAGACATACCGAGGCAAATCCGTCACCGTGTCTGACGAGAAAGGCTTCTTCAGCATCCACAAGTTTAAGTACCGCGCATCGTGACACACTCTCGGCTTCGTGGGCTCAACCGTTACGGGTAGTACTACATTAGGTGGTTTTACGTGACCAACCTTACCCACGACCAAGATCGCACCGGTTTGCAGGCGACGTGAAAGCGTTTTCCGGATAGATTCTCCAAATTGTTTACACGATACGTTATTCTTCAGTGAATATTCTGTGGCCGGCCGGAATTGTGACGTTCCCCGTTGAACGTCCCCCTAAAGTGTCTGAAGTATGGGACTATGGACACATTATGCTCTCTCCAAGACAGGACCTCCCCCTGGTTCAATGAAGGTGCGAACTTCGCTATTTCTATTCAATTAGCTGCATTTCTATGGAGTTCCTCTGCGACAAAATGGTCCGGATCCCGGAACATTAATTCATCAATCTGTCCAATAACCTCTCCCTTTTCTACTAGTCGAGCCATTTTCAAGCCGGTCATTTCCTGCCCTCTCACCGCTGACCCATACGGGATTTCCCCTAGTATTCACCCACTGAGTCGCATTTGCGGAATCACCGGTATTATTGATGGAGGTGTCAAAGTCGTCACCTTTTTCCCATGACCAGTATATCGCCTGAAGCGAAAAACAAAAAGGCGAAATACGCGTGTGAAAAAAC
Organism: Dendrophyllia cribrosa; assembly: GCA_024195265.1. Classification (NCBI taxonomy): domain Eukaryota; kingdom Metazoa; phylum Cnidaria; class Anthozoa; order Scleractinia; family Dendrophylliidae; genus Dendrophyllia; species Dendrophyllia cribrosa. The sequence goes on along the minus strand of JAJLRJ010000011.1, from coordinate 3,432,422 downwards.
CCCGTATAAGTCAGCAGAGAGAGGACAGTTTTGACCCAGTATGACCGGGAGGGTTTTGAGATACCCTGGTTTCAAACCTCTCGACTCCCTGTGACTATAGACAGAAGGTACAATAGGGAAAAAGAAAATTTACAGCACTCGCGGATCAAAGGGAGGGCATGGGGGAGGGGCGTGGATTTTGAGGAAATATATCAGCATTTTAAATATTTACGTCACCCTTTCGCCATATATTTACTGTACTGGTCCAAATAGCCAAATAGCCATGCAGAGTCGCCGAGCTGCTTGTTGACACATTCATCCATTGTATTCACAACATTATGAAGTATTCCATCCATGTTAACTACACATACCAAACCTACAACTGACAGAGGTGCCTTGCAATGATAAAAGGCAGCTAAAAATGTGTACGCGGCCGAACATTACGTGAACATTTAAATAAGTATCCCAGACTGTATAGAATGTAGACCGCTCGTGCAGAAAGGCTCGTAACACACTGGAGCTACCTGATGAATTAATAAGCTATTCACACTGCATACATTAAAGTAACGCATATAAGATTAGTACATATGAATAAATTATCACTTTGGCTCAACTGCAGTGCGGCGGGGATTGTGCAGGTACGAGGCGATGCGGTTTACATACGGGCAAGTCCTGGGAGCTGACGGCGGAATTGGTTTCCCCACCCACCCTCCCAATACATTCGCACTGTGACCATTGATTTATCCCCAATCTTATTGCGGTTCGACAATGGATGCAGTGTTGGATAGTTTACTTTTTGTAGTGGACGATGGTTTTTCTATTATTTTTAAAAGCACTGAAATTTTTTGAGCTAATTGTCTTAAAACGACTTATCAGCAAAACATATTCAGTGACTGTTTTGCAATTACTCCTCCTTGTACGTAGTTAGTGGGGAGGAGCGTTGCGTGACGAGACAAATAACGGCTGCGTGGGAGACTACCTCGTACGTGACCGGAAGTCGAGCAGTGACAATGCCCTATTTGCGGTAAAATTTTCACATTTTTTTTCAAACTTTTCAATACCAACGGGCCAACGAATCGATTCATTTTTCTTTCGTTTACTGGTCGATCTTTTTTTTATTAAAAATCTTGGAGATTATACATAATTATTTGTTGTACTGTAGTATGAAATGTTTGAACTTTTTTTGAGTGTTTTCCCTTGCGGTTTCAACTAGGCTATGTCTAAAATAGGAAACGGAGAATCGGGGAACGGGGAATCTACTAAAATGGGGAATCTCTAAAATGGGGAATCTCTAAAATAGGGAATCTCTAAAATAGGGAATCTCTAAAATGGGGAATCTCTAAAATAGGGAATCTCTAAAATAGGGAATCTCTAAAATGGGGAATCTCTAAAATGGGGAATCTCTAAAATAGGGAATCTCTAAAATGGGGAATCTCTAAAATGGGGAATCTCTAAAATGGGGAATCTCTAAAATAGGGAATTTCTAAAATAGGGAATCTCTAAAATAGGGAATCTCTAAAATAGGAAATCTTAAAAGCAGCTGTTACGAGAAATGAGATCACAGCAGTTTTGTCAAGGCGGCCGTAAGTAAAGCTGTCCGCTCGCGATAAAAATTTCGCTCAGAAAACTCTGACTGAAATTGAAGATGGCTACAAACTAAAAGTCAGGTGATGCGTTAATTCATTTGCCGTGTTTTATGACAAATCATGTTACGACACTTAGGGCCTGTTTACATGGAGGGAGGGTGACCCGGGTACCAGGGTCACCCTCCCAGCCGGGCTAACACATAGCCAGCCTTTACATGGGCGGGCTATTAGGGCGGGCTATCATATAGGTGAGCTATCTCTTTTTTTGGCGGGCTCTTAAATTGTTTTGGCGGGCTCATGTTTTGGCGGACTTTTTTATTGCAACGGCACGCTTTGTTAAGCACGACATATTAACAAACATGGCAGCACTGAAGAAAGGCTATAGCGGCGAGTTTGCTGTTTTTATTGCTTGTTTTCACGGGTAATTTCAAGTCAAAAGAGATAGCCCGCCTAGGAGGGTGACCCTGGGGTGACCGTTTACATGCAGAAAAGATAGCCCGCCTAGGAGGGTTACCCTGGCAAGCAGACAGGGTGATCCGGGTAGGCGGGTGACCCTGTCTATCATGTAAACACTTCAGTGTGCTTTGTAAAGAAATGTATGAAAAGTTGGCCCTCCCAGGGTAGCCCGGCTAGGAGGGTGACCCTGCTACCCGGGTTACCCTCCCTCCATGTAAACAGGCCCTTAGTGTCTGGTTCATAAGTTTGACAATGTGTAAATATCCGGTCTCGATTGCGAAACCGTCACACAAGTAAAAAAATAGTCGCCCAACAGGCGCATGTGACTACTGCTATGATGTCAGTATAAGGTGAAAATTGTCCTATAAATGCGGTTCTGTGGATAAGAATCGAAGCAAATGTTTAAAATAATAATGAATCTTGGTGATTAAGAGCAGTTCTCTGTAAGAATCGAGAAAAGTGGGAAATGAAAATTTTTGACCCCCCTTCATATTTTGCATGCAGGTAGGTCTTCAGGGGATGTTCAAAAATGACCTTTGTTAAGGTCATTTCTTTTTTGTTGCCATGGTAACACTGGATGTTTGTTGGTGCCACTTGACATAATTTTGACCGCAGAAACTTCTTTAAAAAGTGCAAAATGTAAGACATCGTTTCTCCAACCCATTAATACTCTACAAATCAAGACTTTCACCAGATGTAAAACCTTTATTCTAGCTAGTTTACATTTATGCATGTGGCATTTTGTTACATCAACTGTACATGAACTTAACGGTCAAACAACTTGATGGTGTTTCAGCCATTTTAGTTGACGAGTAAAACTAGCAATACCTTTTCTTGAATTTTTCCAAAAGTACGCCGATTCTAGAACTCAAACTACGTAGCTAGTTTAAATAGATACTCTAGTTACAAAATCTATAAAAATCTCTTCGGGGCGGGTTTATCTTGAACTTTGGTTCGCTGAGGAAAAACCTTCAAAAATCATTTGTTGTAAACTTCGTTGAAATTAACATCAAGTTCATTCGACAGAACTCCTTTAAGAAAACTCAATCAGCCTTCAGGCTTAAAGTATAGCATGTACTCTTTCAATGTCTGATCAAATCTACTGTTGATAGCCGTTATTTTTTGAAAAATCTCAATCCAAATAAAGCTTACTTTACTGTTTTCTGCAGTTCTCAACTTGCGAAGAACGAGTCGGTTCTTTCTGCCCAGCATACATTTTCTGCGCAAAATTCGGATGTTTAAACCATCTTTGTGGTTGATCATGCTGTTTGTTTTTAGTAGAGGTCCATAAACCCATCACAGTGCAAATAACAACAGCTTTTGTAGTACCCGGAAGGTCACCGAAGCAAGCCATTGTCGAAAACTTTGTTCGTCCACGCACAATTCTGCTCTGGATTTGCCGCATATTTTTCCGTCACATGTCATCATTCGCTCCAAAAGAAGATAAAACGGTTTTCTGATTAATACTTTTACAGTCATTCACATTAAGCGAGGCATTTCACAGCATTTCTTTCGCCGTTCTTCCAGGCCACCAGTTCAGGCAAAGTTCTGCTGGTCAGCGGTAGAGTCTAAAATACAAAGTTCCTTCGTAAAGTGCTTAACAATGCGTCCTCATCCTATTACATTGTCACTAATTGTCTATTCTGTTGTTAGCAATGTTTAAGAACAAAACGTTGAGCAGCCTAAGGGTACATATTCCCATTCTTTTGTTTTCTGATACGTAGACACGTAAACAAAACAAAATACCAAACATTAGGCATGCATGGGTATTGCCTTTAGTTTTATTTTTGGCGGTATCCATTGATGGACTATTTCAGGAAGTCAGTATTTACTCTGAACTCCGTTTATGGGTGAATTTTTATTCACATTTGTCTGATCATGATGACGAGTGAATCATAGCAGGTGAATCATGTCTGAAAAACCCGGGGCTACACACTGCAGTGAAATCGGCTGTAAGGGAATGGCCAGTAGTTTAGCCGCATATCTTAGAAGTTGACGCAAATTAAATTCGAGGAATTACGTGTCTGCTGAAGAAACATACGGAGACGCATAAAAATATCTTAAGTATGAGGAGAAAATCACCTCAAGAGCAACTACTGGCAAGAAAATGGTGGGAAATATATTTAACAGTTTGCCGTATGGCGAGCGTTCTCGTTTGACAGCTTTATTTTTCAGTGGAAGAAGCAAACTTTCAATCGCAAAAATGATCATTAAATGACGTCGGAAAACGAAATAATAGCCACACACTGTGGTCTACTGAGTTTTGCATGAAATCAGAAAATACGAAAACCACCAACAAATAGAATATTCCTCATCTTAACTGCATGACCAAAGTTACTTTTTCAGATGTTCAAACGTTCCCGGCATCATAGTTCTGTTTTATGGGTCTCCGGTTTATCTCATCGGTACCGATACATTTTTTTACCGTACGGCAATCCGAGCACAAATTCATGTATGAGAAACGCTCTGATGGTTGCGATTTGGTTTAGCAAAAAACTGGGAAGAAACAGACTAGAATGTACTATACTTCTTGTTTGAAACGAGGGCAATGACTGTCCGACATTGAGATCTGCGGAGTGACATCCGTATCATACAAGTCAAGTTGTGGGAACCTATTGTAATTTATGAATACAAAAAAGAGTGGTGAACTGCTTGCGTTTCGTTACAAAAAAAAAAGTACGGGAAATGTAATCTACATGTAAATAGAAAGAAAAATCTAACAAAAGAAGAGTTCTGGACTTCCAATTCCAATACTTTCTGGCACCTCAATATGATGCGGACGCTATGTTGCCATTTTATGAAGTCAATTCGCATTCTAGTTATACCGCTGACCAGGGATGTCTTTGCCTGAACTAGTGGCCTGAACGGCCGCCTGAACCACGAAAGAAAGGCGAAAGAAAGACGGTAAAATGCTTAGCTAAATGTAATTGATCGTTAAAGTATTAATCAGAAAACCGTTTAATCTTCTTTTGGAGCCAATGATGGCATGTGACGGAGAAATATACCGTAAATCCAGATTAGAAATGTTCCTAGACGAACAAAGGTTCCGACGATGGCTTGCTTCAGTGACCTTCCAGGTACTACAAAAGCTGTTATTTGCACTGTGATGAGTTAATGAAAGACAAACAGCATGCTCAGCCACAAGAGATGGTTTAGATATCCGAATTTTGTCGGAAAATGTATGCTGGGCAGAAAGAACCGACTCGTTCTTCGCAAGTTGAGAACTGCAGAAAACAGTAAAGTAAGCTTTATTTGGATTGAGATTTTTCAAAAAATAACGGCTATCATCAGTAGATTTGATCAGGCATTGATAGAGTACGTGCTGTACTTTAAACCTGAAGGCTGATTGAGTTTTCTTAAAGGATTTCTGTCGAATGAACTTGATGTTAATTTCAACGAAGTTTACAACAAATGATTTTTGAAGGGTTTTCCTTAGCGAACCAAAGTTCAAGATAAACCCGCCCCGCAGAGATTTTTATAGATTTAGTAACTAGAGTATCTATTTAAACTAGCCACGTAGTTTGAGTTCTAGAATCGGCGTACTTTTGGAAAAATTCAAGAAAAGGTATTGCTAGTTTTACTCGTCAACTAAAATGACTGAAACACCATCACGTGGTTTGTCTGTTAAGTTCATGTACAGTTGATGTAACAAAATGCCACATGCATAAATATAAACTAGAATAAAGGTTTTACATCTGGCGAAAGTCTTGATTTGTAGGGTATTAATGGGCTGGAGAAACGATGTCTTACATTTTGCGCTTTTTGAAGAAGTTTCTGAGGTCAAAATTGGGTTTAGTGGCACCGACAAACATCCAGTGTTACCATGGTAACAAAGAAGAAACGACCTTAACAAAGGTCATTTTTGAACATCCCCCCTGAAGACCTACCTGCATGCAAAATATGAAGGGGAGTCAAAAATTTTCATTTCCCACTTTTCTCGATTCTTACAGAGAACTGCTCTTAACCTCCGAAGAGTCAAGATTTTAGTCAGTTTTCCTCATACCAGGCTTTTATGTATAAAATACCGACCTAAAAGCTAAAAAATACTCAGGCAACCTTTCATCTGAGCGGTTAGTAACAAAATTTGAAAGATGTGAGAAGTAAATGTTGTAAAATTAACAGGGCTCGAGAAAATTATTTCCCATTAATTGCAAAGGCGAACTTGAGATAACAGAAAATAAAACTAGACTGGTCTAGACTGCAAAGGGACATCATATTATTAAATGCCATAAAGCAATCATTTTAAATAACTAAAAGGCGATAAAATTTTTCGTTTGAAGGACGATTTTCCTTTTCTGTTTATACGAAAGCGACGAAGGAAAGAATGAAACTGCATTGAGTTCTAATTTGTTATGCGTAAAATCATGCGGACCTTCAAGGCATCACGTTTCATTCAGTAGCATAAACAAACAGGTCAAAGAGGTCACGCAAACGTTTTTTCCCAAAAGTGAAAAGAAAGTATCTTTCTTGTTCAAGAGTTTGAATGATTTTGAAATTGACTAGATTTCTATATTTACAAATTCAAAATAAGTTAAAAAGGAGCTAGGAACACCATAGAAATTCGCCGTAAATATCGACCTAAAAGCTGAAAAATACTCACGCAACATTTCATCTGATCTGTTAGAAACAAAATATGAAAGCTGGGAGAAGTAAATGTTGTAAAATCTAAAACAACAATACGTCTCAAATGCCAAAGATACGATGCACGAAGATACGTGTACTGAGATCGGAGAAAACACCAGACCACGAGGCAGCCGAGGTTTTCGTTTGTCATGGGGGGTGGGGGTTGGGCAATCAAGTTCTTCTGAAAACAAGTAACTGTAATCGTAGGTCGATTTCGTAGGTCAGTCATCGCTTTCGTACCTTATAAATTCTCAACTTGAAGATATCGTGGGAGACGACGGAGCACCGCCTTTCTAATCTTGTACAGCCAACTTAAAATCAAGATTGGAAAGAATAACCAGAATAACCTTCTCGCAGTTCTCGTCCTACACGTTTTGGAATGACCGCGGGCATGACGCCGGCACGAAAAAACGCAAAGCGGTCACGTTCGCGAGCTTACGCGATCTTGCAGATATATCGAGCTTTTCTCTCCGGGTGTTCAGAAATGTAACGAGAAGTTGTTAATTGTAATTTTTCTTTCAAACTTACCAGAAAGCAGAGTGAGTTTTTTTAGAGTTTTTTTTTTTACTTGTGTGACGGTTTCGCAATCGAGACCGGATATTTACACATTGCCAAACTTCAGTGTTGTAACATGATTTGTCACAAAACACGGTAAATGAATTAACGCATCACCTGACTTCTAGTTTGTAGCCATATTCAATTTCAGTCAGAGTTTTCTGAGCGAAATTTTTATCGTGAGCGGACAGCTTTACTTACGGCCGCCTTGACAAAACTGTTGTGATCTCATTTCTCGTAACAGCTGCTTTTAAGATTCCCCATTTTAGAGATTCCCCATTTTAGAGATTCCCCATTTTAGAGATTTCCCATTTTAGAGATTTCCCATTTTAGAGATTTCCCATTTTAGAGATTTCCCATTTTAGAGATTTCCCATTTTAGAGATTTCCCATTTTAGAGATTTCCCATTTTAGAGATTCCCCATTTTAGAGATTCCCCATTTTAGAGATTCCCCATTTTAGAGATTCCCCATTTTAGAGATTCCCCATTTTAGAGATTCCCCATTTTAGAGATTCCCCATTTTAGAGATTCCCCATTTTAGAGATTTCCCATTTTAGAGATTTCCCATTTTAGAGATTTCCCATTTTAGAGATTCCCCATTTTAGAGATTTCCCATTTTAGAGATTCCCCATTTTAGAGATTCCCCATTTTAGAGATTCCCCATTTTAGAGATTCCCCATTTTAGAGATTCCCCATTTTAGAGATTCCCCATTTTAGAGATTCCCCATTTTAGAGGTTCCCCATTTTAGAGATTCCCCATTTTAGAGATTTCCCATTTTAGAGATTTCCCATTTTAGAGATTTCCCATTTTAGAGATTTCCCATTTTAGAGATTTCCCATTTTAGAGATTTCCCATTTTAGAGATTCCCCATTTTAGAAATTCCCCATTTTAGAGATTCCCCATTGTAGAGATTCCCTATTTTAGAGATTCCCCATTTTAGAGATTCCCCATTTTAGAGATTCCCCATTTTAGAGATTCCCCATTTTAGAGATTCCCCATTTTAGAGATTCCCCATTGTAGAGATTCCCCATTTTAGAGATTCCCCATTGTAGAGATTCCCTATTTTAGAGATTCCCCATTTTAGAGATTCCCCATTTTAGAGATTCCCCATTTTAGAGATTTCCCATTTTAGAGATTCCCCATTTTAGAGATTTCCCATTTTAGAGATTTCCCATTTTAGAGATTTCCCATTTTAGAGATTCCCCATTTTAGAGATTCCCCATTTTAGTAGATTCCCCGTTCCCCGTTCCCCGATTCCCCGTTCCCTATTTTAGACATAGCCGTTTCAACTATACTTAAGCCATTGCGTAAGCAATTAAAATCTGTATAATGACAAAGTGATGACAGCCAAAAAAGCTTTTTTCCGTTGGGGGCGGAATTCGTTAATCGGGGCCTTGCGTGCAGGCTCAGGCGGTGTGCGTCACGCGATTTGACCAATAGCAAGCCGTTGTTTAAACAATAGTCCTCGCGGCAAACAAGAAGCTATTTCAGCGCGTGTAGTTGAAAAAAAATGGTTCCTTTTCAAGGATTTCAGCGATGTCAATTAAAAATGTTTTCAGGCAGAATTAAAGAGAAATATCCCTTCTCCGTCATGGCTACAATTAAATGTTACATTCGAGCACAATGACTGCATTAGCTGATCTCAAAGTAAACCTACTTGGTTCAGTTGCCACATTATCGTAAACTGAATTTTCACACCTTTTCTTAGACTTCTCATTCCTTTACACGTTTGTTTTTCGTCAATAATTTGGGACATACAGTTAATTTAGCCTTTCTTCTTTGAGAATTTCGTGGGCTACCCGGGCTTACCCCTTTTAGTTTTCTCGGTTGAAGCCGTTCAAAACTGATAAGTTCACCAACTCGCCTAGGTCTCCTGGTGAGTAACAATAATTTTCTGCGCCCACGCGGCGGTCACGCGCGTCCTTTATCATCTTCTTGTTTGATCTTTTTTCGGCCTATTTTTCCTCAATTATAGTTGAAGGAAGAAAACATTCAAACGTTCATAGGTTTTGATGTCCAGAGTGACATCTTTTGTCGGCGTTGCAGTGTTTTTTCTGTATAATAGTCCCATAATACGTGGAGCGGTCTTTGCGTGATTTAGGTCTCATGGCGTTGACCCGTGCGTAAATTTGATCTTTCCGGTTGTCTTGTTTGTTAACGGATTGCATGTTTCGATTCAAATCAGAATAGTGTCTCTGAGAAAAAGAAAAACTGGCCTTTGCGAAGTCTTTTTGCATTTGAAGACTTGTATATTTCATTACTTTACCAAAGAAAAGGCGCTAGATTTAAATTCAGGTTAAATAACGCAAACGTTCACTCCGTCGAGACGAAGGGAAAATGAGCCGCTCCACAAATTAACCCAAGGGGCATTGCAAGTCGTGACGCACACCGCCTGGTGCAGGCTCTACTTTTCTCGCTCGTAATTCGCAGCTTCGCCGCTCGCATAGCACTCGCGCGCGAAACCCAAATAGTAGAGCCTGCTCGCAGGCTAATTCCAAAATGGCCAAATTCAATGGTCCATGAAAGTACCCGCGGACTCAAAAGGCTAATTTTCGACTTATCGAAATTTTGAAAAAAAGTAAAATGAAATCGAACCTTTTAAACCCATTTTCGAAAATAGGCCACTAAATAGGTTCTTTTGGTAAAATAAAAATAAATTCGAAATTTGGCCTCTGTCCGCGGATTCTCGATATTTACAGACATCCGCTCTTAAAAAGGGGAATCTTTAAAAGCGCAAAGTAAAATATTTCTTAGAGAAAAACAACTTTCCCTCAGTCAAGAATAACTCCGGGATTTTTGTGCAACTCAGTTAATGTTTAGTTGTGATTGAATTGTAATGCGACCCGATTGTTAAATATCAAAACAACAACACTAAGTACGGTAACTTTATTTAACCGCGAATCTTCCTATTTTCACGACTGAATTGACTATAACGGGGCTGTTTTTTCAATAGAGTTACTAGAATGGGGTAGCAAATTGTCGGGTTATATGCTTTTATGAAATAACTATGAAAATCGTTTGTAGAAAGAGAACTTTGTTGTAATTTTGTGCCGATCACGTAGCTTATTCTCATAACATTCATTGGACGACGCGGGAAAACCAGTGACTGAAAGAATGAATGAACTTGACTCGCTGCCACTGACAAATTCACCGGTACGTTCAACGAAAGTGACGAAACGTTTTAGCGCTGTGACATTCATCAGTTGAAATTTATCAACTGAAAGAAGAAAATTTATTATACGACACGGCATTTTAGAATGCGAATACGCGCCAAAACAAGTGCAAATATATCGAGGTTATTCAGCGTGAAGTTGTGTAATACAGCTGAGTATTTTTAAAGGCTCGAAAAAATAAAATCTGACTAGTAAAAATACCCAGCCAAATTACACAACTTTTCGCTGAATAAATTGTTTATTATACGACAGTAATCTTCTCTTAAAACTAAGTTTTTGAAACTGTTTTTCCTAGCGCGCGGTCAGAAGAGTGTAATAACGTGTCATGCAATGATCCAAAAGTACTTTCAAAGGGAAATCCAGTAAAATGTGTTCGGAATCCGTCGCCGCAAAGGTGAATACGCAAGAAAAGTTTGGAAGCCTATAAACTTGATTTGGAATTAAGGATTGCGTTCTTGTCAAGAACTTTTCAACTGGAATAAAGGTTAGTTCCAAAAACTCAGCTTCTGAAACTTTTTTCGACTTTATCAACTTACTTTGAAGTGTACAGTGAAGCCCGTACTTTTCTACATTTTCAATGCTGCATGAAAACTAAGCTCCTTGTTTTTAAGCCTCGTACAGTGCTGAGAGTTTGAATGGATAGATGGAACAATTTTTGATCATTTCATGCAAATAATGTATTTAAACATATAACTTTTGGTTAGTTTCATTTTTAAGTCATGAATACGACTTATTGCAGTTACTGGCGAAAAGTCACTCGCTCATCGTAAACTTTATATTAAATTTATTCCTCGCGAAGCGAGGGCCGAAGGCCCGAGCGCAGCGAGGTTTATAAATTTGTCGGCCCTCGGGAGCTGAGCCGCGCGAATTCGAGCGAAAAATATATTTATATGTATATATATATATATATATATATATATATATATATATATATATATATATATATATATCTGTCTGATTTTAAGAAAAGGCACCTCACAAAAAGTAGCAATTGAAGGTTTGATGTCACTTCAAATGTACAGGGGCACCCAACGAACAATCTTTGGTAAAATACATTATAGTATTCAAAGAAATTAAAATAAATGATATGAAAGCATTTCCAGGTGTTCTTCTACATAGAAAACGTTTTCAATTTAGTAAAAAGGGAGTTAAAACAACAAGCGCGTGAAAAAACACCATCACATACGAAAGCTTTGAACGGTTTACAGAAAGAGTTAATGAGAACAAACAGTTAAAATGCACTGTATTTTAAGTAAGCTTCGAGGTAATTCTAGGTTTTACTTTGAAGTAAATATAACGCCCTGAGTTGTAACTTGTTAACGTTAGCAGAAACCACTTTCGCGCTAACTACAGAAGAGATCTGGAAAAGAGTCTTTTACATAGGAATTATCACGTGTCCATGACGTCGTAATATTCAAATCAAAGTGGGAAAGTAACGATGGTCGATCGATCTTGAAGCCACTCTCGAAGCTTACATTTGGCTTTGAGCTCCTGTAGTCAATTTTATTTTCTTTGTTCGCCACATTTGTGCCCGTCTGGTGGTTGAAGGACATCATTAAGTTCGGAAACCCGTAAGTCACTAGCACCTTTCAAAGAAACGAGCGGTGTTTTGCTTTTCGACTGTCGAATAGTGCTGATGTTGGCACTCTTGCGGCCGTTCACAGTCGGTAGGCAAGCCGATCCAGACGGAGTCTAAAAGCACGTCTTGTCTAAAAACTGTATGATCGTGAGTTGCAGCCCATTTGTGACACCTTGCTGTGACCGAAGTTTGGAATTGAAGAGGTGCTTTTAGACTTATATATTTTTGTGAAAAATCAGTTGGATGGCATTCCCCGTTCGATGAACTCAGGAGTTTCCCATAATTCATTGCGGTATCTGTTGCGTTCTTTTTGCTGTATGAGAAGCTTGCGATAAAAACGAAGAGGCAGGAAGGGCAATAATCTCAGCAATAAAGTAGATTGCTCGTCTCCAGCGAAAGAAGCGTCTTTTTATCCTTCTACCCGAGACGAAATGTAGAAGATCGTAGCTTTTAAAAGCGGCGTCACGTTACTTTGCGTGACTTTGAAAAGGGTCAGAAAACATATTATGGTTCCTTTGTCAGCAAGCGGAATGGAAGGTGGACCGAAGTGAAAGCAAAAATTCAGTAAGTGTTTTAATGTTATGCAGTTAGACTCTGTACTTGATTTTGTTATATCTCTATTAGTAAATAACTATGGTGTTTTGGTTTTACATCAAGCCGAACCGCTATGTTTCGTGTTAGTTTTGGCGCGTTGTTACACGATTTATGTAAATCTTAAACCGCTTCTCTCGCCTGAAGTATTTGTCAGATTTTAATTTCAGCCTACTAGCTTTGGCATAAAGACGCCGTCTTGGCTGAATTTTCTGGTAAAAGAAACGCATTTTCACTGTGTGTTTTAATGTGTGTGTTTTAGCAAAAGAATGTGGTTTATCGGTACTCACACTTTTTGCTCGGCGATTTGGCTAATTAAATCTCAAACATCATACGTCTTGTTGACAGCGGATGTTTTTCACGCTTTGGAATTGTTAGCTGTTTAGCTGTTGAGCCGCTAGTTCAGCAAAACACTTTCTATAAGACTATAGCCCTTCCATCCGAATTTCGTGAATATAGCTTACGCTCCGCGAATGTTAAACTTCCGACCGCCAAAGTGAATAGTTAGCGGCCGTGAGTCAGAATAGTGATCTTGTTCATTTCAACTTTCTTCTGAGAATAATATAAATTTAGAATAGGTTCTATGAGCTCTTTTTTCTTATGGCGAGATCAGATCAGTTGACTATTCTAGTGAGATCAGGTTCAAATTATTTATAGCATCGCATTATATGTGTGTGTGTTTCTGTTTTTATCTCGTTTGTTTGTTTAGAATGCTGTAAAACGACTGCTAGTAATTAGTGAACTTCACTGCTATTGCTTCTGTAGCGATACTGGGCAAACACTGCACTAATGCTGTATCACTAGAACAACTATTCTAATCCTGATCCTAACCCTTTAAACTCAAAATGTATCCTTGAAATATGCACAACAGTACACAATGTCTCAACTCTTTTTGCAATTGCTTGTATCTTCAGTTTTTACTCACAGTTTGCAACCCGAGTCCAATTTGAGAACAATTTGCCCTCCTAATACAGTATTTTAGTAAGTGACATAACAAAAATGGCAGGTACCTTTTCCAAAATTCAGACAGATATATATATATATATATATATATATATATATATATATATATATATAGAAAAAGTTAATGTTGGGTAATGTTTTGAGCAATCAGTTTGGCGACTGAAAGCCGTCGTTCTAAGGGCTGTGCAATGTAGAGAAGAACGGCGTCAGAAGACCAGTCTCCCTGGAGGCTGATAAGTTCCACGGGAGCACCACAGCGGAAGGCATAGGTTGCTCCACCACGACGAAAACTGTGGCCGGAGAATTTGGAGGCAGGAAAGCCAGCATGACCGAGTGCCTTGCGCAACATTGCGGTAAATTCATTGTGGGTTATTGGAGACGCGTGACCAGAGCTGGAACGCAAGAATGCAGGCGAGTTGGGAGCGGCCGGGAATAGTGAGATATGGCGTTCGTATGCTTGCACGGGGCAGAGTGGGTGACCCTGTGTTAACCGCATAACAGGAATGAGCAACTGACGCTCCCGAAATTGAATGGTTTTTGACCAACGAATACAGATGACCAGGCCCCAAGGGCGAATAATAATATCACCGCGAGACAAGTTCTTGGCGGGATCAAAGCCTTTCACTGATTTAGGCACGAGATTAGATTTACGAAAAAACGTGTAGAATCCAATTAACATCGCAGCCCAGAATCCCGAGGCAGAATTCGCTGCAAGTGTTGGTCGAATGCGCTTTAGAATTTCCGGGGTGATAGGCAATTTTTGTTCTTGGGAATCGCCAAGAATGCGCCGTAAACCGCGAGTAATAAGTTTGATAGGAAAAACGTCCTGATACGTTACGTTATGACCAAAGTGCCGGTGTAGAACATTGATGGCAGACAGATAGTTGATTATCGTAGAATACTTGCAGTAAGTTGACAAATGAACTAAAAACCGAATGATTGTTTTGTGCGCTGCTGGGATGGGAATTAAGTGGTACGTAGTACAGAAACGTAAATAGGTACGCCATTGGGAGCGACGCGTGTTCAACGTTGAATGTGCGTATGCTGAGGCCGAGACAAACTTGGCTTGGAGATCCAGCTGCGTGAGGTATCCTATGAACGGGAGAAAAACACATTAGACAAGTGCGGAGATTGAATAAGCCTACTCAGCCTGTCCGCGTGGACGTTTTTTATTCCGGGCAAATGGCGCGAGCGGATGTGAAAATTGTGTTGAACGCTAAGCCAAAAAATCTCCCGAAGCCAGGACATAGCGATAGGATTTTTACAAGAGCCTTTTTTAACGAAAGCCATAGCTTGAGTGTTGTCTGGTTTCGACACAAACACGTTTGTTTGTCCAAGTGGCGCCCCAGCGGCGGGCGGCGATAAGGTTAGGAAATAGCTCCAAGAAATTGATATTTGAACGAAGTGATGGGTCAATAGCGTGACCGGCATCGCACCAATGAGACGTAAATAACTGTGAGTTGAGATCGTCCTCGTGGGAAACTGACCAGGAGCCAGCGAACCAATCATCATTGGAGACGGCTCCAAAACCATGAAAAGACGCGTCCGTTTGGATATAAAGAGACTTGTGAAAATTGAGCATCATGCGGCGGCCGTTGAACGTGACGAGAAATTCTTTCCACCAAGAGATATCAGCACGTATATCAGATGTTAAACGACATCGGTGAGAGGAGTGTTTTAGCCTGTTTACACAATCAATCACGCGACGGAGGAATGTGCGTCCCCCATGGACAACTTGGCACGCGAAGTTTAACGTTCCCGCAAGAGATTGCAATTGACGTTTGGAGGCTGAAACCTTCTGAGAGAATGCAGAGATGAGTTCATTCAGCCGTGATAACTTATCCGCGGGTAGTCGAATAGACATAGCCGAAGAGTCAAGTTCAATACCTAAGAACGTAACGCGTTGGCTTGGGGAAACGATCTTATGCCAGCTCACGTTAAATCCAAGAGAATGGAGTAAATTGATAAGAGTGACAAGCCCACGTTGACATTCGGCATGAGTGTTTCCGATGATTAGAAAGTCATCAAGATAATTGATCACGGCATGAAAACCACGGCGGGCCATCATGCGAACAATGGCGTTAGATAACCGATTGAAAATGGATGGTGCGCACGAGAGACCGAAACATAGTCTATTATCCACATAATAATTATAGCGGGTAGAATCTTGTTTGCCAAACATCCAACGGAAGCCTTGTAATTCACGGTGAGGGGGGAAAACCGGGACCCAACGCCACGCAGATTCGATATCAACGATCGAGTAAAAACAATTAGCAGTTGAAAATGACACAGCGGTGTCAATTGAGTTCATACGAAACGTTTCCAAGTCACGCTTAATGTGATCGTTCAGTGAAAAACCATGCGGGCGACTACAGTCAGTAATTGGGCGGGATTTCCCTGAATCCTTTTTGGGTACACGGCCGATAGGGTGAACACAACGGGGTTTAGTGTGAACCATCGAGATGCGGCCCAAGGCGAGTTCCGTTGAAAATAAATGATCCAATTCCGGTTTAAAGTCGGGGCACGTAGCACTAGAATAATTGTCAGTTTCGTAGTCGTCGATGCAAGATGGGTCAGATTCGTGAATGAGCTTAAAACCATAACGTAAACCATCGAGAATAAAGGCTCTATCTGGGTCGTTAGCAAGTTCGAAGTTCCAAGCGTGGAAACGTAAGGGGCAATCCTCAAGCGGGGGAATACTATAGTCAATGGGGGTAGAATGATCAATGGATGTTGGAAGCAGATTGACCTCAAGCGGGGCCTGTTTCGAATAAACCGTTCATTTCTTGCCTGCAGCAATGCTAGCGGCGCCTGAACAACTCTTGCCCTTGTGTTGAGTTGAAGAACAGTGTATACACACGTGCTTGTAGCGACAAGACTGTGGATTAGGACAACCGTTTGGGGAAAAATTCCAGCGAAAACAGAACTCCTCCGCGGTTGACCCACGGTTGTCCCCGCGACTGTCGTTGGTTCGGGAAGGGCGCTGAGCCACGGCCGCGTCAAAATACTGGGCACTCAGGTCATCTAAGTTCGACCCCCAGCTGTAATGATCTCTTGCCTTTGTGGCACGATAGTCTTGGTCGAAGGCAAGGATGGCCTTAGTTTGAAAACGAGTTCCTTTGATTGCCAAAAACTTCAAGTAGGTAAGGTAATCGGCGGCCTCGCGAGGGCTCTTTGTGAGAAGAGACTCGAGGATTTTAACGTTCGCGAGCATGAATTGCGCGTAGGACAGCTGCAAGGGTTTTAGCTGTTTACCATCAGGGCCATAAATATAGTCAGAAGGCAACAAAGGCTTACCTTCCGGAGTAGTGTTTCCATCGGGGGTCACCGACGAAGTAGTGGCAGCTGGAGAAGTAGCAGAAGAAGTAGTAGCAGCGTTGGCCGTCTGGAAATCCTGAGTCGGAATAGGAGAGGAGAACTCCACTTCTAGTTTTGAAAGTTCCTCCTCCAAATTCAGTCCCGGGAGAAGATCACTCTCCTTTGGAGTAACAGCGGCTTTGTCCTCTTGGGGATCCTCGTCTTCTTGCCGAAGGCGGGAAATCACGCGGCGAAGGAGGATTTTGTGGCCTACAACGAAGCCCATGTCAGCCAAATCCTACTCCGTTATGGCGGCCAAAAACGACTTGGATAGGATCTGGTTCTGAGCCAGCACGTCCAATACATCTTCAGGAATGTCATTTGATCGACAAAATTTAGAGAGCCAAGTACTCTCAGGGGTGGATTGCTTGATCACTTTCTTGGAGCTTTTCCCTTTAGAAGGCATAGTAGAAAATGCGAAGGCGAAACAATAAAATACAATAAAGGCTAAATGTTACAGGGCTAAGATCTGCTGAGTTATGATACATATGATACGATATCTTAGACCTAAGGAAAACACGTGTCACGCACAGATAATGACTATTTATCACTTGCTACGTATTATACTCCCATTGGATAGAATCCAATACTGTACATTTATCCTCATTGCAGCGCGCAGAGCTGGCGTCTGCGAATTATATTATAAACATCACAAAATAATATTTAAATTCAGCAACCCGCTTTATTATATCTAGTGTTTTCTAAAATTTCCGACTTTTCTTGTGTATGTAGAATGCCATTCTTATCCGTAAAGATGATCCGCATAATGTTTTCGCGAATCAAAAAATCTTGAAAGCAAACTTTATTTCAGAAAGCGCTATTTAATTCAATTATATTTACTAATGTGCCTTTACCATGTTTATTGGCTTCATGAAGAAAACATTCGAACAAGTTTGCGTCTAATGTTTCCCAAACCGTGACTGCTTTCTGTTACATTTGAAAAGACTACTTTTAAAAGCAATAAAATCAGTAAACGACCGGGTTATTTTTCAATTTTAGCAATTCTCAAAAACTGTATTACGCGACATTCCGTTGACTCTGTGTTTAGAGTGAACAAAAGCTCACAAAAGCAACTTTTTCTCGGTCTAGAATAACAAGTATGACACAAAGAAAAAGTCAATCACAAATTGATATCAACATAAATTCTCACCGAAAAATGAAATTTCTTTTATGGTAAAGTCCCTCGCCTGCATGAAAATTCTTTAAAACTCCGCTTCTTCGGATTTGATCGCCCCGCACTGATAAAACTTGAAGCAAGATTTCGTCGCTCGTCGCTTACAGCTCTCCTTTTTCTCCACTACAGCGGCTTCTGAGTATTCTTTAAAGCTTTCTCTTTCCATTTTGAGTATTTTGAATGTGTGTTATTATTCCGACAAGACAAAACTATGGTTTTGGAAACCAAGCACATGCCGAGCGCGGCAGACATTTTTGTAGAATTTTTATGTGACCTGCGACCCGGTTAGTAATAATATATGCGTGCATAAATTTGCATGCACCAATGTGACAAAAAGACGAAGAAACGCGACCCATTTTATACCTCATGCGCTTACTGCGCATGAGTAATTAATTAACTGAAATTGTATCTACTGTTGTAATTAACGGTGTGAAATAAAATTGTTGTTGTTGTTTGTTGTTAACAAACGTGTGGCCTTGTAGTTTTTGCACGCGCGCATGATTGACGGCTAAATTCTTTTTGCTTTGTGAGTTAATATTTCATGCAAATTTAGTTCAGTGTATTACACTAATAACATTAAATAGAGAAAAATTAACTTTTTGTTCTTCTTTTTTTTCAGTTTGCTTTCTTCCGCCCGTAAAATATTTTTTTAAAAACTAATAATGGATGATAGCTGGGAAAAGCAACTCAAAATAAATAGTCTTGCAAATCTAGCGGTTATAAGATTGTCATGGATTTTAGTCAAGTAGAAAGCGCGTTTATATATTCAGTTCTATTGGAACCATCTGTAAAAAAGATCACAGATAGAAATAAAATTTTATCCTTTGCTCGAGTTGATTCAGAAATGAGTATGAGGGTAAAGGCAGGGAATCCAAAGGGAATCCACCAACAAGGCATGCAAAGCTATTGTATCATTGTTTTAAAGTAATTATTTACATATGAAAAGGCTTGAGTATTCACTTTCACTAATTAAATGGTATGGTTGTATCTAACTAGCATATTTTAAAATGGGATGAAGGTAATGACTATTGTTACGGCACATTTTTCAGTGAAAAGTAGATTTTTCTCCTCCTGGAAAATATCTTAAGAGTCCGTCCACGAGAGGGCCAGGCAAACGTGACACATGCCATCTCACCGATTTCTTTCAAACTTTCACAGATTTTTAGGTTCACTAAGTTATTCAAGAAACCAAAGTGGTTCGGTCCCCTGACCATTCCCTGGGGTATTAGAGGCCCCACCTCAATTCCCAGGGGTAAAACCCAAAAATATACCTTAAAAATGCACTGACAAGAGACTTCTCTCAAACTAACAGAATGTAATGGATTCTAATCTAATTTCATCCAACAATTGCTGGAACCCTTAGGAACTGAAAACTTAAAGTTCATGCAATTAAATATTATTCCTGTCAATTAAGAGCTGTCAATCATTGACCATGTCACGTAACTTCGTCAAATTGTACTTTTCCAAATGCAATTATCTCCAATGGGCAACATTGTTATTCAACAAACGTTATACTACTATATAAACCTATCCTAGTACTATGTTTCTGTTAAAAAAAAAATTTGGCATCTGTCAAATATTCTTAATGGCATTCCTTTAAAGCAAGTGACCAGCGTCTTCAATGTGCTTTTTTTTTCGACACAGAGAATATCAAAAAAAAAGTCCGCAATGCGAACGTGTGGGGGCTTCTATTAGAATCATTGATCAAAATATCATTGTTCAAATAACTGGAATTGCTTTTTGCAAATTCATTTAGTACATTCAACTATACACTTAGTAATTGGACTGAGTGGAGTAGGGAATAATCGGGCGAGTAATTTCAAATCAGCCGACCACTTAGTGCGAGGAAGATTTGAAATTACGAGAACGATTACCCGGATTTGTACGACATGAAGTTCAATTACTAATTAATCGCATCAATAACAAAATTCGAGATTAAAAAGTCTATGTGGAGTTTTTTGTACTATTCAATTACAAAACGTTGTAATCGGGTAGCTGTAATTGGACAGCCATGTGCGCTAATTACATAACAAATAGGCACATCATCGTGTATAAAAGGAGTGGTTAAATTGTTGGAAACAACTTGAAGTGGATGTAAAAAACAGTGATTATAGTTAAAGTAATTAACAGAGAGCCCATCATCTTCACCAGTCCTGAATTAGGAGTGTCAGTAAAATGGCCATTAGGAGTTGGGTGTTTAAAGTTATTTTTTCTGTTTTTATTTGTTCAATTCCAACTTCGGCTAGAAAGTAGATGAAATGTTCCAACTTCCCGGGGTGCATAACGTTGTTCGGCAGACGCTCGTGAACTTTGTTTCTTGTACGGTTGTTTTTCTCTTGCAAACATTTTGCAAGGGCCAACCTTGAATTAAGCGGCTGAAATTGCCCGTTCCGAACTTTATATGAAGACTGGGGACGATGATTTAAATTTTAATTCAATTAAAAATTGGAGACCATCACAAGAAAGATCGCATTAAAATTAGTTCGTTTACCAAGTTTGGGGTTGTTCAATAGTAGTTTAGCTGAAAAAAAAAAACCTCTTGAAGTGAATTTTGAAGAGACATAAATGGGCCGTTGTTAGATGCCATAACACACTTCCTGTTCATGAATTACTGTATTGTAATGTGTGCACTTCGTCAAAAATTGAAACAATAACTGGCATATCAGTTAAGAGCAAATAATCATTTGTTCGCACAGAATATCTTATAGAAGTGTACAGGTTATTTCCAATAACCAAAATATTATTTATTCAAAGTGGAAGAAGTCCACAAATTAGTCAAATTAATATATTCTATATGATGGTAAATAATAGTAGTAAGTGACATTGGTACACATTGGTTACCAGCATTTTCTCCAAAAGAGCGATTTATTTCCTTGACTGGAGGGAGCACATACTGTTGTTGTTGGGTCAATGACATCAGTAGTATGGGAGGGTTGGTGATTCGGGACCACCCAAAATAAGCCCCCAAAGGCCCGAATTACCGCCCCCTCGGATTCATTGCATTCATCCGTGGGGCGGTAATTCGGGCCTTTGGGGGCTTATTTTGGGTGATCCCGAATGCACCAACCCCCCATACTACTCTAGTCTGTTTATATATATGCTGCTCCGGTACGAGACCACCCCAACACAGGGGGGGGTATTACCAATTGGAGAAATCACACCCCCTGTATATACCCACCCACATGGCAATGGCACAGCAGATCGATATGAACATGGCGGCTCAAGGTCTTGACTTTAACCCAAGGAACCAAGACTACTTTGGTGATTGGTTGCATGGCTATAAGATGAACGTCCCTGATGACTACCAAATCAAGGACCTCAATTCATTCTTCATAGCTAATAGGGCGGCTATTATCCAGACAATAGCACGCGAAGTTACAGAGCTTGGTGGAGTGAAGGTCACTTTGTCATTCGATGTTCACTTTTCAATGGAAGGCGATGGCAATCGAGAAATTGATCACTTCTTTTGGAACGTTAACCCACTGATTGTAACACATCTCTATAAGCTGCGAGAGGAGGGCATCCTGGAAGGCATTGTCAATGGTTTTAAGGAAGAGATTGCCAGATGGCAGCAGATGGGTTCTGGTTGGGTGATTGATAAAATCAAAACTGTTTACCTTGAGTTCGGGATGTATCAACCACTACGAGGTGGTACATTTATACCAATCCCATCAAAACTCAGGTCAAAGCAGGCTATCATCAATGTGAAGAACAATGACAACCGGTGTCTCCGCTGGGCACTGTGGTCGGCATTGTTCCCTGTAAATGCTCACTCAGACCGGCCAGGTAGTTATCCCACTGATGATGGCCTAGACTTCACTGGAATCGATTTTCCAACACCACTGAGTCAGATATCCAAGGTTGAGCGTCAAAACAACCTTCCAATCAACATTTATGGATTGAAGAACAATAAGGTGGTTGTAATTAGAGTCAGTGAGTTAGAGGACCCCAATCTGCGAAGGATCAATCTGATGATGCTCACAGATATGCACACCTCGCATTACTGCTGCATCAAGAGCATGAGCAGGCTCCTACACAGTGAGTACAACGTAGGGCGCCGTATGCATCACCGTGACAGGTGCCTCCAAGCCTTTTCTTCAGAACGGGTTCTTACTGACCATCTCTTCTACTGCAGGGGAGTCAACGGTAGGCCGGTACGAGCTGAAATGCCAAAAGAAGGCGAAAACTTCCTTTACTTCCAGAAC
Source organism: Dendrophyllia cribrosa (assembly GCA_024195265.1). NCBI lineage: Eukaryota > Metazoa > Cnidaria > Anthozoa > Scleractinia > Dendrophylliidae > Dendrophyllia > Dendrophyllia cribrosa. The sequence continues at coordinate 3,410,180 of JAJLRJ010000011.1, read as the reverse complement.
TTCCAGAACCAGATGAAGAAGCCTTGGGTCATCTATGCTGACTTCGAAAGCATTGTCGAAAAAGTCCACGGTTGCATACCAGATCCCCAACAGAGCAGCACCACTGCAACATCCGTACATAAACCCTGCGGGTTCTGCATGTTAGCTGTTCGCTCTGATGGAGAGACAAAGGGACCTTATCTATACAGAGGAGAGGACGCTGTGCCAGTCTTTCTTAACAGCCTTCAGCAGCTGGAAGGAGAGATCAGAGACGAGCTGCAACGCAAGGAACCACTCTCCATGACAAGAGCAGACTGGGCAGATTTCAACCGTGCAACAGATTGGCACATCTGTGACAAGTCTCTCGTCAAGGAGAACCACAGGGATGCCATTGCGGCCTATGACCCAGACACAGGAGAATATTTGGGCTTCGTTCATCGGCACACCAAACACCAACAGATGCTACCAAAAGACATTCAAAGTTTACATCCAGCACTATGATGGTGAATTGGAAGCGTTCCCATTTATTGGGCCAAGAAACCAAAGGCAGACCCCTCCTGAGAATTCATTAGAGCAGACCGATTGTCTGTTCTGTGGAGAGTCCCTTACCCAAGACTCTGTTCGAGACGCAGTCAAAGATCATTGCTACATCACAGGCAAATATCGGGGTGCGGCTCACAGTGATTGCAATATAAACTATTTCCGCACCAACCCGAAAACGGAAATAATCCCTGTAATATTTCACAACTTGAAGGGTTATGATGCACACCACATCATGAGTGGAATTGCGGATGTGCATTCCGATTTGAAATGCATCCCAAACAACATGGAGAAATACATCTCTTTCTCTCTTGGCAAGCTGAGGTTCATTGACAGCTTGCAGTTCATGCAGTCAAGCCTAAGCGTCCTGGTTGAAGCAAACAAGCCAGAGTCCTTCACAATCACGGCAAGCCATGAGAAGAACCAAGCCAAACGCAAGCTTATTTTACAAAAAGGGATTTACCCTTACAAATATATGGACTCTTGGACTCGATTCGATGAGATCTCTCTCCCGCCGAAGGATGCCTTCTACAGCGAGCTCAAGAAGGAAGGCATCTCAGATAAAGAATACGCCCACGCGCAAAAAGTGTGGGAGGTATTTGGATGCAAGACGCTTGGAGATTACCACGACCTCTACCTTGAGACAGATGTGCTTCTTCTGGCCGATGTTTTTGAGAACTTCCGAAAAACATGTCTGAACCACTACAAGCTTGACCCGGCACACTATTATACAAGCCCGGGCCTTTCCTGGGACGCCCTTCTCAGGTATACGGGAGTCAACCTGGAGCTGCTCACAGACGTCAACATGCACCTCTTTGTTGAAAGAGGTTTGCGAGGTGGTATATCCATGGAGAGTAGGCGCCACTGCAAGGCCAACAATAAATATCTTCGTGACCACAACCCCAACGAAGAGTCAAGTTACATCATGTATCTCGACGCGAACAATCTCTATGGATGGGCCATGAGTCAGCCTCTCCCAGTTGGCAAGTTCGCATGGTGCCCTGTCTTTCCAACACAACACCAGATCAGGAGGTGGAGGTCAAACAGAAAGATTGGTTACATTCTCGAGGTTGATCTTGAGTACCCCGAGGAGTTGCACGATGAGCACAACGCTTATCCTCTTGCCCCAGAAAGGCAGGTCGTTCCAAAGGAATGGATGTCACCATACCAAAGGGCCTTGGCAGAGGGACAGCCAGAAGACAAGACACAGAAGCTGCTCCTCACACTAAGCGATAAATCCCGGTACGTGTTGCATTACAGGACACTCCAGCAGTACCTGGATCTTGGAATGAAGTTGAGGAAAATCCACAAAATCCTCAAGTTTGAGCAGAGGGCGTGGATGGAGCCATACATCTCCCTGAACACCGAGCTCAGAAAGAAGGCCACTTCCGACTTCGAGAAGAACTTCTTCAAGCTCATGAACAACTCCGTCTTCGGTAAGACAATGGAGAACCTCAGAAATCGAATCGACATAAAGTTTGTCCGACCGCACGAGCAAGACAAGATTAGAAAGCTTATCGCAAGCCCACTGTTTACTAGAGCAGCGATCTTTGGAAGCAATCTGGCGGGGATCCAGATGCAGAGGGAGAAAATCCTCTTCAACAGACCAGTCTACACAGGCATGTGCATCCTTGATCTCTCCAAAACACTGATGTACGACTTCTATTGCAACCATCTCAAGCTGAAATATGGTCCGCGAGTAGACCTACTCTTCACAGACACAGACTCCCTACTCCTCGAGATCAAGACGGAGGATGTCTACAAAGACATGGAGAACCTTCGGGACGAACTCTACGACACAAGTGACTATCCCAAGGACCATCCACTCCACAGTCAGCTTAACAAGAAGGTCATCGGCAAGATGAAGGACGAGTGCGCGGGTAAGCCAATCTCGGAGACTGTGTGTCTTCGCTCGAAGATGTACTCCATCCTTCTGGATGACGACAAAAACATCAAGAAAGCAAAGGGCACCACCAAGGTTGTCACAAAGAAAGAGATCACCCACCAGAATTACAAGGACGCCCTCTTCGACAGGAGAACCTTCAAGCACGGGATGGACAGACTCAGAAGCAAAGGCCACCAAATCTTCGGCGAGCACATCACCAAGACAACGCTCTCTCCCTTTGACTCCAAGCGCTGGATAAAGGATGATGGTGTTCACACTCTGGCATACGGGCACAAAGACATACCTAACCCCCGCTAGAGCCCAGCTGGTGGCAACTGAGTGCCCGGCGGCACAATCATCAACTCCTCACGAACAAACCCTCTCTTGGGTCCATCGTAGAGATAATAAACCACTGGTTCATTCGGCTTGGTGACAACTCTCTCAACGTTGTAGACCTTCAAAGACCAGATCGGATCGGTCGCACGCCATCCACCCCCTTCCAGCTCACCGGGCTGGTACAAATATCTCACACTCACCCATGGTGGGAGCTTCTTCTCATTCGCCCCAACAGGCCTAGCATATGGTGTCGCAGGCTTGGCTGTTATTGCTTTCTCGTTGATCGCATCCTTTGGCTTCTTGCCAGTCAGTCGGGTTACTTCATTGTTCAAGGCTAAGACAACATCTGGCAGTCTTTTAACCCAAGCAGTCGAACGACCAGAAGGCATATTCATTTCAACAGCATACTGATAACCAAACAGTCTTTCAGCCAGGGTGCGATTGAATCTCTCCACAATTGCTTGGTCTCTGTGGATATTAACCCGCCCGCGGCGAATGGCCGTTTTGTTGTTTTCCATAGCCTTAGTCACAGCACCCATAAACTCTTTCCCAGGGTCAACTTGCAAGAGTTGAGGCCATTTCTAAGGCCCGCGTCTATATATCTGTGCAAACGCTTTAGCCACCTCTTCAGACTCTTTCGAAGTCAGGGGCTCTGCTGCTTTGAAACGGCTAGCCACATCAACAAGGGTTAATGCGTATTTGTACACCTTTCTCCCATGAGGAAGTTTGTCGTGGGGCAGGAAGAGAAGATCCGCTTGATGCACTGCATTGGGTAATGAGACATCAAACTTGGGCCGAGGGATATGACGTGGCGCCGGTAGATATATTTGCCAAAGGGCTTGTTTGACAAGCCATTTCTTTGCGACATCATTAGAGACCTTAGCTGCTGCAGCTAGCTTTTTCACAGCGGCAAGACCTTTCCAGTAGCCTTTCGGACTGTAATAGATCTTTAAGAGTTTGGCCTCCATTGTGCGTATATATAGAGTTTATGAATCGGTGAAATATGCCCATGTCTTATGCGGCCGGAGATGTGTTCGGCCCACGGCCATGCTGTGCAAGAAAAAGGAGCGCCTCTTCAATATCTCTGGCCACATCAATTTCTTTAAAACGGTCGGGAAAAAGGTTTCTAGCTAGTTCACGCCCTTTATGAGCCGCTTGTTTTATTTCCTCAGTTTCTTGAGCCGTTAGGAATGTTATGACTGTGCGAAGCAATTCATGATATTTTTCCGGCACGGATGTGGGCCTTTCTTCAGCAATTTTCTGAAGCACTTGCGCTACTTCCTCAGTTTGTTTATCCAAGGGGCATGCCGGTAAAAGGCGCAACTGTTCCATAAGATCGTCACGCTCTTCTTTAGAAAAGGCGGGTGTAACCATGGTATATATATGGGTTTTAAATTTTTTAAATTTTAAAGAAAGCGATAAGCCGCATACCCACCCGCAAGCAGGGTGCCTCCAAGGAACACAAGTTCACCAGTCTGTTGTTGTGGGCTGGGCTTGTAGAAGTCCGAGAACTGAGGCTCTTTGTAGTCTTTGATTTGTTTATCTGGTTGTGTTTGGTGCATCTGGTTATACAAGACAAGGGCTTGGTCGGTGGTTTGGAAGTTTTTGCTAGCTTGGTGTTTAATCCGATCGTTGGCTGCAATCCAGTCGAGGAGCTTGGTGCGGTCCTTCTGGTATTTGGCGTAAGCCGCTTGGTATTGTTCCAGGGCGTGGTCATGTCGGATTTTCTCATCCATTGCTGCCTTTCCGTTATCACCAGACAGATATTTCGCGAGATAATTGCCGCCAGTGAAAGCGGCCGCATTAAGAACAGCGCCAAGGGCCATTATTGCAATCGAAGCCATTGTGGTCGTGTGTATACATATGTTTTTTATATGTTGTGTGGGAGGATTTTCTGGTCCTCGAGATATTTCTTCAGCGCAATGGTGCCAGCCATGACGACTGTGAACTTGACGTAGTTCATCAAGCTTGCACTGGGGTCGGCAGTGAAGTTTTCTTTGATGGTCTTTTTCCCAATCCAACCAATACCGGCGACAAGGCCAGTGATTGTTGCGGCGTCGAGGATAGACTTCACAAGCTTGTTGTCAGACATGGTTTCTGCCCAGTATACATATGATTTTTTATTTTTTCTGACTCGGGCTCGGCCTCGGACTCGGGTTCGGCCTCGGACTCGGGGCTCCTCGACCTCGGCCTCTGTCTCGGTCTCGGCCTCTGTCTCGGTCTCGGACTCGGCCTCGGACTCGGACTCGGACTCGGACTCGGACTCGGACTCGGACTCATACACGTACACATACTCGGGCTCGTTGTGCCTGTTCATTACCAATCTGTAAACTGTTTCATAGGCGGTCAAGTTAAATCCAGCCCATAAAAGAATCACACCTCCGACTGCAGCCCCATTCATCGCAGCCTGGAAAAGATTCATGGTGCAGTATATATATGTTTTTTTATTCCATTTTTTTAATTCCTTGTCTTACCGGAATTCGAGATGGGGGCGTTGCAGCGGGGGTTGCAGCGGGTGTTGCTGGTGTGTTTGTTTTGCGTCCGAACCTTTGCATTATGGCCTCGCGCTGGTAATAAACACCCGCTGCAGAGACAACCAACCCTCCAAACCCCAGAATATAAAAGATTGAGTTGTTGTTGCTGTCACTTGTTGTGTCACTTGTTACACCACTTGTTGTGTCACTTGTTGCAGAATTGTTTTCACTTGTTGATGGTGCAGGCTTTTGTTCTTCGGCCTTTTTCTTTGCTTCACGGGCCAGGCGGTTGCGTTCTGCTAGCCTTTTGCCAGAAGCAACGCGGCCGGGGTTCTTTTCTGTTGCGGGCTTTGTTTTCGGGATCTCAGAGGTAACACGTGCAGGTGTTGGAGCTGGAGTTTGAGTTTCTTCAGGGATCGTCTCGAGTGGTGTGGCCATAATGGGTATATATATGCTTTTTTATTTTTTACAAGATGTGATAAGTGTTCTGCCAGGTGTGCTGACAGGTTGCTGTCAGGTTCCAGCCAGGTTCCTTCAAGGTTCCTGCGAGGTCAACACAGGTCCCAGCCCAACTTCATCAAAGCCCTCAAGTGGATAGCCTTCACTGTCTCTGGTTGGATGTGTGGGTTGGGGTTGAGCTTCCAATTCTATCAAATAAGCCTTGTGATCAGGCTCTCGTTCAAACTTGATGTGGTTTGTTGTGATGAGAGCAGCATTGGCAAGCGCCAGCCATCGTCCGCATCGCAGGGCAAGACCCCCAGCAAGATTTACCAGCTCCAGGTTGATGATGTAGTTGTTCTTGAGTTCTTGCTGCAACTCCTTAACATCATCAATCGGGGCCACCATACCAACGCCTTTGGTCACGAGCATGATGGCGGAATCAATTAGGGATTCGGTCGTCTTGTTGCCGACGTAGGCCTCGTACCTTTTGCAGTACTTCTCAACGTCCTTGTCTGACAACCGATTGACATGATCGTGTGTGAGCTGCACGCCGATAGCTTCTTTTGCCTTGTCAGTTGAAACAAGGATTGCAAGACTCTCACGTTTGGCAGGAATGCCATTGTCACACACTATCCCTGTGGGAGGTGCAGTACCAGGGATGGCCTCCAGCATCTGCATTACTTCGTTCAAGGCGACCTGGTCTTCAGCTGCTTCTGCCATCATCAGGGTATATATATGTTTTTTTATTTTTCAATAATTGTCTTGATGTCGGGCAAAAGGGTTTCAAGCTCACGTATAAGTCCCGCCGTGGTGTCTGGCATAGAATTCAACTGCAATGGATATCTGTTGAGAAGCATGAGGCGCAGATCCGCCTCACCAGCGGCTTTGATAATTTTGTTTTGCGCATCAAGTGTGTGTTTGTGCAATTCATCCAAAAGCTGTGAAAGCACAGTGAGCTTGTGTAGACTGTTTGGCGCATTCATAGCATGTATTGTATATGTGTACTGTATATATTTGTGTGGATGTATATTTGTGTACTGTGTTTAAACCTTGTACTCAATTCCATACGGGTGTCTAAGAGAGAAAACCAGGTGGGAGAACTTGCGGGATTTGAGCCTTGCGATAAGCTCTCTGTATTCCTCATGGGAGAGCTCGCCGGCATAGTCTTCGAAGATGGCCTTAGTTGTCTTGCTGGAGGGCGTGTAAAAGAGGACGATCGCTGCAATGTTATCACGATATGGCTTGGCAATGCTGGTGATCTGCTGGGTCAAGACCCACACGGATATGCCGTCATGCCTTGCGCTGAACCCCAGATTGACCAGCTGACTTGTGCGGCCTTTGACATCTTTGGAGGCGGCGCAGTCATCGAGAATGAATAAAGTGTTGGTGCATGTGAAAAAGAAGCTCGCCAGCTTCAACCAGGCTTCGATCTCATGCTGTTGGCAGACAATCACGAAGATGTGCGGATCGCGGTTCACGAAGCCATCGTATGTCTTGTTCTTGACAAATGTGGGGCAGAATAAAACGATGTAATCAAAACAACCCCTAAAGGGTCCTCGCAGTTGGTTTAGAAGATACTGTGTCTTGCCATTGTTAGTGGGGCCCACGATTAGTGCGTTGAATGGCAGCTTTCTTGGGTCCATAACCAACACCTATATTAGTTGGTTTGCAAACTAGCGGAGAGGGGGCCTTTGCCAGAAGTCTTTGTATTTCATTGTGTGATAATGGTCCGGTGGATGGCAGGGGAGCCGGCTTAGCATAGAAGTTGATCTTGTTTGTGGCCATGGGGCTGGTCATGGGCTGGTGGGTATATAATATGTTCGTGTGTTGTTCGTGTGTTGTGCGTATGCGTGTGTTGTGCGTGTGTATGCGTTTACTTAGTACTGTACAGATTCCAGCTGCTTGTCCACGATGTTCATCTGTGAGTCTGAGATGGTGAAGATGTGGCAGTTTGCGGTTCCCGAGCCTTTGCCGTCTCGTTCAATCTCGAGTTGCACGCCATCCTGTGTGTTGACGAGCCGTTGGCCGTTCCCGTGCAGGGCTGTGTCAGCCATGGACCGCAGGTCAATCCAGATACCAAACTTGTTGCCTGTGAGATATTTGGTCAAGTTCATGTTAGGCCTGCCGCGCGTGTGTGGGGTAAAATGCCGGGTTATTTCATTCCACATGTCAGTACCACTGACGTTGTAGATCCTGTTTGGAACACCGTTGACTGTGACCTTAACTTTGGTGATGTCGGGATTGAAATAGTTCTCAGAATCCCTGGCACCCGCTACATAGGGATTGATGAACAGCAAGAGGATGCCATTGAGAGACCGGCGCTGTGGGTTAACCCGAAGATTCAGCCGAGTGTCAACGCCTTTTGTGAAGGGATGCACCCGATCTCGCATTACGAGGTCATAAGCGAACTCCTTACCGCTAGTGTAAGATCTTGTTGCTTCGTCGGCCAGACCCTTACTCCTGATCGTCTCATACTCCAGCTGGAGGTTTTCCAACTTGTACACGAGCTTGTTTACGTCTGAGCCCCGGACAACTTGGCTTGCGGGGGCGAGGGTTAGTTCGAAGACCAGATCGTTATATAACGCTCGAGGGTATATGATTCCGTGATCAGTTAAGATTTGGTGATCCAGTTTGATGCGATACTTATTCTTGTATATTGTCTCCAGCTTGGTTTCCGCATCCACGCCTGAGGTCTTCTTGTCGCCAGCACCAGAGCGGATCTTACACAAATCCACACTCTGGATGCCATCCATAAGCATATTTTCCCGCTCATCGATTGATTTGAATAGGTCTTCGAAGATCTTGTAGATGTCGTACCCAACCGTGTCCTGGACAGTGGTGGCGGCAAACTTTACAACGAACCTGTCAACAAGGGCCCGAGAAACATTTTGCACGAGATAGTTGTTCACGTGCCCACCGGCTAGGTTGATGTTGAACACCAGTGCAAGTGAGCCGGACACAATAACATCGTGCTCGCCCAGCTTGGGCACCGAGACGTACAGTGTCTCACCGGGATTGGCCTCAGATGGGTTGAATGTGATGCGCTTAACGGTTCGCTCTGCCTTCATGGCGCCCAATGTCTTTTCACTGTGAGATGGAAGTAGATTCGGTTGCACAGCCATGGTATATATTTGTGTTTTTTAAATTTATATTTATATATCATCATGGCAGAAGGCGGATATCATATACCTGGTGAGACAACTGACAGAGACCGTCTCATCCCAGACACGGGGGATGATGATGATGACGGTGAGAGCCTTGAAGTAAGGTGGGATCAAATGTCAGAAGAAGAACGGCAAGAAGCCCAACAATGGGCCCAAGACACCGACCCCAACACCACGCAACCATTTAAACCAAACGCTGCTTCCACCCCGGCTGGTGAACAAGTGCCCTTGGCCACAAGAACAAGGTTGCCCCCAGAACAACAAGGCTCCCGCACTGAAGAAACCTCTTTCATTGAGGGGGCTACTCAAGGCAGGCGATTGTTAACATCGGATGATATGGCCTTTGATGAGGTTACGAGAGAGTTTCCCAACGCAGATAGAGGTCAACTTAATTTTCGGTACGAGCCGAAACCAAAATCAGGTGGAGCCATCATCGAGGTAAAATATCATACTAGAGACAAATGGTATCCTTTTCACACAAAAAGCCCTGGGAGTTTTGAAAAGACTTTCAACACTTCTCTTCCAAAAGAGATCAAAAGGGCTCTCGGAAAGTCTGTGGATGAAGAGTTAAATGAAACAAATGCTACATTTGAAGCAAAGCAAAAAGAACTGGAAGCAAAACAAAAACAACTACAACAATTAGAACAAAGAGCCACTGATGCACAAAAACTTCGCCGCGAGATGGATGCCATCAGAAATAGAATCGAAGAGATTGATGCCCAGATTCGGGAACTGGAGGACGCACATGGACCACTGGATAAGGAGGCAATACAAAGTCTGAAAAATGAAAAGAGAACTCTTGAAGCTAAGCATCAAACTAAACGAAAAGAACTTGGCGATGCGCAAAAAGCTGCTCAACAAGCAGACAAACTACAAAAAGAAATAGACAAACTCAAGCTTGACAATAGGGGTTTAACCGGCCGCTTAGAGGAACTTAGAGCAAAAAAGGACGCCATAAAACCCCTGGACGAACTGAAACAGAACAAAGAAAAGCTTGAACGACAGAACGCTGAAGACAGAATCGTAATAGATGAGAACACTTCTGAAAGAGAAGCCGCGGAAGCCCGGGTTGCTGAACGTGAAGAAGAGCTAGCAAGGCTCAATACAGAAATTGAGGTGCGGGAAAGGGGCATGTCTTTGAGAGAGAGGGTTAGAGAAATCTTCAAGAAATACGGATGGACCCTGCAAGCGATTGTTCTGGCAGCTGGCATCACCATCAGCGCTGTGGTACTCGCCACCTTGAACGGCCTGGCGAACGCCACCAAGGCTATTGGTAATGGACTTAAAGAGCTTGGCAAAAAAAGCCGCCAACGCCCTGCCTGGTCTCATTGGCTCAATTGTGAGCTTCATCTTCAAAGCGGCTGGAACGGTCATTTCCTTTCTGGGTGAACACGCCTGGCTGCTCATCCTTGCCGTGGTGGCCTTCCTTGTTGAAAGGATCACCAAGCGTGCAAAGTCTTGAACACTTATCTCAACCAAACGAAAAGCCCTGCCAAAGCAAGCGCACTCACAGCAATGAGTGTCTTGTTTACGTGATGTGAGTCTGGTGTTAGTGTGGGTGTGGGTGTGGGCTGTGGTGTGGGCTGTGGTGTGGGTGTGGGTGTGGTCATTGGTTTGGGCGCGATGCCCTGTGCCTGTGTAGCCTGTTTATGTATCGGCTTTGATGGGTGACTGTTTGGTGGATTAATCTTTGTCCCCCCACCGTCCATGAGGCGAAGTGAGGCTTTTTTTGTGCCCAGATTAACATCATTGTTCACACCCAGCTTCATCCCTTGCGTTGCCTCCTGTAGATTGTTGTTATACCCGATCACGCTCTCTGTGTTGATAATCATGCGCGATGGCATGAGCCAGCTTCCGGGCGCTGTCGCAAAGTCTAAGCGCACTTTCGTTGCTTGGATGGCAAGCTGGTAACGCTGTACGCTTGTTGCGATGTCGTTCAGTATTATGGCCTCCTCTAGATGGGTGAGGAAGACTCTCTGCGTTTCGAACGCCCGGCCTCCTCTTCCAATGATGCTGCTGCGGGTTTTGGCTTGTGAACCAAGAATGCAGTACACAAAGGCCTCGATTGATTGGTTCAAACGCGCGAGCCCTGGCTGTGTTAGCCCCTGTGCGTAATTTGGCACAAGGTGCTCGAACTGGGTGTCCGCCCCTTGGTCGTTGCGAACGAAAGATATTCCATTGGCGCGAAAGTTGGGGTCTTTTCTGTCAGTCACGCGCTCATCATTGAACAGAGCTAGATCGGGGTCTGGATAAGTGTAATCGGTAGAGATATTGCCCCCACCGTATTCCCAAATGTAGACATTCCCAAGACCGTGGTTCTTACCGTATGTGTAACGGAAGTCAGAACTGGGGTCGATGCCAAACTCTATGCAAATCTTCTTGTACGCGTCGATGTTGTACTTGTTGTCTTTCTGGTTGAATGGAGGGTCGTCTGGCAAAGCACTCACGCTTTGTTCCCCACCCATCTGGTAAAGAATTCGCCTTGTTGTGAAATGAACGTGAAACCGGTAAAACGACCTTAACTGTGGTGTTAGGGATAGACTTGAGTTCTTATCGAAGAGAATGTCACGCGAGATTCCGCAGCCGGTTGTTGCACACCACAGGGCGAAGGAGAGTTGTTGCGGCCAAAAACTCATATGCGGCCCACCGAGCCACTTTCTTCCGTATTTCGCGGTTGTGAATGAAATCTGTGTGTCCCTGAAGATAGTTCTGTATTTTGTTGTGAAATAATCAGTTGGCGTGACGTAAATCTTTTGCGACTCATCATTTAATATTGCGCCAATCATCGTGTCTTTGTCTATTGTGGTGGAGAAAGCAACAGCTGGGATTGATATTATTTGTTGCCCCAACGATAACTGATAAGGGAAACCACCGTCATAATGAAGGCCAAGAGCTTCTCTTTCGGCTTGAGTCCAATCTTTGTGGGGCATTTCTGTAACGAGCGCCCATGAGCCAGGGCCCTTTTTGTAAAGCACTTCCCCCGTGGCGGTTTTGTGGTCGTCGCCAAAATCTACTTGCACTTCAAAGTGAGACATATCGGCGCGAGGGAAACGCTTTTTAAAGTCTGAGATCGCCTTGGCCTTGGCCGCGGCAGAGAGCCTGGCAGCCTCCGGCGAACTCAACCAAGCCATTTCAGGATCAGGGGGTGGCTTTGGCATTACATGGGTATAGGCGTTTGGAGGCGAATAAAAAGGGGGTGGGGGCCCGTAATTGTGGCCGCCGATGTTTATACCAAGATTTGAATAAGGATTAAATCCACCGGGCCGTCTGCCAAACATGATTGTATATAATTATAATTATAAAATGTTAATTATGTACACAATGTTTTCCTGTGTATATATTTATGTTTTTCCCAATAAACTTACATATACACACCATGGTTGTGCTTACAGTTGCCACAACTTCGAACCCCTACACTCTGTACTTTAATCACGTGATCCAGAATGCACACTACATCCGCCTCCTGTCTGCCTCGTTATGTATTTCCCTTGGGGCACGCATAACGGTATGCGTGTCATATACACAGGAGTGGTATTTATACCACTCCTTGATTCACATTCGTTATTGAAGCCTACCAGTATTCTTACGACGAGGTTGTTCCTCGGGGCTACTTTTCATGGCTACTACAGAAGATTTAGATTCTTTGAAGACATTTATTCTTAAAGAGCTGAAAGATCACAGGGATATATTGGCAACGCAGCTATCAAAGGCTAACGACTGTGCAGAGTCGGCTCTGTCTATTTCACAACAGATTAAGAAGAGCGCCGATATCAACTTTAAAAGTATTCATAACGAGAAGAACTATAAGTTCAACCTCGAAACTATCGACAAGGCCAAGGCAGCCGCTTCTGCTGAGGACATACAACAGAAGAACGACTTGATTGGCGAGTTAATATTGTTTATCGAAGAAAGGAATCGAAAGATTAGGATTGCTGACTCCTCCGACGCCGGTTGGTTGACAGTTAAACATTATGAGAGCAACGCTGTTGCTCTTGATATTGACGATGATAAGAAAATACGAGCTGCCGAGAAAGAAGCCATCAGAGAACGAGCCTCTCGTAACAGATCCAAGAGAAATGTGGAGCGTTTTCAGAGCAGAAATTCACAATACTCTACAGCCCCCCGAGGTCTTTCCAACTATCAGCGAGGGTTCAGACAACCCTATCAGCCCTACTATGGTCCACAACCCTGGACCCAAGATCAGTTCAGGAATGGCTGCCGTTTCTGCGGCAGTTCAACACACTGGGTCCGTGATTGCCCCGTTCGCTTCGCCAAATCCCCTCGTGGAAACTCCACCTCTACCTCGACCAGAGCTCCCTTTTGCGGAAACTACGACCGCTAGTTGCCATAATGGACCGCGGAGTCCTATAGAGCAAGAAATGGATGAGTTAATATCAGATAAGTTTACTGATGATCACCTCATTGACTATTTTAGAAACAATCTATACGAATACGAACAGGGTACTTCAGTGCCTATTGTTAAAGGCCGGTTAAGAGCACATTTACATTTTTCGATCCAGTTGGGTGCTTCTGATTGGGTACTGAATATAATCAAGCATGGTTATTTCATTCCTTTTCTTTCCATGCCCACAAGCGTTGTGTTGCCTAACAACAAGTCTGCTAGGGTTAATTCAGCGTTTGTTTCGGAAGCCGTTTCATCCTTGTTAGACTTAGGTTTAATTACTGAAGTTTTTTCGGCCTCTACGGTTGTTAACCCATTGTCTGTTTCATTCAATTCGGAGCACAAGCCTAGGTTAATTCTTGATCTCAGGCATGTTAATCAGTTTGTGGCTAAAGAGCGGTTTAAAATGGAGGATTGGAAGGTTTTTGTCCAGTACGCAGTTCCAGGCGGTTTCATGTTCAAATTTGATATGAAGTCTGGGTATCACCACATTGATATCGCTCACGCACACCAACAATTTTTAGGTTTCTCTTGGCCACTCGGTTCGGATAAGCCTAGATATTTTTGTTTCAACGTTCTCCCGTTCGGTTTGTCTTCGGCTCCGTATTTGTTTACTAAATTGTTTCGTCCTCTCGTCAGACGATGGAGAGCACAGGGTTTTCATTTTGTATTATATCTGGATGACGGTGAGGGTTGCGAGGCGGATTTTGATAGTACCTCGTCAGTTTCTGAAAGCGTTCGTTCTGACTTGGCTAACGCTGGCGTTGTTGCTAATCACGCTAAATCAGTTTGGTTGCCGACCCTGGTTTTGGAATGGTTAGGTTTGTTATGGAACCTGCGTGATGGTATTCTGTCCATTCCACGCGCCAGGATAGATAAGCTCAAAAACGCTCTGCTATCGCTTAGAAGTTCTGTGCATAGCATTACTCCGCGTACGCTCGCTTCGGTTGTTGGTAAGATTATTTCTTTAGCGCCAGGCGTAGGCAATGTCACTCTCATCATGTCCAGATATTTACAGTCCGCCGTTTATTTTCGAGGTGAATCCTGGGAGATTCCTATCGATTTAACTAAGTATCAATATTTTTCACATTGCATGGATGAGATTGAATTTTGGCTGCTTAATTGTTCTAAGATCAATGGTAAATCACTTCTTCATTATTCCGCGCCCGTTGTTATCATTCATACAGATGTCAGTGCGTTTGCGTGCGGGGGTCATGGCCTGTGTGTCGATTCAGAGGAATTCGAGCTTTATTTCCAAGCTTTCACGTCCATGCAGAAAATACAAGATAGCAATGCTAGGGAATTATTGGCTATTCTATATGGGCTCCAATCATTCAAGTCATTGGTTCAAGGGAAAACCGTGAAGGTTTTTACTGACAATAAAAACGCAGTGGTCATAGCTAAAAACGGTAGCATGTCTTTTCGTTTACACGATTTGGCCATCAGGATCTTTAGATTTTGCGTGCGTCACAATGTTTCATTAGAGATTGAATGGATCCCCAGATCCCTGAACGATTTCGCAGACTGCACGAGCAGGATTGTCGATTATGACGATTGGCGCCTTTCTACGCAATTCTTTGATTACATTAGTTTAATTTTCGGTCCATTCGCTGTAGATCGCTTTGCTTCTTCTGACAATACCAAGTGTGCCAAATTTTTCTCTAAGTTTTGGTGTCCCGGTTCTTCAGGCGTAGATGCGTTCAGTGCCAGTTGGGCAGGTGAGAATAATTGGCTCGTGCCACCTATTTACCTCATCTCGCGTGCTATTTTTCACTTAGAGGCTACTAGAGCTCGCGGTGCCTTAGTGGTCCCGAATTGGCCCTCAGCGTTTTTTGGCCCGTTCTGTTCCCCAGACACCATTATCGGCCATCTATCAGTCAAGTTCTCGAGTTCGCGGATCCTTCATGGATTTTTTCTCACTATCAGCCTATCCCTGATACAGTCTTTTCGCCCACTCGGTTTAAATCCTCGGTTCTTGTCATTCTTCTTGATGCCACTTAGTTCATTTTTTATCATAGGGCGAAAAGGGGCTTATTTGGTTCGATTGATGTTGCATTACAATGCCATGGGTGGCAGAATCGAGATTGAACGACAACGGTTATTTATTCGGAAGCGTCTATTTTATTACATTTGTCGCCACGGGCGAACGTTCGCAAGGACATGGGTTGGTATACGTATTATATTTTTGCCGCCATGGGCGGCTGCACTAAGGCCTATGGGTTGTGCATATTTGTTATATTCGTCGCCATTGGTAAACTGGGCAGGCCATGGGCCATGCGTATGTGTTATATTTGCCCCCACGGGGGGAAAGCATGAAGGCCACGGGCCGTGCATTTTTCTTATATTTTGTCGCCACGGGCGTAAGTTCGAACGGCCATGGGCCGCGTATATCCATTACTTTTACCTCCGCGGGTGAAAGCATGAAAGGCCACGGGCTTTGTCAGTATACATTAATCTTAGTACATGTTATGTTGGTTTTCACGCCTTGTTGAGGGTCATCATTGATTCGGTTTGCTTCTGCGCTTATTAACATACAGTTTTTCTCTTTTTTACAAATCGCTTCAGATTTATTTCGAACCCTACGTCGAGAAGTCTCGCAGCGGAAGCATCTACCACACTTGCCAAAAGTAGAGCTCCATCCACGCTCAAAGGATACCTACAGCATTTTCAAATGTGGAAAGCCTGGACCTTGATGTTTCCCGAATGTCAGTATTTTCCCGCCAACGATACCTTTTTGGCGCTTTATTTAATTAATATCGCTCAGTCGGGTTATTCATTTTCGTATTTATCCTCCGCGTTTTATGCTATAAGCTTTTTTCATAGGTCATGCGCTGTTTTGAATCCATGCGATTCTGCGTTTACTAAGCTCATATTAGAAGGCTGCAAAAGAAGACTCGCATCGTCGGTTTCACACAGCAAAAGATCGCCTATTCTTCCCATTCATTTACATCAGCTTGTAGACAAATTTGCTACAGCCGATGCCACCCTTTCGGACATTAGAGATGTTTGTTTTTGCTTAATCGCTTTTGCAGCGTCTTTACGCTATGACGAGGTATCTAATTTAAAGTGGTCCGACGTTCATTTTGAGGCCACTTATTTTTCCATCTTTATTTCCAAGAGTAAGGCCGACCAATATCGGGAAGGTTGCACCAGACTAGTCGCCAAAACAGGCAGATCTACGTGCCCATATGCTATGCTCAACAGATATGCTAATTTGGCTCAAGATAATGTTCAGTCCGACGAATATGTATTTCGTTCTCTGGGTGGCAGCAAGGCGAGAGGATATTTCCTCAGACCTGGAACCAAATTTTCTTACTCTAGGGCTAGAGAGGTTATATTAGGCAAACTTAGAGCCATTGGTTTGGATACCTCCTATTCTGGTTTACATTCACTTAGGATTGGGGGGGCTACTGCCGCTGCCAACAATGATATACCTGACAGAGTCGTTAAGACACACGGTAGATGGAAAAGCGAGAGATCAAAAGATCTTTACTGTCGTGAGGACATTAAACACCAATTGTTGGTTAGTCTCAATTTGGACATATAGTCATGATAGTGGTCAGCAATCGGCATTATTGATCCACTTCCGACACCTGGTTCTTTGGGTTTGAGATTACTGGCGGGCCCTCCTCCAACTCGTGTGAGTGTTACATTGGAAATGATTTCTGTGCGGCTAAGCGTAGCGCAAGAGAACAGAAATGTATTTCCCTTGGGGCACGCATAACGGTATGCGTGTCATATACACAGGAGTGGTATTTATACCACTCCTTGATTCACATTCGTTATTGAAGCCTACCAGTATTCTTACGACGAGGTTGTTCCTCGGGGCTACTTTTCATATTTGCGTATTTTTCTGCCCCAGGTTATTATCATTATCCGCACCAGTTATGTATAAATTGTGTTTACGGTATACTGCAATCGCAGCATGTATTTCATCTTAGTTAGAATACATCCTATTTATATTGTATCTTTGGTATATGTACACATTCTGTAACAATAAAGATTACTGGCGGGCCCTCCTCCAACTCGTGTGAGTGTTACATTGGAAATGATTTCTGTGCGGCTAAGCGTAGCGCAAGAGAACAGAATTACAATTCGTGGCATAACTTGGCAGAAAAAGTGAAAATAGCCGCAGTCCCTTCTGGTGATAACCCAAAGACTACCATCATTGACATTGGCCCTGGGTTTGTTACTCCTAATAGCCTTGCAGACATGATAAATGGTAAATTTAAAGAAAAGGGTATTGCTCTGCAGGCAAAACCATATGAACTTGGCGTTCTTTCTATTTTAAACCCAGGACAAAAATACATAATATGGGTTTCCCCAAATCTCTCAAGATTGTTTCATATAGACATAAAAACGTATCCTAATTTTACCATAAAGGGTTTCAAACTTCCAGGCACATACTTTGTCTACTGCGATCTGCTTGACAAAGAACAGAACCTTCTCAATGGCAAACCTTCAAGCTTATTGGCTCGTTTTGATGTAACCGGAAAACCTTTTGAGAAGATCAACTACCAAGTGGCCCAACATGGCGTCTGGCATAGTGTCGATGGATCTGGTAAACATGTAAATGACATCACACTGTCGATCAGAGATGAAAAGAGCAACCTCGTTGACTTCAAAGGCATGCCCTGGGAATTTGAAATTGAAATAAAATAAACTTATATATACTCGCATCTGTCATGGTTGTGTTGACATTTGTCACGACTTCGAACCCAGACACGGTGTACTTTGATCACGCACTTCCGATGCCCAATTACATCCGGCTCCTGTCTGCCTCACTCACCAACTCGTGGTACAACTTGAAAGAAAGAGCGGTTATCTCAGCACCTGACAGTACTGGAAAGACTACTGAAGTGTTCTTAGTTCCAGGGTTTTACACAGTGGACAACTTTGTAAAAGATTTCATTGAGATAAAAAAGAATAGACCAGTTATTGATCTAACAGTTGATACACTCACAGCAGAAGGAATAATGTTAATTAAAAGTCCCAATAATGTAACGTTTAGTAAAAATCTGACAGATTTTCTGGGTATAAGTGGTACACCGTTTTGGAGTGCAGTTGTCAAAGGGTTTACATCTCCAAGCACTTACTTTGTCCACTGCGACCTGGTTGACAAAGAACAGAACTTGCTCAATGGCAAACCTTCAAGTGTGTTGGGGCGCTTCGACATTCGTGGGAAACCATTTGAAAAGGTTCATTACCAACCAACACCACAGCATGTCTTGCGTGACACCTCGTCTGGCGAATTTGTTAACTCTATCACACTGTCTGTGCGGGATAAAGATGACAACCTCTTTGACTTCAATGGGAGGCCCTTAGAATTTGAAGTTGAGATAAATTAAAAAAGCATATATATACCCACGCCATGAGTTCTGCCAATGTGCTTCCATCAGCCCCCGAATACAGCGAGACACAACCACTCTACCCTACGCGTGAGATCACTCAAATCAATGCAGAAGATTTCCGGCTCAAAAAGATTTCTGACTTGCTTAAGGAACTGTCTGGCGAAGCCGAGCACTACAGGCAAGTCGCAAAGAAATATAAACGAACCCAATCATTGGTTCATTACTCGGCGGTTGGCCTTGGGTCGCTTTCTGTTGGGCTGTCATCAGGAGCCCTAGCCACTGCATTGACTGGGTTTGGCATTGTTGCAAGCCCAGCACTTGCCGGCGTTGCCACGCTTTGCGGGCTGTCATCAGTTGGCTTTACAGCTGTCAACAAGAGGCTAGAGCGGAAAGTGACTAAACATGAGAAGATCTATACACTGGCACTGGCTAAACGCAACACTGTCAATGAGCTAATCTCAAAAGCTCTGGAAGACAAGAGGATCAGTGATACAGAATTCAACATAATTACTCGTGAGGTGGAAAAATATCACGAACTCAAAGCTGCAATCAGGGATGGTGTTAAGGCAAAAAAAGGCGTTGCCACTCAAACACAATCACCAGACCTCGAGAAACTCAAAAACGAACTTCGCAAGGAAGTCAAACAAGTCAAACAAGAGTTTCAGGTCTTCTCGCAGCATCCAAGTCCGATTTGAGAAACTAAACTCTGGATTTAACCTACAAATCTTGAGGGAAAAATCCTTTGCGTCCAATTGAATACACAACACGGTGTATATCCATGGAGAAGTTCGCTAAACAACTGGCTGATGTTCGGTCCTTGGACACTAAAGGCGAATACAAAGCCAAACTCGATGAGCTGGATAAAGAATACAAATTTATCCTCCTGCGCTCACTCGAAAACTACACCAAGGAAATACGGCGTTCAAACCTACCAGAACGCCTTCATCACATCAAGGAGTGTCTTTCTCCCGAGGCACAATATACCCCACACTCACCTTTCATCCTTTTGAATGAAAGGATAAAATTCTGCCAAAACTGCAAAGGCAAATTAAACCTCAGGATGTTTTCATCAGAACTTTGCTGTGAGGACTGCGGGCTATTAGAGCCTCTGGATGGTGTGACCTTCGATTATAACGAACTCTATGGTGGTGATTACAAAATTACCAAAAAAAGAATGTCCACCAAACACTACAACTTCAGAAGCTATCTCAACAAACATCTGAAAATTTGTGAACCCTACGTCTGCTTGTCCTCCGAAGAAATACAACAAGCAAATGATTCCTTCAAATCCATTGAAGAATATCTACCGAAAAGAATCTCTATGCCATTTGTGGCCAACAAAATCTTGGATACAATTGTACAAAAATATCCACAACGGGATATTGTCAATTACTTCTGGCTACAAGTTCCACAAAAATCAATGCATAAACATGAACAAAACTGGAAGATCATGCTTGAAAAGATGTGTGACATTGCGTTACTTGTCACGCGTGACACATTGCGTGACAGGTCAACAAGAAGGGCAAAAACCCTTGCAGGGGGGTGCCGGTGGCAGTTCTTTGCCTAGCCTAGGCTAGGACTTTAACCGCTGACAAGGCGGTTGTCATTTCCACATTTTACCTCTGGGAGCGAGGGCGAGAACTCCTAGGAGAATTCTGTTTGGCACCCCCCTGGAACCAGTAGGGCCGGAGCGGGCTCACCCGGGGGTACCGTCCACTGGAAGACATCCCCCTCTACTCTGTAATTCAATCATTCGCACAAGCCTTTAAACGGGATTCAGAAAGTTGGCCAGCTTTCACCTCCCTAGACTTCACCAAAATCTATTGAACTAAGAAACATATGTGGTGTTTCTTCTATTTATAGTGGCTAGTTCAACAATCCGCTTACTTGTGGTTTCGCTTTTGGTTAACACTGAGAAATTTAAGCAATACGCATGCGTATTGTTTCAATAAAAACCAAAATACTTTATAAATAATCCAAAATACTTTATTCTACATGAGCCGAGATACTTTATTCTACATGAGCCAAGATACTTTATTCTACATGCGGTTTTGCGGCAATAAAGTCGAAATACTCTATTCTGGTACGAGCTAAAAATACTATATTCTACATGAGCCAAAACACTATATTCTACATGCGGTTTTGAGGAAATAAAAACCAAAATACTTTATTCTTACCTTGTAAGATTGAGAAAACTGTCAGACAAATAACATATGAAGCTGTAGAATCCATCCTGGAAGTATTAGAGACTGAATCATCAGTTAAACAAGCCCAAAGAAGCACTTTCCTCTCGATCGTAGATCGATCTATAAAACTGCAAATCCGGAGATTTTTTCACTTTCTTCTGATTCTCTCACTCTGAAAGTTTAGGGGGCATTTCTCGAAGCTACTACGTCCACATCTGCAGTGTATTTTAACAAGATTGAAGTTCTGGTGTTATTTTATCGGCCAAAGTTTGATACCAATGGCCGCCGAAGTAAAATCGAAGTCTCTGGCCGCGTGGGGACTGAGACGGGCAAAGTGAGATATTGTATATATATGCAGCACGAAATGTCCAAATTACGAAAAGAGGGTTCTCTGGGGCAGTTTGCTAAGTAAAAACTTTTCCATCAGGGCACTGTCATCACCGATGTTGTTTTCAAAAGTTTCAATAGGCCTGGTTTTGTCAAGGTGTTTTTGTTTTGACAAATTTTCATGAAAACTTTTGACTGATTCGTGAATATTTTCTAAGAAATTTGGTTGTTTTGTTTCCCAAATTTCTGTCATGTCCAGCAGCTTCCATGCGAAAAAGGCTACTGACTTATAAAGGTTTGGGGGCCAATCTTCACTGAATGTCCTTCTGCCTATATCCTTCAAAAATTCTAAATCGTTTAGTTTCTGACCCTCATCATATGTCATATAAAACCAAGGGTAGGGACAAAACGTGGGGTACCCCATGGCCTAGGCCATGGTGTAGGCCATGGGGTAGGCCATGGCCTACCGGTGGTTAATTTCTTTAAAAAAAATCCTAAAAAATAAATAAATAACTCCTCTTGAATACTGTAAAATCTCTGTGTTGTCTGTTCCAGCCTTGTGCCACTTCATACAACTTAAAGACAGGTAGTTTGTGTTAAATGGAGGGGTAGACTAATAATTAAAAGGTGCAGGTTTTTTTGGGGGGGAGAGGGTGGGGGATCCAAATCGTGATTCTTGAAAGCAAAAACGGATTTTTCACTAAAATCCTAAGTGATTATGCATCCAGAAAATCCAAATCCGAACGCAACGGCTACTTCAGATAAGATCTTAATCCTGATGATTCATGCCGGAGAAAGGATTCGAAGAAAAGTACTACCACAGGGAACCCAAATGCTGTATTACCTGTAACATAATCTTTGATAATAGTGTTAGTTTCCCGTGTCTTATTGAGTCGTTTTGGAAACGATTTGAATCCGAGCGAAGATGGTCGACCTTGCCTGTTTCAAATCAGCCGCTTCGTAAATATGACGCGCCTATTACGTCTCAAGTTTCCATGCATTATTATCAACTCAAGTTTCCATTTATACCATAACTATATTAACTATCCTTGGGGGAGAATCTCGGGTTTCAATTTACGCACCTTTTTAAAATAGTCAACCCCTGCAACCAGGGCTCGAGACTTAGCGGATTTTGGCTTTCACTTATAGCCATTCTGGTTTACTGAAAATGGTACTGCACCGGACGGAAATGAAACTGAAAATTATTTCATATCAATCGCAATTTAAGTAAATTGAGAGAATAGAAACTATCACATAGACTGTAAACGACATCACATTAAGAACGATTTTTCTTTTCCGTTTCGAAAGCAACAAAGGAAAGAATCAAACTGCTTTGCGCTGTTGATTTATCATGCATGAAATCAAGCGGAACTTCCAGGCATCACGTTCATTTAGCATAAATAATGAGGTCAAAAGGTCACATACACGATTTTCCAAAAAGAAAGTATCTTTCTTGTTCGAAAGTTTGAATGATTTTGAAATTAATTTGGTTTTTATATTTACAAATTCAAAATAAGTTAAAACGGAGTAAAATATGTTCAATTCGGTTGAAAAAAGAAAACCAATAGCAGTACTAAATGTCTCGGAGATTTTTTCCCCCCTCCTTTAACTGTCGCTGTAACTACCCTTCCCCCCTTTACCACCCCCCTTTACCACCCCCGTACAAGTCTGGAGACAATGAAAATTCATTTTGGCTAGTTAAATCAAACCTGTCACTAGCCACTAGGCTTATAGGCTAAAACGTTAGTCTCGAACCCTGCAAACTCTGTCTTTTAGCTGTATGAAGTGGTACAAGGCTGGAACTCTTGAACACAGAGATTTTATGGTATTCAAGAGGAATTATTTATTTATTTTTTAGGATTTTTTTTTTTAAGAAATTAACCACCGGTAGGCCATGGCCTACCCCATGGCCTACCCCATGGCCTACCCCATGGCCTAGGCCATGGGGTACCCCATGTTTTGTCCCTACCCTAAAACCAATCACCGCTACACAAGATATCCCCCGATGAAATTCCTCTCATAATTTTTTCAAACATTGCTTTTGATTTTGCTGCGCCGAGGTTAAATAATTTTGTTTGATCTGGAAATAATTTTTGCTTGCAAGATAGAAGGTAAATACCACAGGCGAGTGCTGATGGTTTTTTTGTTTTGTGTACAACCCCTTTGTTTGGCAAGGAATTGTGCTCAAGGCTAAGGCTAAGCTGCTTCAAAGAACACATTCTGAAATAGGCATCGACAAACAAGCCTTTGTTAACTCTCTCACCGCTGAGAGCAAGACCGGTTTGTATTTGATCACGGTATTGTTTAGGAATTCTATTGACTGTGATCTTTCTGGTGTAAGGGCACTTGAACTCTAACAAGACAATCGTCTTGTCTTTGTGTGAGAAGTATCCGTCTGGACTGCAAGTGACCTTCCCAAAAAGAGGGTGATCCTTTGCAAGATTTAGAGAGCCCTTATATCCGAAAACTTTGACAGAATGTTTCTTCTCAAAGTATTCACGGACTAATGGTTCAAATAATGTGCCCCAAGCGCAGGCCACATTTTTGCTCATATCAATAGGCTTTACTTTTTTGCGAATTAGGCTTGACCGGCTCTCAAATGGCGAAGATCCTGTCAAGGCAGAGATCTCCGATCCGCCGAGTGTGTTTTGTCTGGCTTTGACCCATTCTTCGCTCTTTTGGATCAGACCTGTTTCACGCGATTTCAGGAATCTCTTGAAAGCTTTCACGTTTGCCATTGCCATGTGGGTGGGTATATACAAAGGGTGGGCTTTCTCCAATTGGCAATACCTCCCTGGGGTGGTGATCTCGTACCGGAGCAGCATATATAAACAGAGTAGTATGGGGGGTTGGTGCATTCGGGATCACCCAAAATAAGCCCCCAAAGGCCCGAATTACCGCCCCCACGGATGAATGCAATGAATCCGTGGGGGCGGTAATTCGGGCCTTTGGGGGCTTATTTTGGGTGGTCCCGAATCACCAACCCCCCATACTACTACATCAAATATTGTACGGCCTGGATTTTCCTCCACGTTATTCGCTTGTCTTATGATCAGTGGAATATAAATATTATAGAATGTCATTTGTGTGAACCAAAACTTCACTTCATTCCACATTTTATATTGTCCGTCAACTTGTTTCAACTTTGGTTAGTAAAACACATTCAAATAAAATATCATTAACATCATGTTTCAAAATCGTCCTCTCAGACGTGATAAGACGTGACTGCCGATCATGGACCAATATTGTTCAACTGACATCCCCATCATCTTTTGAAACTTCAGGCATGGTTTTTAAAATATAGGTGACTGAGCAAGTGAAATGCGACTCAGTATGATTTCCAGTATATATAAGGCTGTAGGGGATTAGTATTGCTTTTCAGTGGCTATTTAAGTAATATCAAGTGCTTCCTCAGTGAGCATCAAGCCGAGTGAATATTAGCTTGCGTAAGCGTATTAGCTTCCCTTGAATTGAAGTGCAACCTGCACAGACTTCCATCCAAACGAAATGTTGGCCTGTAGTGTGACCTCGAGAGCTGCTGTAACGATGAGTAACTACAGGAACAGCTGAAAATGTCAAAAACAACAATACTATGGAAGGCCAAATGGTGCAAAATTCAAGAACTCTAATTTGATCACATTCAAGGATAACGATCACATTCAACAACACATTCACATTCAACATATCTAAATTAATCAATTTCAACAGTCATCTCGATCACATTCAAGGTCACACATCACATTCAACAAGCACATTCACATTCAACATATGTAAATAGGACAATCACATGACTTTTGGAGGGCATATAGTTTATTTGTGGCCCGAGTAGCATCATTTGCGCCCGAGCGGAGCGAGGGTGCAAATGATGCTACGAGAGACACAAATAAACTATATGCCCGACAAAAGTCATGTGATTATCATTATTATCAATACACAAGGCCAAATCGTACAAATTCATTTAATAAGAAAAAAATGTTTAACAGAAACAGGGCCGTAAATGCGTTTGCAGCCCGTCAAATTCAATATCGCCCGCCACTCACGCGTGTTTTCTCGAAGGCAGTTTCTTATTTGGCCGCGTATATTGATAATAATTATCAATCACATTCAACAGACATCTCGATCACATTCAAGAACATTTTTTAAATGTCAACATATCCCATAATGGTTTGCGCTACTGTCGACGTAGCCAGTGGCTTAAAAATCATTCTTGGCTTGCACTTCATATCAAAATTCCGGAAGCATTGAAAAACAGATTTCGATTCCAAAATGTTTATGGAATTGTAGAGGGTTTAAAACTACACATCTGGGCCAAATTTTGAAGTGCCAGAGCATTTCGTTCAAGAGTTAAAGGCGGACGAATATTAGACATTGTATTGAGCGGCTATCTTGGCCTTTTTACCACTTACACCAACATGACGGCCAATTACGCAAAAATCCCATCACAAAAGATTGGATTCACTATAAGTTCCATTAAATCGGCTTATAAACATGTATGATGCAAAAATAACTTTCAACTGGTTCAATTTTGTTTATTTTCACGGCTTATCTGAAATAGCGTGACGAATTGCGTGACCTTTCCAAATCGGAAGCAAAACATCATTAAAACCTGAAACTTTTAGTGAATGATTGTAACACTGGTATCTACATACCATGTTAGTAACAGCATGAAGCTTCCCAGTGAGATGTCTGAGAGATTTTCCTAGCGCTTTCAAAGCGATAACAAACTTTAGCCGATACTGAGTATTTATCTTGCAACAAAAGTGAGAAACCGCAATGCATGCCAATTGGGAGAACACTTGAAGGGATAGATGAGAGGGCCCAACAGGAAAATGGGACACCTCATTGAGACTTATATAACGGAGTAACTGGTTGGCTTTCAGTTACAGTAAGGGGTAGCAGTTTATATAGTTAAATTTAGGACTAAGCAACCCGAGAAGCTAGGTGGTACAGTGGTACGGTAGGCTATGTAAGCCTAAGCCTAGCTGAGGTCACAGGTTCAATCCTGAGTGGGGATTTTAGATTTTCTTTTTTACACTTAAAAATTTATTGAAAATAAAATTCTTGGTGTCGACATTACGTTATATAAGTCTCAATAAGGAGTCTTGGGCCCTCTCATCTATCCCTTCAAGTGCTTTCCTGCCAATTGTGCTAGCACTGAACAATGCATAAAGAAATAATATAATTTTAACGGCCCTGGACAGCATGAAATCCTCCCGGGTATCAATTTGAGATCCGCCGAGATCAAAAGGTCAATATAATTGAAGAGAACAAATTCATAGCTGTGATTTAAAGGCGAGTGGGAGTCGTGTTCAGCCTGTCTCAGTTTGCGTCGACAGTAGCGCAAAACATTATGGGATATGTTGACATTTAAATAATGTTCTTGAATGTGATCGAGATGTCTGTTGAATGTGATTGATAATTTACATATGTTGAATGTGAATGTGCTTGTTGAATGTGATGTCTGACCTTGAATGTGATCGAGATGACTGTTGAAATTGATTAATTTAGATATGTTGAATGTGAATGTGGTTGTTGAATGTGATCGTTACTTGAATGTGATCGTTATCCTTGAATGTGATCAAATTAGAGTTCTTGAATTTTGCACCATTTGGCCTTCCATACAAAACAGGCCTTTTTTCTCTAACGCAAACGCACCAAGATTTACGACGCATGAAAACAAATTGATACGGTATAGTACACCAGAACAAGCAATAACTTACCTTGAAAACTACAACGAAAATAAAGGCCGTCAAATTCTATGAAAACAGACCAAACGCTTTAAACGAAAATCACGCCAATGCGACACGCCACACAACCTCGTTCCCAGGCTCTCTCTACGAACTCCTCCCAGAAGACCATGCGACACGCGATCACGTAAACCCACAAATCTGTCGATCGCATAGTGGGCGGCAACTCCCCACAAAAATTGAATGCTGACGAGCCATTCGACGCTGTAATTATCAACATGCCTCCTTTCACTATATATTATGCGTCGAAACACATTTTCAAGACAGTTTAACTGCTAAATTTATAGCTGATATGCCAAATATTCGATGACAGCGCAACGTGGACTACGTTAATCAGTATACATAATTAATTAGTATCCACGTCTCTGCTTTATCGGCTCCATTTGTAGCCTACACATTGTTAGGACAAAATGTTACCAAGTTCAGTCATTTGAAAACTCTTTTGGGTAATATTTTCGTTGAAATTATCGCTCTGCGCGATAACCTATTTGGCCATGTTACTCATGTTTCATTCGGTGTTGTTTTTGTTGTGTTATCATATTTTCCGGCGTATTTTATACTATATACTAGGCATACCTATCGATAGAGTGCCAACGAGGAAATGATTTTGATTTGTGTGGCAACGGAATTATGTTTTTGACAGTTTGGTGGCCCTTTGACCACACTCACCGAAGAAATAAAAAATGTCATGCTTTGATCGGCTAACTGAAATCAAAATCGCTGTAATGTTGTAGTAAACATTTCATATCAGACAATAAAGCAGCCAAGAAACGTTTTAAAAGCTATTGAAAACGTTTTAAAATGAGTAGAACGAGTAGAAAAAGGTTTGGAAATATGAAGCGTGCTGCAAAAGTTGAAATGGAGAATTCTTGTTCAAAGGCTAACCCTTTTACGTGTTTGTTCAAGCGTGAAACATGCAAGTCCGTTGCGTTACCGCCTTCATGTTTCTGCACGTGTAATCAAGATTTATTTTGTACAAAAACTTGTTTAGTGCCGGTTGTTAAGCCTTTTCACTCGTTCGAATTATCGTCAGTTTGCTCGACAGAACGAATTTCCCTTGTTTGTGTGTGAAGAAGCGCGACGGTTTGTCTAGACAAACAAAGTTGCATATTTTACGCTTGAACAAATACCTAAAAAAGCGAGCCGTTCACGATGCTTTGTTTGGAAGGGAATTGTTGCAACGAAACACGTTAATTAAAATGAAGATTCTGACGCTGACATTATTTTAGGAGTTTAAAACATGCGATATGTGCAAAATCTTTTTAAAATCAGTTTGTAATTTCAAGAATTTCACTTCAGGAAGATTTTGGTCACGTGCTAGGCAACGGGTTCTTGGTGTGGCAATAACACGTCTTTTCATTGGCTCTAATAGTTCCCGCCTTGCAATTGGCTCAAACCAAAGTCTACATTACATTACATTACATTACATCACCTTACACTTTTTCAGGCTCGATCGAGAATTTTTCTGCCTTAGCACTTCCTCGCGCGGCACTATTCTCTGCCGCCTCGCCAGCCTCGCGTCTTCGCTCGGCTGGCTCGTTGGCAATTACGGGGGAATACGATACAATACAAACCTGCAGACGATGTAAAGTCAACTTTGGACAAATTTCCAGCTTTGAAATAATTACTTTTCTCTTTTCAAGTCATTTTTAAGTGTATTGAATGTTCTGAGCGACAAATGAAATCAACATTGCGTGACAAGGTGAACATAAATGTTCATAAAATGTGGGTGCGTGACGTGACACCCGCCAGGGCATTCTTTTAAAAACATTTTGGCTTGAAAATAAAGTTCAGGTTCACATTTATTATAATTACTTGAGTCAAGTACTTAGAATATGAAGTTTAGCTGAAAATTCGCTTTATACAGAAATTTAACTTTCTCTTGTATATCTGACTTTTACCATCACATTCAGTTCACATGTTTCTAATTACCAAGGTCTCGCTTTCTGTAAACAACAAAATATAAACCACAAACGAAGCGCTTCGTGCCGGCCGGAGTCGTATTATTGTTTACTTCTTCAGTGCCACGAAAAGAGAATATCTGAAGTTTTAAATAGCTTGCGTCTTACTACAGCAGCCTTTATGGCTGCACAATTGTCAGAATTGTCGTGTTCGTTTGTTGCATACTGCAACAACAGTTGCGATGTTTCGGCACGATTTCCTGGGCGTATTGAGTAACATTTTATTGGGTAACATTTTCCCCTAACAATGTACAGGCTTCCAATGGAGCCGATAAAGCAGAGACGTGGATGCTAATTTATTATGTATACTGATTAACGTAGTCCACGTTGTGCTGTCATCGAATATTTGGCATATCAGCTATAAATTTAGCAGTTAAACTGTCTTGAAAATGTGTTTCGACGCATAATATATAGTGAAAGGAGGCATGTTGATAATTACAGCGTCGAATGGCTCGTCAGCATTCAATTTTTTTGATATTCTCTGTGTCGAAAAAAGAGCACATTGAAGACGCTGGTCACTTACTTTAAAGGAATGCCATTAAGAATATTTGACAGATGCCAAACATTTTTTTTCACAGAAACATAGTACTAGGATAGGTTTGTATTGTAGTATAACGTTTGTTGAATAACAATGTTGCCCATTGGAGATAATTGCATTTGAAAAAGTACAATTTGACGAGGTTGCGTGACATGGTCGATGATTGACAGCTCTTAACTGACAGGAATAATATTAAATTACATGAACTTAAGTTTTCAGTTCCTTAGGGTTCCAGCAATTGTTGGATGAAATTAGATTAGAATCCATTACATTCTGTTAGTTTGAGAGAAGTCTCTTGTCAGTGCATTTTAAGGGATATTTTTGGGTTTTACCCCTGGGAATTGAGGTGGGGCCTCTAATACCCCAGGGAATGGTCAGGGGACCGAACCACTTTGGTTTCTTGAATAACTTAGTGAAGTTCAACCTAAAAATCTGTGAAAGCTTGAAAGAAATCGGTGAGATGGCATGTGTCACGTCTGCAGCCTGGTCCTCTCGTGGACAGAATCTTAACTTTTGTGATCGTAAAGCAAGTCTCGTAGGTGTTTTAACGTGCTGTTGGAAAAAAGCCTTTGGAATATGAAATGAGCTTTAGGTTGTGAAAGTGTGAAAAGTAATATGATCTTTAGAGAATTTCTTCTATTTGGTAAAGTTACGAAAGGAAAATTGAGTTGTCCAAATACTATTGGCTACAACTCGTTTATGACAATTAGTCTTTCAGTAAGAGCTTTGAGTTCTGCTGGTAACCGAGTGAGTCAACATCAGCAATAAAACACGGAACATATTCCTGAATGAAGCTCTGATCCACTTGATGTAAAAGATCTCGGGTAATAGCAGGGCACCTCTCGCTCAGCCATGAAGCTAAATTCCCCAAAAGTCCCTGTTACACTATCCCTTTTAAGGGGCCGATTACATGGCGAATTTCAGCCCGGTAGAGGGGCTGGAATTTTGTTGCGATTACATGACGAATTTCAGCCCGGGCTGCCATCTTGTTTCATTGAAAACAAATCATTGCGCATGCAGCGCATGCCCAAGTGCATTTTTCAACCAAGGTGACCTCGCTTTTCAGCCCGGACTGAAATTTCATTCTAATTACATGATGTTCTTCAGCCCGTTTGCCCGGGCTGAAATTTCAAACCCGGTTTCAAAAACTGGGCTGGAAATTTCAGCCCGGGCTAGATTCAGCTCGGGCTGAGACTTTCTTCATGTATTTAAGAAGATTTGTTCAAGAAACTGGGCTGAAATCTCAGCCCGCCTAACCGGGCAGAAGTTCGCCATGTAATCGGACCCTAACTGTCCCTATCCATTATACTATTCGTAACCTATCGACCAACCCGGCTTATTTCTTCAATACATTTTAATAAATTAATTAGCATATTAATGAGAGGAAAGCAGGGAATCCGAAAGGGAATCCAAAGGAAATCCAACAACCAGGTGTAAAACAACTATTATCTACTAGTTTTGGGGCTTAAAACAAATCTTTTCAATTTGCAGCGTAAATACAACAAGACAGAAAAGATTTGTACTTCATTTTGCCCACCCGGCGTAAACCACCGTATTCAACAAATTTTAGCAAAATTATAAGGAAAAGGTAGTTAAAGCTATTACTACGAACCTTCAGTGACATTCACCACAAGTCTTCTTACACCAATACATGATCGTTGGACGGGAGCAGTCACCATTGCTGTGCCAAATTTGGCATAGATTGTCATCCGCAGTATTCGTGCATGCTAAAACAAATGATGAATATGACGTTACTGCAACATGCTTTAGGAAACTCTGCCTATAATCGTATTATCGATATCGTTATCGAACTCCCAATATAAGGACTGGCCGGAATTGTTCCTTCTTGTTTATTTTGTTACCTTCTTGCTACATGTAATTCTAACATAGTGCTTCCATCCTGTACATGGGTGCTAAGAAAAGCACACTGAGAGAAGCCATACTGGTGGCCTTCTTGAATCACAAGTAGACGAAAGTTGCATTTTATTTTTACAGCCTTGCGCCTGCCCATGTTAATTTAAGGTGACTCGCTCGAAATGCAAAATGCGCTCATCTGTGACCTGGATGCAATTTCGCAACGGCAAATAAACTTTTGGTTATATTAAACTTCTTTGTTTTTTACTCTATTCCAATAATTCTTTATGTATCGGCTAGTTGAATGAAGCATGCATTAATATGATCCGATTTTCTTCAAAATCAATACAGGATTTGCGAAAACCACTCATTTCATATTGAGGCCCTCCTAGAAAAAAAATGGTCCGTTTTATTTGGCTCAAAATTTTGGAATCGACTTCGTTTGATATAGTCTAGAATGTGGCCAAGTTACAAAAACTTCGTCGGAACAGAAACGCTGCAACAGAAATACCGTCAACTTAGGAGCTTAATTCCACCCGAGGTGAAATAAATATTCATTGTGCCTCGAAAAATAATAATCATGGACACTCAACACCAAGAATATGTTATATAGACATGCGTTATATCTTACAGCAAGTTCGATTGCGAATGATTTGGGATCAATTCGGTTAGTAAATTACAGTACTACTTTGTTTAGCCCTTGTTTAGCCCTGGATAGAGATGGCCCTATGAGGGGAAAAAGGAAATTTGCTCTCCTGATTAAGGCCAAAATAGTTCTTACTTTTAGGGCCGAGGTACATCTAACGGCTAAAATTAACCTCTAAGGCTGTAATGGTTTTTGATACGGCCGTTTTCTTGTAAATTATAATATAAATGACACTCAAAAGGTTGGGTTAACAATTGGGCATCAAGACTAATTTCGCAGTTTGGAGCTGAACAAATCTTTTCAATTTGCAGTGTAAATACAACACGACAGAAGACATTTGTGTTTGTTCATTTTGCCCACACGTAAACCACCGTATTCAACAAATGAAATTCAATTTTAGCAAAATTATAAGAAACGAGCACTGAGTAAAAGCAATTGAAACGAACCTTGACATTCACCACAAGTCTTCTGACACCAATACATGATCGTTGGACGGGAGCAGTCACCATTGCTGTGCCAATTTTGGCATAGATTGTCATCCGCAGTATTCGTGCATGCTAAAATAAATTATGAATACGATGTTACTCCAAAATCCTTAGAACTCTGCCCATAATCGATATTATCGCTATCGAACTGCCAATAAGGAACAGACTCCATTCAAAATCAAGGGGGAGTTCTCTTGTTGTTTATAAATACAAAAAGAACCTCACGTTCAAAGACGAGAAGGTTGAGACACACGAAAGCAGCAAAGGAAGCGGAATGGAGGAAACCAAAAAAGAAAAAAAAATGAAGCGGACATTCGCCCATGTTACGCGGAAGCCATATTTAACGCGACGTACATGAAGTCGAGGCGATGCGTGTCTTCGATGCGTGGTAGACTGAACTTGTCTGATTTGTAGTGATGGCTTCCAAACCCACAGCCGAAACGAGTGAGATTTGGCATTCAAACTTGTGCGAAGTCCAAGCTGTTAGCGGCTCCTTTATCGAAAAAATTGCTCGAGAAAACCTACCAGTTCGAGTCACTTTGTCTCGAGGCTACAGGTTTTTTCACGAAAGTTTTATTCACGTAACGCAAGGTTTGTAGCTTGTGATCTGAGTTCTGAGCTATAGTTTTACAGTAAGCTTATTATGAAACTTTATAGAATGCTTAATTGATCGTAGTTAAAAGTTTTGACCTAGCCCAAGAGACTACGATTGTTTGATCTTGGTCAAGAAAAGTTAGATACATGTTTTCACAAACAATTGCCTTGATTTTTAGACATGGCATATTCCAAAGAGGGTGGACGGAATTCAGCCAATGCCAGTCTGGTTATCGAGAAGCTTTTAAGTCCAACTGACGACCAAGCCAAGAAAAAAAACAAAGATTTCTGGTGTGACCCCAATGTTATATAAGCCATTTAAACAGTCATTAGCAGACCTTAACATACAAGCAAATCTTGGTCCACACATTAAGGACACTATACCTGTACCTGGGTTTTTGAGAATTTGGCCTGATAGTAAGGAGGATGCTCCCTTAGTCGAAAGTTCATTTGGCATGGTCCCAAAAGGTTGTGTTTTATCATATCAACAACTACTGTCTGCTAGCAACTCTCTGAATGTAAATTATCAGATTGCCGTACCTGATTTTAACTCCCCCCCCTTTCATATCCATCTATTGTTTTGAATGAGAAACAGCAGCTCCATTTTGATAGCCTTAAGATTACAGAGAAACAGTCAAAGGAATATGAACTCCAAACAACACAGGGTCCAGAGGAGTTCTATTTGATCGTACACGACGCTATTTTCTTCGAATCGTCGCCGTCGACCTGAAAGTTAAACTGATTGCGTTACACAAAATATGTACCGCGGGCCAAATTACTACGGGCTCGGAAGCTGCGAAACAAGGGAACAATCATTCAGCAGGGATTGCCATCGATTGAGACATTTTCGACTTACTGCATCTAATTTTAAAAGTATTTGCTCAAGAAGAAAAGATTTTGAAAGCCTTGCTCTCCGGTTGCTGAAAGGAACAAAAATACAGACAGCTGCCATGAAATGTGGTTTGGAACATGAGGATGAGGTTGCACAGTTTTATTTCAAGCATTTTAATCGTACTGCTGTAAAAGTTGGGTTTCTTATCAATTCTAGTGTCCCTCATCTTGGTTGTAGCCCTGATAGAAGGGTATATGATCCTTCTGGGAGCTCACCCTGGGGTTTATTCGAAAGGATGTGGAATATATTTACAAAAAAATTCTACAACAGGAGCATACTCCCTCAAAAGGAGTCATAAGTGCTATTTTCAGGTTATGGGTTGTTTGGGTTTAAGTGGGGAAGGGTGGTCAGAGTTTTTGTTCAATGCAAGAAGGAGTTTCACATTGAGAGAATTTACTTGGATCCAGTGTTTTTTTCTCAAATATGGCTGAAAAGATGAATCAGTTTTATTTCTCTTATTATCTAGCTACCTGCATCCGTGCTCTAGAGACATTAAAATGCATGGTCAAATGTTTAATGAGATTTGTCTGTATATTAATTTTTATTGCGAGAGGAGGTGTTTATTTGAGGGAATATAGTATGTAACAAACCAGGTGTGTGTATTTATGTGAAAAAAAAATTCAATAAACAGTAAGAGCTTCCAGCAGTCAGAGCAGTTGACTGTATTACACACTGAATGCTTCTAGAGATTTCCGCCCTGATTTTTTTATCTCAGTTAAAAAATGTCAAAATTAAATATTTTTCATGCAGTTAGATATATTTAATTTTTCAGTGTATACTTTAAGACTGCAAATATCAAAAAAAAGTAACATCTAGAGTCGCCATTAAATTACATTTCTCAATACACGTAAATTCTTATAACACTAGTAAAATACTGGGCAATTCAAATTGAGTACTTAAAGAAGCAGGTAAGGTTGTTCCGCGTAGTGCTCGGGCGTCTAAAAATGAGGAGTATCAAATGGTCTTTGCGAGCATGCGAGCATGCGAGCACTGTGTTTTTTCTTGCGTGCACGAGCAGTCGTCAAATTTCTCTTGCGAGCAGCGAGCACTTTAGAAAAAACAACAGGCGAGCAGCAAGCACCTCGTAAATTTGCAATACTGTATTAGCTTGTATCATTATAATGAC
Source organism: Dendrophyllia cribrosa (assembly GCA_024195265.1). Classification (NCBI taxonomy): domain Eukaryota; kingdom Metazoa; phylum Cnidaria; class Anthozoa; order Scleractinia; family Dendrophylliidae; genus Dendrophyllia; species Dendrophyllia cribrosa. The sequence continues at coordinate 3,375,252 of JAJLRJ010000011.1, read as the reverse complement.
AAATTCCATTTCTGAGAGCCACCTCTCCCCCGGTCCTCTCCCATATTATTCAAATTAGAATTTATATGCTCCATCCTTTCAATCCGTAGACGCCTTGTGATCTATTGCTCTCTGTAAGTCTTCCGATTGAATGGTATATTTGATGGCATTTGACAGAACATTTATTTCTGCACCAAGAAACCTACAAAGCACGATTTACGAAATTTCGAGCAATCAGCAAATTTTAAGGAGAATCCGAGCACGCGAGTAATTGCGAAAATTTGGCGAGCACGAACAAGCGAGCACGTGGTCTTAATTTTTCGAGTAAATCGAGCAAAGGCCACATTTTGCGAGCACTTGAAAATGGGACCATTCGATACCCCTAAAATGGATGCCGTTTCTTCTTCAACAGAATGATAAATTTGAGACGTCTGTTGATCACGAGTGCCCACAAACGGCCCTGGCGAGGTTATTCATAACCTGAGGGTTGTAAAGGATAGCTTCCACGATATTTGAAGCATTCCCACTATTTAGACTCGCAATCTTTGTTTGACATCATGTCTTGACTTGCTGACCGCTGTACTTTAGACAACCGACACTCGAAGAATTTCGGAGACATATTGGGAAGGTTTACATGAAATATTTTCATGCTGAGATTTGTTCGCAAAGTACACTGAAAATGTGTTCACTGCACATACTGAGAAAATGTACAACATAGCGTGAGATTCGGTGCGAAAAGCACAGTTACAAGTTTATAAGATTTGCATTGAGGATATGTAGAAAATTCAGACTCCTTGTGCAAAGTTGTAGTTCTAACAGAGTATATTTCGAGCTGATGCCCAAAAATTTCAGTGTATGTAGTACAACTTTCAGACTATGTGTATGTGATTCATCATGGACATGTTCTTTTCATTACAAATATTGGCATTTAAATACGCTTTGTATTCATTTCACATAAAATGTGTTCACTTCAACAACTTTGTGAGAAAAAGTATAAATTTTGAAACACATGGCGCCCCATATCGAGTATCACGTGTGACTAAGGCTGAGTAAAATGCCATTATTTCATTTAAAACGCGAATTTCACTTTGTAATTGATTTCATTATTTATTCAATAATTCAAAATGTGAGTTACTTACGGTCTTTCATAGTTTTCTCAATCCAGTCAATAAATGGGTACACCCTTATGAAGTATCCATACTTATCCTTCTGTGCGCAACCCTCACCCCAGCTGACAATGCCAACGGCGACCCAGTGCACATTTGTTCCCCTCCTTATCTCACGAACAAAGGCCCCTCCACTGTCTCCTACACATGAGTCCCTTTTTCCTTTTCCGTCGCCAGCACAAAATGTCACGGTTGAGTTGTAGGTGAATGAAGTTTTGTTTGAACACAACTGGTTGCTTTGAATTGTAAAAACTGCATGACGAAGAACTTCGGATCTTTCATTAAGGGAATAATCTTCTGTATATCGTAAGGCCCTTGTTATTCCCCATCCTGACACGACACCGTTCGTCATAGGAATTGCCTGATCCCCTTCTTCCTTTTTCGGTAGACAAACAGTTCGTACAAAACTGTTAATTTTTACCTCCCTCTTGAGTTTTACAAGTGCAATATCAAAGTCGTCATCAATTCTGTATTCCTGATGAACAAAAATCTTCTGTGGCTCGAATTCTTGTTGCGATGTTTCGTTTCTAGTGAGGTTGTATTTCCCTGCTTTAATAAGGTACCTAGAGGATTGTTCAAATTAGTATTTTAAATAACTAGAAGATGTGTCTTTGTATTTTTTCGTCCTTATACCATGCATAGAAACATGGGTCACAGCTGGTAGGGAAGAAAGATTTAGAACTGAAGCTGATTTTTACTGAATCTAGCAAACTATAAATGGTCATGCTAGATAAGTTTGGAATTAGATTTGCATCTTAAAGGAAGACTGAGTCAATTTAGGCAACAAAAAGCGTTGATTATAATGGTGATGTCACTAAATATTCAGAAGGTACCTAAACCTAGCAGTTTTCAATTTGAATCAATAAGCGAGGAAACACTACACACGAGAATTTTATATTACGCTTAAAAGTTATCTGTATTTGTTCACTTATTATGCACGCATCAAGAGTTCTAAACTACGCATGCTCACGTGATGAAAAAGTGGGCACGGGTATTATAAAATATGCTATATTTCGGTATATTTAATTTGGAATTTGCTTAGCGGTTCGTGATCTTGAATATTTAATGAAAATTGTGCTTGAAAAGAAAAATTCAATCACGATATAGCAATTTTTACAACCCAAGGTCTCACTTTTTCATCACGTGAGCATGCGCTTAGAGCAGTAGCACGGAACTCTTGATGCATGTATTGCCTGCGCGTAATCTCGTACCCAGATCTCACTCGTGCATGTACTGTACTGAAATCTGACTGCGGGAGATCTGGGTACGTGATTAGCCCGCGCGCAGGCGTCTCCTAGTAATTTCCTTTGCTTCACGCGGAAAACAAATAGGAGACATCTGCACATCGGCTAATTTAATACTACCGATAACGTGGTTTCTCTTTTCACAGGTTTTTGAGATATGTTTATTAACTGGTTTATGTATTGTCAAAGTTAAAACAAAAAACACTCGGACTGTTAAGTCCTAACTACTTACAAACTTGCATTCCCATGGGGGACGCAGTGTGCAGCAGTCAACACCCATTGACGAGAAATAAGAGCACCACCACATTTAAATACAGGAACTAAGTAGAGAAAAGGAGTATCGTTGGTATACCGTATAATGTCGGTTATAAGCTTATACAACTTCGTAAGGCATTTAAGGACGCTCGCGCGAAAATCTTCTAACATTGATTTTTTTATAAATCTTTTGCTACAGCTAGGTAATGAGTTACTGGTGTCAGAAATGCAAAAAAATGGGGGATCACCGACTTCGTTTCCGAGATAAGATATCTGAAAGGCGACCCTAATTTTGAAAAAATGGTCTTCCTTACTGGATATGGCCCCAATGTCTGTTAGTCTAAATATATTGCCAATGAATCTCTAAAATGCAACTTTCTAGTCTTTCTATGCAAAATTTTATACGAGTTAAGGTCTATTAAGCAAATTCATTCAACTGGCGACGTCCCTTAAAGAAAATGTAATCTTTAAACGACAGCATTTGCAAACTTTGTTAGCCGCAAGTTGGCAGGATTCGATGTCGCGCGGGTAGAAAAATGGAAAAAAAAATATGGAATGCGGTTAGAAGCGACTAAACAAATCATAGATCACCACTACTACTCGAGTGACCCACTTATTTCGAAGAGACCGTTCCATTTTCCAATGGGAATTCCTTTTCTATTTCCCTTTGGTTATAGCACCGACCCGACCTAACAGTAATTATCATTTATGCTTAATTAAATAAACGATGTTTTACCGCCTCCGTTGCCAGTAATGTAGAGTGCAATCTGCCATGGCCATGCTCCTCTTCTGGACTGTACTCCACCAACAATCCGGCGCCTAAAGTCCATTGGGCTATAGCCACAGGTTCTTCTCACTGTTAATTAGCAATAATCATAGATTAATAAGAACGTTCGACCTATGGAAGTGGAAACAAAGAATCCCGGTTTTTTCCTCCATGAAACACGTACATGGCTATTGGCACCCCCTGAATACCAAGATAGACCAACAGCGCGAGAGTGGCTGCGCGTTGGATTGTGGGATCGAAAAGGCGCCGAACTATGCGGTATATCATCCAGTGTTTCTTGACAAATTTAATGAAACTGTTCTCAAGTTCATGACGGAAGTTATTTCTTTACTTGTTTAAAGTAAAACGTTCCATAGTTAAATGCGCAGCCACTCGCTCCAGGATGTTTCTCTGTTTTGAAATAGTCTATTTGGCATCGCTTTTTGCTTTGAGGCGATTCCCTGGTATTGCATTGCGCAATAGTTTATCACATGATTTCGAGTGCAATTTGGAATAAATACGCACGAGTAAATACTTCTCGTGCAATTTAGTATCCTTTGAAACATTTACAAGTGCTTATTATTCCAAATTGCACAAGAAAAATCATGTGATTTCTTGTTAATCATATACATGAAAAAATAGAATAAAGAAAACAAGCGAAAAGCTAAATATTCATTTTTGCACGTGAGTTAAAATGTTAAATCAAAAAGCAAAGCACCAGTTCTGCACGTGCATTAAAAAGTTCATTAGCAAAACTACAGTTCTGCATGTGCATTAAGTAATGATCCGCATAAGAAGGATAGCGCTGAACGGCAATGGAATGTCAAACACGATGGAATGTAAAGATTTTTCATTGTTACAACTAGTGATCTCATTGGCCTAGACTCAAAAACCGCTAAAAAGTTAAGGTTCAAGGTGCATTTTGTCTAATTTTTTTAAGTTTTCAAGTAATTTGAGACCCAATCCCACAACATACAATTTTTAAAAGAAATTGTATTTGGGGAACTTCATCAAAGAAGCAAAATTATTAGCTACTGTCTTCTGCTATTCTGATTGGTTAAGCACGAACATTTCCTAAAATTTATTTGACGCAAATGGATTTTCTTTATTTTTATAATGAAATATAATCCCATACAAATCCTTATATTTTTGTCGTTGGGGATTCCTGTTGGTGAGCCTGGGCTTCCTGTGGCGTTTGCGGACTTTTCGGCAGCGATATAAATATTTTTAAGTTCTTGACTTGAGTCAGGCTCGTCTTGCTCGTCTTGAACTAATTCTCGCTTCGTTTCTTCTAAATGTTCTACGAAATCAACATGAAAGTTTGAAAGATTATCTTCATTTTGTTCGTTTTCCCGTCGTTTTTCTCTGTCTGCATACAAGCCTTTTAAATATGTTTCGAAAGAGTCTTCAGACTGAAATATTTTGACCGCAGAAAAAAGTTTCAAAATTGGCGGGCCGTACTGGAGAATACGGCCCGCAAAATTGACCAATCACAGCGCGCGTACTAACTGAGAGATACAATAAAAGGGTTTAAGGTGGCTCCGTTGTTATTTCGGGCGCACTCGTCTATGACAAACTTTGTCTCATAACTTTTCCGGCTCTAAAGCGATGCTTCTAAAATTTTGTGAAAATTTACAGCTATTATCTAGCAATAATATGATAGAATTCGATTTTCATGGGAAAAATAAAAACGCTTTTCTGCTGCAGATTAAATATTTTCAGCCCTTCACGTTTGGAATGATAGTCCATTGTTCCCTAAAGAAAATTTTGTGCGGACAAAGGTCATTTTTGCTGAGTCCAAAATTCAACCTTTGATCATTTATAACTGTAATTTTAAAACTCGAGAACAATCATCCCAAATGTAGAAGGTTAAATATGTTATATGTCCATCGGAAAAGCTAGTTTATTTACGGAGTATACAAAGAACATTCGCTGGCATATAGCCGATTTGCTTAATTTTAAAATTTTGATCACGTGATATGTCGCGTGACCAAACTTATGCGTTAAGGCAGAAGAAGACGTCAACATTATCATTCAGGGAAAATTTCAACCTGGTCTGGGCAATCTAGCCGAATATATTAAGTGTCAACCATATTTCGGAACAGACTTTAAACCTAGGCGTTAAACTGCTTGAGAGTTTTTGCACTCGTGTTAAATAAAAGCTGCACTATGTATGTTTTAGCTAATTAGAATTAAGTAATTTTTCATGTATATTATTACAGTCACTATAATACTTACGGCAGTCTGGGCTCTCTCCATCCCACTTTCCATTTGCTCGGCATGTTCTCTGTGATGTACCATACAAGATGTAACCTTTGTTACACACATAGGTAACTGTGGAACCGACATTTATGGAGCGGTACCGAGCCACTGAGTTCGATACGGGCGGCGGCAAACCGCATGAAACATCTTTTAAGGACAAAGAAAAAAGACCAGAAAAGGCAGTAAAGGAGGGAAGGAAAAGCAAAAGGCAGCTTAGCAAAATTCAGAACCTATCAAATCCCGGTAATTATAGACCACTTTCATAATGGCGGCCGATTTATTTATTCTTTTATATGTATGTTAATTAGCCTCACTGGCCTCATTTTAGAGTAAAAATTCTTTTGAATTTTGCACATGTTACCGAGGCCAGTGAGGCTAATTAATATACATATAAAAGAATAAATAAATCGGCCGCCATTATGAAAGTGGTCTATGATTACAAACATTTGAACGATCTTATATTTTCCACACCTATGTTCGTCAGGGTCATGGAGCCTTTGTTTAGATATATTGTTCATAAAATTGATTGCCAGTCGATTATCCAGAGAGTTACAGCAAATATCAAGAGTAGGCACTTTTATTTGGCTTCTCTGCATCAGTCAATTCCAGCAGTGGGAAATGTCCCATGGTAAGGACAAAAACGCTGTACAAATACTCCGGGTTATAGTGAAAAAGGAAGGAAAATTCTTCGAATCCAGACTCATCCAAAAATTATTTGAAGGCAGACGAAGCCGAACAGAGAATTGTTTCCCTCAGTTTTTCTCTAGTGAGTGATTAGAGCACAAATTTATCGTCAGAAATAGAGCCAGGATTCTTTGAGGTCGAAAAACACTAGGATGTCAAATGCCCCTGGGGTGCACTGAGGGTAGGCTAATGCCTGACCCCTGGGATTCGAACGTGAGCGAATATCTGACTAATTCCCGGGAAGATGGGTACTGCTAGAATTGACTGATGTATTCCTGAAACATCGCAGATGGAAGTCAAGTTACCAGGGCACTGCCCAGGCTGTACCCCAACCTCGCCCACCAACCTCGTCCCCAGGGTCTTCATGGCGGAGCGGGCAAATAACCACTGAACATGGCCGCCTAAAGACTCGTGGAGTATATTGTCACGCGACAAACGATGAAATGGCATTTTCGAAGGTTATTTTCAACGATTGACAGCCGTATTTGTTTTCTGTTAATCTGAATTCGTTGTTTAAACGAAACGAAGACATTTCATCGTGCTTTACGCGATAGAATACTCCACGATTCTTGGAGTATTTTGGAAGTCTTGACCAGGGGTTTCTACGCCCGCCATTTTGAAAAATAAGAAGGTCCTGGGGACGAGGTTGCCTTGCCCACGTGACACTTGCACTTTTGTTGGAGTCAACATACTTTTCAACACACACTTACGACGTAAGCATGAAAGCGAGGCTTTAGGGCCACCAAACTTACCGCCAACTTAAAAGAAAGTAAATATGGCGGCGAAAACAAGAGCGATTTGTGATTTAGAGATCAAAAATTAACCCCAGAAGATATTACTGGAGTTGTTAGAGTAAATGAAAGTCAGTTGAAAAGTGGACAGTGGAGAAACTAACCTTCGGTAAGAATCCTTCGGAAATGCATGAGACGCCAAGTCTTTCATTATCGGAACGATTATTACAAAGCGCAGCGGCGCAGCATTTGTGAGAGTTTTTTAATCGTAGTTGTAGGCTGCGCTTCTGCCATTTTAATTGCGATGTGGCCCTTAGGCCTCGCTTTCATGCTTATGTCGTAAGATGATACTCTAAGAAACTCGCGTTGAATAATAACTTAAAGAACATTTATTTGTCTTCTTAATATTTAGACTTTACAAGGAAATCGAATAAAAGAAAAGAATTAGTAAAATTTCGAATAAAATCACAAACGGTAATGATTGACATTGGTAGATATGATCAAATCCCGAGGGATATGATCAAATCCCGAGGGATAATAATAGACTCTGCCCTACTTGTTGTTGTTGATAAATCCCTCATTAAAGACCCACCTTCACCCAAAATGCTGTGCGCGCCGTGATCATCTTCTGTGCTGAATTTCGTGTAACATGAAATTCACGCTTAAATGCGTGAACCAATCAGATCACGCGTATGAACAATGGTGCATTTCAAAACAAAAGCAAACGACCGCAACGTCTTTTGGGTGAAGGTGGGCCTTTAAATGGTCTAATGTGTATTCACGTATTGTTCTACGGTTTTTTTTAATAGATATACGTCAGTTCATAACTTACTGGCACTCTCTGTACTTTGGCTGGATAAAATCCACAGGGTGGCAAATGACCACAGCAGAAACTGGGGGGAAAGAAAATACATTAGAATGAAAAAAAAAACAGTCTGCTAAGCCCGTCTTACCAACAATTTTCAAAAATAAATACATAAATAAATAAATAACAAATGGGATGAACAATGTGATACTGGCAACGAAGACTGCGTATTTTTGTGACAATCCGAAATATTTGTGATTTCAAATCATATGGATTCTTCATGACCAAAAAAACGGAAAATCCTAAAACGGATAATTTTCGTGAAAAAGCGTTGATACGCAAACTGAACCTATATTGACTTCCTCGTGTATTTCTCTCTGCTTTAAAATATAATTTTCAAAATACTGTACACGCAATAAAATGTTACCTGAATTGACCATGATAAGAAATCGTGAAATAAACAAAACAGCCAACGGAAAGAGTAAAGTTCCACGAAAGACAAATGGCGCTGGATGCACCTTTTTCGAATCCATTCCCAAGAAACGCTCAGATCACGGATCTCAAAAATCCGAATTTTGATGTGACCTGATGAATTGCACCAGGGTATGGATTCAACGGATTCATGATCCGTTTTTGGATTTTAGTTTAAAAAAACCCGTAAAATTAAAAAAAAAAACAGCCTAAGAAATTAAACTGATACTTGACAACGCATCGTGGAATTTCAAGTGAAACCTAAAACAAGTACGTGATAATAAAACAAAACCCCATCTACACATCTTAGTGACCTCCATCTCTATTTTTTTTTGCAGCTGTCAGACACTCCACAAATACACAGCTGATCTCATTTGACAATTTGACAGTTATGCGAATTCATTAGCTATCCGGCAGAAAGGCTTTGTTTCTCAGCCGACAATTAGACCTGTAGAGGAATTGATGGATGGATTACCTTGGTATAATAAACAAGATGAAACTCACAGTTAACCCCCCCCCCCCCCCCCCCCCCCCCCCCGTCGTCAAAATCGCAATTCAAATATGTTTGTATCACGATTCAGCAGTTGTTCGGCCAAAAACAAAGCAAAACGGAAGGTAACTAGCGCTGAACAAACCTAAAATTCTTACTAGTCATGAACTGTCGTACACGACGTTTTGTACGTGTAATCACATTTTTGTTTTACAAATAATTTCGAAAGCACGGACTTTTCATGCCATAAATTGCTCACTGAAACAAAACAAATTCCACAAAGTATCTTTATGAAGTTTTTCAAAGACTAAAACTAATTTTGATTTTGAGACTTGCTGTCAATACAATGCAACTTGTTGCCTTGTAATCGTTTTCAACCAAAGCATTTGACAACTTACCTTGTAGCTAACTGAGAACATATTGGACTTAAGTTATTCCATACACTTTCGTTTTCACTGAAGTTCAGCACAGTTGGCTGCAGGAGATTGTGATTTTGTTTAGGTCATGATCTTGTATCACTTTCTAACCACTGTCTAACTAGCTGAAGCTGAGCTGAAGCGATCACATGTAGTCCCCCAAGCGAGAACATAAATAGTCATATCAGATTTCGTCACCGCTTCAACGAAAAGAAAGGTCAACTTCGCACACCCTTCGGTAAAACAAAACTCTCTTCCTGTATCGAAAAATCGAATTTTTCCCGTCTCGTTAGGGCCTTAAAGCCAATTGAGAACATGTAGGAGTTTTGGTGCTATTCAGGGGCACCAAACGAGGACTGTTTAACAGGGACACCAAACGAGGAATGTTTAGGAGAACACTACGAATTGCGTTGTACTTTTTTTACAGTTTTGAAGGCAAGGACCAACGTATCAAAACAGAAGCACCGGATCCAAATTGAGGATCTAATCAGCTATAAATAATAGTAATAAACAAAAAAAAGCAAGGCTGATTCGACAGTGAAGGAATATAATGTAATTTATCCAATATTTCAAAAGGCACGGCCTTTCTTCTTTAGGGTATTACAAATAATAATTTATTTGTAATACCTTAAAGAAGAAAGGCCGTGCCTTTTGAAATATTGGATAAATTACATTATATTCCTTCACTGTCGAATCAGCTTTGCTTTTTTTTTCGTTTATTACTATTTTTACACATTATTTTATAGTGCAGCCTTTAAAGAAAACTACGGTATGTGAAAGCTGATGCAGTTTGAGCTTTTCGGTTGCAATCTACTGAATATTTTAGCAGCAGAAAAATGCAAGGAAAAGAAAATTTATCCCCGAATTTTTTCCTAGTTACTTTCTTCTTTCCGAAATACCTTGCTGACCTTATTTCGTACCCAAAACGACATTTTTATCACTCCGAAAACAGAAGGTGTAAATTTCCCGATGTTACAAACGTTTGAGGCGGGATTTTACTAAATAAAACACTAGTTTTTAGTGTAATTCAGTACGGATTTCATGAAGGCGACAGACAGCTTTTCCACTGAAACGATTCGCTGAGTGGTCCTGGCTAATCTTGACAAAGTTTGGTTTTGCTCATTTGTCTTCCTTCTTTAAGATTGCGATTTTGAAATTGTCCAGCAAGAAGGTCAGAAAGAGTGGAGTGTCCCTAAACTAATTGGCCATCAGAACTGATTTGCAGGTTTTATATTTATCCAAACATCTATTATCAAACTCATTAATAATTCATCAAGTGTGAATATAGAAAATCGTTAGCGTAACAGTGATTTGGAAACCTGATCTTAAAGGCCCAGTATCACCCAAAATGCATTGCGCGCCCAATGCCTCGACGATTGACTTTTATAACGCAGTCGAAAGAGACAAGAGAAAGAGACAATCCCGAATTCCCGAAAGAGACAATCACGAACGAGCTCGTCATTTGAAAACAAAAACAAACGACAGCAAAGCCGATTGGGTGATCCTGGGCCTTTAATTAACAGTAGATTTTGATGATTTTATTCCTGCATTTTCTCTGTATTTAATAACCAGTTTGAGAAGCTGCATCAAACACTCGAAAAATAGTTTCATCAGGAATCCAAACACCTCGAAGTTGGTTAAAAAAAAAACTCGGCTGCGCCTCGTTTTTTCAACCCTCTTCACGGTGGAGATGGACACATACTTCTTTCTTTAGAGCAGTTTTCAATTGAGTGTCGAAAGTAATTACACAATTGCTTTGGTTTTGCATTGCTACGCTTTGTGATTGGCTAAAAAATCTCGCGCCACTTTCTCGACCAATCAGAAGTAAAATCAAAACCAATCGTGACTTGCTCGCACGCGTTTTCCCGCGCTTGGCGCCGCCGACATGTAATTGCTTCGAGCTCTGATTGGTTCACTGGATTGTTTACGACTGCTGTGATTGGCCACAGTAATTACTTTGGTTTTGGTTTTACGACACTCAATTGAAAACTGCTCTAATAGATAGCCTGTGATGTGCTCTACAAGCGACTTCGCCGATGGCAGACCGTGTAAAAAGTCGCGCCATTTTATTTACTGAAACTAATGATTTTAGAAAAATTGTAAAAATATCCGAAAAAAATAGATTGCTCACCAGGATTTCATTATGCACTGATAAACAATCATAAATTTACAACTAATAATTTAAAAACTATTTTTCCAATTTTGTTTTCAGTGAAATTGCTTTCCCTTGTTCTTTTTCAACAACTAAAAAATAAACGGGGTATTTTTTAATTTATTTATTATATATTAACCAATATTTTATCCACAACATAAATCCAATATAAGGCGATAATAAGGTTTTTTATTCACACTTTTCACTAGACTTTTCTCATCTCATATTAACGATCCAGAATATCTGTTTAAAATATGATGGAAATTAACAATCATGCGTGACATGCTTTCTCAGAAAAGCAGGAAGACGAAATGGGACTTTACCATTGTTTTCAGTTCACATGACAGGAAGTTGTTGATCATATTATTATCACGGGGCTAACAAGATTATGATACAAACTAAGTAAGATAGAGGGACTTACCCTAGGAAATAAGTCATTAAATTGCTATTGTTGTCTGGTCATGCGATTATCACATGATTTAATTGAACTTGGAAAATGCATCTAACAGCTGGTTTTAATTGGTGCAATGAATGAAAGTTATATTTTTCCCAAACATAAGCAAAGCGCGAATCGCTTAGATTTTGTAATACCTGTAAGCATCCATCATTTCAAATATATCAAAGCAGGTTACCGAGATTTGTTTATCTCATAACTTTCAAGCCGATGATTTGTAAAATATGATATAATTAAACATTTTACTGCTTTGGTAGCATTTTTATTCAAAGATTGCTTGACCTCTTGCTACTTATGATGTCATATCTCATTACCATAGCAACCAATTCTCCTCAAACTTTGCCAAAATGTGTCTCAGGAATAAACGAAGACAACATGGGCAGACAATAAATGCTCTTGAAAGGGTTAATCTCTATCTGAAGTTGTATTTTTATCAACTTAGTAATCATGGGCGCGGCTCTCAGAAAGAGCAAGTCAGGAGCTTATTAACGAGACGTCATTTAAAGTGCCCCTGTGATCAAATTTTTGATTTCATTTTTTTACATTTTCGTGTACAATTAGACTTTCTTACTCATCTTGCCAAATTTCAATTCATTACGAACATCAGAAGTCATTTTATTTTAACATTTATTTCCGAGAATTTACGGCCGCCATTAATCAACCTTGTTCCAAGGCTTGGTTACGAATGGCAGAAAGTGACGTCAAAGACTCAAACATACCTCACGGGTTTAAATTATAATAACAATAAGTATTGAAAATCACGCAAAAAGCAACAATAACTTTGGACTTGTTCTCCGTGCAATTTTCTATGCTGATTGTTATTATAATTTCAACCCGTGAGGTATGTTTGAGTCTTTGACGTCACTTTCTCCCATTCGCAACCAAGCCTTGGAACAAGGTTGATTAATGGCGGCCGTAAATTCTCGGAAATAAATGTTAAAATGTTCGTAATGAATTGAAATTTGGCAAGATGCGTAAGAAAGTCTAATTGTACACGAAAATGTAAAAAAATGAAAATCAAAAATTTGATCACAGGGGCACTTTAAAATACAGAAATAAAGATTATAATTGTTTGGCTTTGAGTTTGGCTGAGGGGAAAACTACGTTAATTTGCTCCATGCTCTCAAAGCTGATATTCTGGTGACTCAGGTTCTTTCCAAAATTTCCGGGGTGGTTGGGGAGGGGGGGGGGGGGGGGGGGGGGGGGTAGTCGGCCGTTTCTTTCCGCCATCTCTCACTCTTAATCTTCCAGTTTAACCCTTTTATTCCCATCATACGTCATCAGAATGGAATTTTCTGATACTCAGATGTTTTTCGTGAGGAAACACGTGGAACAGCGAGCTTGGTCGTTTCTTTTTTCAGGCTTACATTTATAAATTACACCAACAGTTTTTTTTAGGGATAGCCGAGCCTGAAGAGAAAGACATCGCCTACCATGCGAAAATTTTGCACACAGGCGATAAGAAATACATAGGAGAGTATGTAGTTCCTTGTCAGTTTCTCCAAAATACGTGTCGCGTTTCTGCGTGGAGCGAATTTTTCTCGCGTGTTCGCTCGTGTGTGACACTACCTTCCACCAAGGTTAGTCGCGGGACTGGTTATGAAACCTTCAGACTTCGATGCCGATAACAAAGGGGTGAGCTACAAATTATGTTTAAAATTCTTAAACCGTGCACATCTTTTGTTTTGCGATCATACCCTATGACTGAAATACTTGAGGGAAATATTCCCCGGGGGGGGGGGGGGGGTACTCCCATATATGAGCTATATAGGTATGTACCGCTGTGAAGGGTATGGTTTTCAGGCAGTTTAGTCTGGGATAGGGTATAGTAATCAGAGAATTTTGTTCTAGAATAGGGTATCATTTTCCGCAAAACTGATCAGTTGTGCGAAGAATTTAGTCTCTACAAGGTTTAATGGCAAATGGCATTTAAAAATCGGTACGGCAGGCAGTACGGCATTTTTACTGACCTCTGGTAACTGATAACAAAGAAAGCATTCAAAACTTTGGTCTAGGATAGCGTAGGGTTTTTCGATGTTTAGTCTAGAATAGGGTTGCAAAATGCAGCTAAAATGGTCTAGTATAGGGCAAGGGTCTCAGAGTCCCAGCGGCACACCCGCGCCCAAAAATTTGCAGAGTACCCCCCCCCCCCCCCCCCCCCGGGAAATCTTCCTCCTTCTCTACTGTGGTTGTATTGTGCACGGTCAAGGCCGAAAAGGCCGGCAAACAAAAACATCGAGCAAAGAAATTTTTTAATGTTTCATAACCATTGCGGTTTATTAACTACCGCAAAATGAAGAGTAAAGATATAACAGTTTTTTTCTTCTTTTTTTTTAAATTCTTTTTTATTCAACTAAATTGCAACTACTTACAAATTGAAGCTAAATTACGTCATATTATTTACTTACACGTTACTACATTACTACCTTACGTACGTTTAGCTCACACACACACACACACACACACACACACACACATAGCCTGCGAGCAAGCTCTCGGGCTCGGGTTCGGGGATTGGGGAAAAAACCCGAGCCCGAGAGCTTGCTCGCAGGCTAACACGCACACAAACACAAACACAACAACAACAAAAACAGTTTTTAAAATGCTACCTACAAAAAGCTACCAATTATAACAAGAGGTTGCGCGATTATAGAGCAATTATGGAGCTTCAAAGGGAGATAGGCCGGTGAAAAACAAAGATGCGTCTTTACTGAAGAAAAAAAACACAATAAAATAAAAACAATACGGTGAAAGATATCATTTTCAATAGAGATGTATTTGTGGCCAGAGATTGATGTAGGAGTCTGAAGTAAAATTTGACAAGTTTTGTGCTTTTTGTACATTTTTTTTTTGCAATCTGATAAGCGACGTTTCATTTTAAGTAACAATCCGTGTAAGAAGTAGGCAACCCAAATCCACGGAATGCAGAAAGGTGTGAATTGTGCTATTGTTGAAATCGTCCACCTCATTGGCTAAAACATGAAAATCTACCATAACTTCATCAGGCAGCGCATTTGTTTATCTCTAGTTTACTAATTGAATCCCTTTTAGTGAAAACTATTGTGATTTTTAATGCAACAAAAATTCTATGTGGGGAACATGGAAAATTAGAAGTCTTTCTTGGCCATTGTTTTGGAGTCTCACGATTGGATGAAATCTTGTAACACAAAAGAAACATCGCTTTAAAATAAAGTTTCAGTAAATTTTATTTCAAAACCATGTTGTCCATAGGTTGACGTATTCTCAGTACGAAAATCTAAACATTCTTATGTGGGGAAAGCGAAATGCATCGGAACAATAGAGAATTGCCTACTTCTTACACGGATTGTTACTTAAATCGCTTTGAAGAAATTCGTTGCAACACCTTTGCTGACCAGGTATTGGGAGATTCGTTTTTTCGCTAATCTGCTGGGTTTTTTGGTTGCTTTCATGGCCGTTAGAAACGCTTCTTCTTTTGCCTTGTAGTTTTTTATGTTCGATTTTTGGGTTCTCCAGAGTGTTTTGATAGAGGATGTTATGCCGTAGAAAGTGAGAGGATTGACTTTCAATTGATAGAATATTTGTTTTCAAATTCTGCTACCGTGAAAAAAAAATTTGGTTTCTCTTTGATGAGTTGACTAACAGAAGAAATCTCCTTTTGATACCAAGATTTATAGAAGACCGGTTTGTTCATAATTCTGATCAGTGAGTTTTGCCATAAGCTTTGTGTGAGAAAGAATTCGGTCGAGGTTATGTTTTCTTCATAATTTAATCTCCACTGGGGGCTTATTTATTTAACCCTTTCACTCCCAGAGTCAATTATGGGGACATGTATTGTTGTTCTAACTTTTGATTTTGTGGACGAAAACCTATGGTGTGACCATTCAAATGAAACCTCTTCGGCAGTACTTTTGCATGGTACCATTTTGTGATATTTTACAAAATGAAATTTGGGATTTTTCTTGAATTTTGATGTTTGGCACTCTTGGGAGTGAAAGGGTTAAAGCGCGAGGGAGGGTGAGGGCTTATTCAGCGAAACGCGATGTCATCTGAGCTTCCTACACGCGGATAAACGTCCATACACCATACTTTGATTGATCAATGAAGTAGTATACATTCATGATTACTGTAATCCACCGTAGGAAAAAAGATGGCGGCTGTTCATTTTACCACAATACCTTGCGGACCTAACACAGCACATAAGGCACAAAGAAAGTCAAATTTTTACAATATTTGTTCTAGTACTAAGGACAATGTGTAGACTAGGTTTGAAGATTTTAGAACTTTTCTTTACATTTTTATGAACGTTGTTAAGGTTTTTGTGCGCTAAGAATTATGGGTAAATGTACCAGTCGCCATCTTTTTTCCCACCGAGGATTAAGATTATTTTTTATTAATTAGTACAAGTACCGGTAATATTTTCTCCAAAGCTCGCGAGTACTGTATGTGGTTGTGCCCGGATTGGGTAGGGTGAAAATGTACCGGTAATACAGTCTGTCGATTATTGTTTTGGTTGTGAATGAAATGGCATGGGGTGGGAGCTTAAAAGAGAGGGAGAGGTTCAATAAAGTTCTTGCTCCAAAAACGGGTCGGGGGTTATTAGAGAGGAGGGCTTTATATATATTGTTGATATTTATATGCTGCATAGATTCCTGAAAAAAAAACCTGACTATTATTTTACATACATACATACATACATACATTGTTTATTATCTTTCCCAAAGGGGCTTTTGAAAGATAATACAAAAGATAAAAATAAAGTAATTGATAAAAACAATAAAAACTACCGCAAAATACATATTACAATAAATGTAGTAAAACTTAAAAATATAAATATACAAGTGTTTAAAAAGTTATATACGGTTTTAAGAATATGTACAAGTGATTAAAAATTATATACAAAGATAGAATTATATCTTATTAAATTCTTTTAATAACCTCTATCTAAGTGACCTTTTAAAAATGTGGACATTTCTTGAAAGTTTGAGCGAAACACTTATATAGTGATGACAGAGTGATGACAGCATTACTCAGATGTTTGATCATGAATTAAATTTATGTACTTCATCCTGTTCTTAATGCAATGATTAAATTTTGCTGGCAAGATCTTTCCCCCTATTCACCGTGCTGATCCTTAACCAAACTTGCTTCCCCCTGTTCTTGCTATAATGCTCTCACTTACACGTCGCTTTTCTTTTCTAAGTATTTCCGCTGTAAGTTTTTCGGATTTTGCTAATTTTTGTAAACTACAAAAATAACGTCCTACGAACTAATAATACTATGCAAACTTATTCTCCGGCCGTAAACTTTCCTCCACTTTAGAAGGAATTTACTTTAAATCCCACTAATCCCAGTCACTCAGACCAAAGGCAAACTTATTTAATCTAAATAATTCTCGTAGTCACAGGTAAGAACGCGGGTTGGGGATCTTTCGATTAAAAATATATAAAATAACGTTTTCTGACGACCAATAGCGCCAAAATTAGGAATGCTTAGGTGCGGGATATTACTTGAAGAATTGACTGACAAAATAACCCATCAAGTATTAAACCGTATTTTTATTTCTCTTTTTAAAACCACACAAACAGTGTAAAAAAAACACTGCATCATTAGGTGAATAACTGATACAAAACATTTCATTTTAAGGACAAGAAATTTTGTAACAGACAAGGTTATTGAAAAGGTGTTGCCACTCTTCACAGACCGTTCTCCGTTGAAAATTAAACTTGCATGTCACCCACGATGTGCAGCCGTGCTCATTTCGAAATTTAAAACTATAAATCCAGTCATGTGGATGGCACCCGTCGACCTCCTTAAACGTCCACTTACTGCAGAAAGGTATTGTAGACATGTCAATGGCCCTTTTTGCTGTGGACAAAAGAAAAGTTAATAAGAAGAAAAGAACAAATACATGTATAAAAGCACTTAGAAATTTTAACAACGGTAATAGAGTGCAACAACTACTGCGTGAGCCGCGTAGAAGACTGTGCACGCAATAAATATCTCGGGATTTCTAGTTCAAGAAAGAAAATCGTGAAAATATATTTGACCCCGATGAGATACTCACGACCTCAGGAGTTTGATTCATTTGATCTTCCAGAGCCCTTATGCAAGTCACAATGTTAAAAACGTTCAAAAACACTAGAATTGACCGAAGACAACTGTAAGGACTGATCAAACAACGTAACGTGTAAAGACGTAGTTACAATATTTCGACTTGCTAATACCAGTCTTCATCACGTCAGTTATTTGAAGGAATCAACTTAACTGCAGATACCGTGAACGATCGGTTGTTAGGTTGAATTGCTCTTTGGCCATGTGCCACAATTGTTTGTGGCGTGACCGTTGCGCAATTTTCCCTATCACGGCTCTTTCTAGAATGATTAGCGACATATATGAGATAGGTGCAGTGGTTCCGAGTCTCATTGTGTTCTAGCTACGGCACACAGCCCGAAACAGCTGTCTGTGTTTGCTTTCTAGTTTTGAGCGCTGATGATCGTGTCAGGTTTGGCCGACCGTAGTGCCATTTCGAGAGTTAAATATGTTAAATATTTATAAATCGTAGATTTTTAAAATATAGCTTCAACTGCCGTTCAACACGTACTAGAGGCTGACTGTATTGCCAGTCTATTAAATGTCCGCTGATCTTAAACGACCATTGATTGAAAGGAAAAACACTGTAAAATGAACAACAACCTCTCTGAAACAAAAAATTCATTAAAGAAACATTTATCACTTGCTATAAAACGTTGCTATCACACGCGGAATTATTCAATGAAAAAAAATTCTCGAAAAGTAAATCTCCAAACAATAACAAAATTCATTTCGACGTGGTGTCCACAGGAGTACCGTGAAATATCAGTTGCAAAGTATGCGCGGTTCAGTTGAGTATATTCTCGAGAAAAACACTAGTTAGAATAAACCAGAAAAACTGAATGCAAAGTATAATTTTTATTCTCACTAAAAACATTTTATCTTTCGGAGGGGCGGCAGTCAAATCCAGTGCTAGGGTGGGGTATTTGAATGCAATTTTGGCCCAAGGGGGCGGGAATTTGAACAAGTCGATCTTCAAAAGTTCAAATGCCCGGGGCATTGCCCGGGGGGGGGGGGGGGGGGGATGTTGATGTTTCGAATTGATTGCCGTATAATTTGATAATTTGTTCAAAGTGACGGTTTTTATCAAATTTAAATTCTCCCCCCCCTCCCCCTCTCCCTCCCCCTCTCCCTTCCCCTCCCCCTCCCCTCCCCTTCTCCCCCCTCTAATCGGGTTTAGCGACAACATTCTGATCTACGAGATCAGCCAAGAACCGGTCGTAAAAATTCTCCTGCATTTCTAGCCCAGGAAAAGAAATTGAAAAACCAAAAAAATTTTTATCAAATATTTGGCTTCAATTCCTGCTTTTCAATTTCCATTCAAGGACTGGAAGAAGACAAATTTATACCCAAGGTTTTGTTAACGAACTCGTGGTTGTCCAGTTATTCAAGCAGCTTTTAAATATTTTCGTATTTACCTAGGCGACTCGCTCCAGGATCCGCATTGTCCAATCCATCCTCAGAATCCAAGAACACTTTTTGCAAGTGATAAACAGAAAACTGGCCACAGAAGTCCTGAACTTCTTGTCTGAGGAGAGTTTTGTCCACCTGCAGTTCCTTTACAGCTTTGTCTACCTGTTCCTTTACAGCCCAGTACTTCCGGACGTCATTTGTAGAAGCAGGAGCTTGGCTTGCCTTAAAAAATAGAAGGAAAGAAAGAAAGAAAGAAAGAAAGAAAGAAAGAAAGAAAGAAAGAAAGAAAGAAAGAAAGAAAGAAAGAAAGAAAGAAAGAAAGAAAGAAAGAAAGAAAGAAAGAAAGAAAGAAAGAAAGAAAGAAAGAAAGAAAGAAAGAAAGAAAGAAAGAAAGAAAGAAAGAAAGATCGTTTCCCAAAATTTGCGTTCCCTCTTCAACACTTTGTCTTGAGATCTCCCGCATGATACATATATGTTGGTTTAAGGCCTTGGGTGTAAGCAGGTACATGGCAAATATTATATATATGGATAGTAGTGAACTTTCCATGACTTAGAATGCCAAAAAACAAGCATGAAATTGTTGAATACACTTAGGATGTTGGAGAAGTAAAAGGGGCCCAAAACAATCCTCTCTTGTTTCAAATATCACAGTATAAAACAGAACACATGTAGGTCCGAAAAATCCGGAAAATCCGTCCATTCCGTCTATTAGAACAAGTTAGTGCTTCCATAAAATTCCAAATGGACAGTAACCCACACTGCAAGTTTTCACTGAACTTACTTTTTGGAAGAGTGGAAAAATAATAATGAATAAAGTGATGCTCATTAATAATGAAATATGCTGGTTTAATTAACCATTGAATGTTCCGCGGAATCCGTTAAATCCGTAGAAGCCGCTATCTCCAATAAAGTATCATGATTAATGTATTCCAAGTACTGCAAGAATATTCATGGACCGCAAGTTCAAACTCAGTGCACTTTCTTCTTTTAAAGGGAGGAAACCACGGATTTCACGGAATTGATGGAAATATGAGCAGCATTTACAGCACTGTGAGTGGGCAAAGCTGTGTATTAAGGGTGGATACAACGGATTTCACGGAATTTACGGATTTCTCCCTCTCTCTCTCTCTTTATATATATATATATATATATATTATTATTATTATTATATATATATATATATATATATATATATATATATATATATATATATATACAAAGAGAGAGAGAGAGAGGGAGAAATCCGTAAATTCCGTGAAATCCGTTGTATCCACCCTTAATACACAGCTTTGCCCAGGATTACAGTTACAGTGCTTGCGCATATTTCCATCAATTCCGTGAAATCCGTGGTTTCCACCCTTAAAAAGTAGAAAGAGCACTGAGTTTGAATTTGCAGTTCATGAATGTTCTTACATTACTTGGAATACATTAATCATTGGTCATGATACTTTATTGGAGATAGCGGCTTCTGCGGATTTAACGGATTCCGCGGAACATTCAATGGTTAATTTAACCAGAATATTTCATTATTCTATTTGAGGGTACGGGTTTTACGGATTTTATAGATTACAAGGAATTATAAATGGAATTTTCAGTAATCAACACTTACATGTAGATACATGATGCAATCCAGTAGTTAGTCATCACTCGAGTTTGATTGACGATTGTTTCAGTGTCATAGCAAACAATAGATTTAGTGAAATATGTGAAAATGAGCCAAAAGAGGCTACATTTTCCTCTTTCGTTTCCTTACAACCAATTAAAACTACTGGGGCGCACTAGTAAAAAGAAATATGACATTTATTTCGTTCCGATGTTTATTCAATGAGATTACGCAGGTTTGTTTGCTATAAAAGCAGAACATTTACCTATACACTTTCTCGCAAGATGATTCGGAGCACGAATTATCCCTGTCGGCAACTAAACAGTAAAAAAATAAAGGGAGCGACGCTGTGCTACTTGACCCCGCTAATTGTGAACAAGTGTAGCATTGTGAGTGCTAAATGCGTATGCAACGTGAACGATGGACTGCAACGAGCGTGGGATGAGGTTTGCAAGACAAGAGATGCTTGCGATAAGGCATTACAAGGTTTGTTTTCACTGTGGACTTTCTTAAAGCAAGTGATTTCACAATTCTTGAATATCTCTGTAATAAGCAACTTAGTTTTTTGCTTTTTTCCCACAGGTGTTAAGAGCGTAGCGTTCTTTTTTAGTGCTATTAGTACCCAAGGTCCAACGAAGACCTCGAAAAAGAAGAGAGATGAAGAGAATAATGATGACAATAACGATGACAACGGTGTTGAAAGTGACAACGACTCGATAACACAGAGTCAAGTTTCCGGTTCGTCGAGTCCAACATGGATGACAGATCATCCATCGATTGTAAACAAGAAGTTGCGCCCCTCCGTCAGCTATTGGATAGCGATGATAACCCCAAATGGTGCACCAGCAAATCCCATAACAGTCCACCGGGCTCTTCTGGAATGTGGTGTTTATGCAACTGCTAAACAGGTACAGCATATGTTCACTTAAAAATGACAAGTGTTATGTACTACCATATGTAACGTTTGGCCATTTTGTTTAACCCTTTCACTCCCAGGGGAGTGAAATATGTAAATTCTCCATACATTATCAATACACTGCCAACAAGACAGGTGATGAGAATGAAGAAAATCATCAATTAGGGGATATTGTCTGATGTAATACCAAGTTCTCAGAACTAACATTTAAATAAATGTATGGAAGTCAGTTAGGAGAATTAATATTCAGATCATGGGAGTAAAAGAGTTGAGTGTAATTATATCTCATATACAGATGCTCAGTTAGTGATCAGCTTCGACTTTGTCCTCACGATATCAGTGCATGCTAAAACATACCAAAACCTAAATTGATAAAATTACCACCGAAGATGAACTGAATTGAATTTTGAACAAGCTCTCCCAAATAACAATAATCAAAATGTATGGAGACCAGTAGGGAGATTGTGTCTAATGGTGCTGAGGTTTTTACGACTTGTAGTAGAGCCTTACATGTATTTCCCCATTTCAGAAGGTGGGTGCCCCGCAAGGCCTTGAGAAAACGTTGTGTTGCACCAATAGGGCTTTTTACAATATAAACTGAACTGAATCTCAACCGTTCTTATAACTGTCGTCCCTTTGTAGGTTCCCTGTCAAGAGGGCAAGGAGTCGGCTGCAATGAGGGAACTATTTAAAGTACTGAAAGATCACAGTAATAGCTTCATGCAAGATCTTGTTACTTCATCCTTTCAACACTGTTTTTTGTCAGAAGTGCAAAGCGTTTTAGAAGATCCTGACTCCATGGACATAGACGAATGTGGTACTGAGAATGTTGCCCGTGTACGCCTCGTTCATGCTCCGTTCAAGTCCGTGCTCTCTGGCGCCATTGCAAAAATTCAACAGGCTAACCTGGTTATTGATCGTTTTAACTTGGACTGTACAAATCAAGACTCCAATTCAGCAAAACAAATCGAGGAAGAAGAGCCGAGACTCGGAGACAAAATGACCGTCTTAATAAATGACATAGCCATAGCGATGAAAAGGCTGGACTATGCCATTCATAGGGGGACGATCTACAAGAAGTGCGAGGGTGCTAAATACACGTATTCGTATAAATGTGATGTGAAGGTTTTCATAAACAGCTTGGCGGCCAATGAATCGTTCAAATCAAGGCTTCTGAAGGATATGAAACGGGTTATCGACCTGTTGGCGGATCCCGACTGCGAGGTCATCCGTCCAATTATCATAGATCACAACCTAATCGAGGTAAACGCGGGATACTGTTGGGCTATCGCGGAAAGAAGATTCGTAAAAGATGCAATTGCCGTGGAGAAAACGGGCCTCGTCACACCAAGAGCGTTTTCACGATACGATGCATTCAAAGATCCACAGCCGAAGTACTTTGAGGAAGTACTTAAGAACAGCCTTTCAGAAGCTGAGACGGCGCTGTTTTGCGAAGATTTCCTGCGGCTGCTGAACTTTAATAAAAAAAAGCACAAAGAGAGGGTACCATGCGTAGTTGGCGAGCCGGACAGCGGAAAAACCAGCCTTTTCTATCCAATCCTTGGCCTCATACACCACAAGAACGTGGCAACCATAACTAAACAAAAAGTGTTCAACAAAGCGATGATAAGTAAGAACACAGAAGTGATCTTCATCGATGAAGCGTCCTCGTCGAACCTTGACGTAGATGACTGGAAGATAATCACTCAAGGCGGTTATACGGCATGTGATGTGAAATACAAGACTGCGAAATCATTTTTCAACCGTTGCCCGATGTTCATGACGGCGCAGAAGAAACTAGAGTTCAAGCCAGAGGACCAACCGGCGATGGATCGCAGAATACGATACTACAAGTTCAAAACATTGGCGAGTCCTAAGAAGAAAGCTGCGCAATGGCTCCGAAAGCATCCGGTGGAATGCATTGCTTGGGCGGCTTCAAAAGCTCAGGTGGCCAGCGATGAGGAAGAAAGCTCTGATGACGAGGAAGGAGAACAACCATCGCAGAATGACGACGGAATCCTGCCGGAGAGTGAGAAGGAAATATTAAGACCCTGCCTCTTGGCGACCTTCTAACAGAACCACGATCCCAAGAAGAAAGCTCTGAAGAGGACACGATTCAAGATGTCGGCGATTCCGATGACGACCAGACCCTAACGACCTTGAAAGCTAGTCTGGCACAATGCTCACCTGGCTCTCTACGTCATCGTCAACTCAGCCACATCTTAGAAACTCGTCTCGCGGAAAAAGAAAGGCAGAAAAAGCTAGAGGAACTGTGGTACGAGAAGAGGCAACAGCACTTACTATCAAGGGGAGTGTCGATGGATCATGTGTCGTTGCTCCCACACGACCAGAACGAGCCGTTTCCCACACCAATTCAAACGGATCTCGCTGCTTTTCAAGAAGCGCAACTCGCTAAAGATCTAGAAGCCAGAAAGGAAAGGGCCAAGAAAGTGTTCCAATCCAGTTGGCTAAGGACTACGGAGAAAGAACTCCAAGAATGCATGGTCGCCCTACGAAGCAGCGACGACCCTGAAATGACGGCTTCCATGGCTGCGCTAAGAGAAATATTGGAAGACAAACTGCGGAACCATCACAGAAATGTCGGCACCCTCGGGTGCGCAGAGGCTCTGGCCGAAAGAAAGCGGGTATGCGGTGAACTTGGCCTACTTCGAAAAGAAGACCAACACATAGTGTCCAGCTTGTATGAACGGCTGCCCGTCGCGCGCGTGGAAGAAGACGACGACAACACATTCTTCGAAGCGCCGAAAACGCCATCATACGTCCCGCAACACGACGTCGATCTCAGCCAAACGTCCCACAGCCCAAGTAGTGTACCGTGGTCAGAACACGTCGACGACTGCGCAATGTCCGACCAGCTGGTGAGAGCGCACAGCACGAAGAGGCGCCGAAAACATACTAGAAGTCAAAGGCAGACCAAAAGACCGAGGAACACCATAGACAGCTACTTTAGTCAAACGTGAACATTGCATGCGTATTGCCGTAAAACAATAGTGTTCCATTTCAGTGTGAAATTGATGTAGTGGCATGTAATTTGCCCGAGATAAGTTACTTGAAGAAGCGGTGGAACTCGATGTAAAAACTACAATAATAGGACGCGGTAATGGACTTGCCAAGAAGCGTAAGATATTTATTTCCTTTATAGAATGTCATGGCGATCGAAATTAAAATAATGTGTCTGTCGATTGCAGTCAGTGTTGTGACGTTTGAAGTGTTCCTTTTCAAAGACAACTCGAAGAATTGATTTTGGTCGCGTGTCTCACGAAGTTCGGATATTTCCGTCCAAGGAGAGCGTTAGCTCGACCCTCTTCTTCAATGTTAGCTGAATTTACAAGCAACATTAAAATGTACTTTTTGCAATGATTGACATTTGTTGTTGGTTTTTTATCTGAATACGATCCTTTACTACTCTAAGTCTTGTGCGTTACAAACACTTCCACTCGAAAGATACTTTAGTTCAGCCCTCTTTTTTAATGAATCGGCCATTCTTCCGTTTTGAAATTTTAAATCGGGATCTCTTAGAATAGCCGTCCACTGTCCAAACCCATACTTTGTTATCCCCTTTCTTAGAAAATCATCCTCTTCTTCTGTGAATTTCAAAACCCGACGAACTTTTCTGCGGATGCACAAACGCTTCGTGGGTGGGACTTTCTCTTCCGGGAGCAAGCGTTTCTCCTGTTCGGTTTCAACTAAACGTGAAGCTGAACTTGAACTTGAACTTGAACTTGAAACGCGAAACCTCGCGTTAACGTCCTCATCCACCTCCGATCCTTTAGTACCTTGTAACTTTTGTAGACACTCGTGGGCCTTCACAGCAACTTCGCGCGATCTCTGCTTTTGATAGTGAACTTTGGCAACAGCAGAGCTGTGTTTTTGGTCTTCTGACAAAATTCTTTGCTCTTTGCTAGTGAGCAGGTTTAGGCTTTGCGTTTCGACAATTTGACGATAACGTGTGGGATGAACGTATTTTCCAATTGCGTCAAAGACCAATTTGCTCATGACGTCCCCCAATTTGCTGTGTTGGCCTCCATTTCTCGTGACCAAAACAAAGTCGCACTGGGGTTTTAGCATGGGTCTTACGAAAGTGATGTACCCATCGAGTACTTGCATGCTTGTATCGGTCAGAATCAACGAGTCAAATCCGTACTTGCTGGCGGTCTTGAACGTTTTCTGATCGATGAATCCTCCATTTTCCTTCGCTGCACTAACCATGTCGACTGTCAGGTACTGATAAGTCATAGGACGCGATCCTTTCACCTTAATGAAAAGATACACGGCTACAAATTTTGTCGCAAATGTTAGGTCCGATGGGTTGACTTGCCCCGGACTGGTTTTACACATCTTGACGGTATTTTCGTAGCGGGGCAAATGAAAGGTTACAACTTGCAACAATTCCTCCATCGTTGCCCAGTGCCCTCTTGCTTCTAGCGTTTCGATGTCTAGATCATGTGTCCACTGCAATCTCATCATTTTTGCCACTGTCTTGCGCGCTCTTTTCAGGTACAACTCTGTCGCGGATAATTTTCGAAGAACTGCATCTGATGCGCCATTAATTTTTCTGAAATCGATTAATTCAGAAAGAGCATCTATGTAGCCCAATCGTCCACAATGGCCGAGCTTGCATTCTTCTTGCAGATAGTCAATGAACTTGAACAACAGATTTGGGAAACACAGGCTGAAGTCCATCACCTCGAAGGTCAACTCATCCTCGTCTTCGCAGCAAAACTTGAGAAATTTAAAGCATCTATTCACAATCTGTTGAGCTGGACGATCTTTCTTGTAACCACCGCCACTTCCAGTCAACCAATTTTTGAATGTTTCGCCAATTTGGCCAGAGACGGTAAATAAAGGAATTAATGCTCGACGGCTTGTTTTGCCGTTACGCGCGATACGTCGTCATCTTTGTCTGTTACCGATAAGTTCTTTGGCACTTGCACCGACGAGCTTTTCGCTTCTTGCAGATCGGGTTTTTGGTCAAAATAAAAGAACCATCTGTGCTTGTTATTCACGTGTTTCCTACAGCCACGTTGACTTTGAAATCCTTCGTGTTCACAAACTTCTATTGGACAGTGATACAAACGATCTGTTTCGTCTTTTTCCAAGTGAAGCCGTTTTGGTTTGGGCAATGCGCCATCAAAATTAGACCAGTTAAGCTTACTCTTCTTACTCATGTTTCAAGTAGATTAACGTTTGAGTAGCGCGCACGTTTGTTTAAATCAGCTGTGAACAATGAAGTCATCATGCATGTTCAAACTTGTCACAACTTGCCCCTACTTGCCAAGGCATGCTCACGCCTGCTCATGCTTGCCCATGTTTGTCTATGCGTGCCCATGCTTGCCACAACTTGCCCCTACTTGCCCGCCGATATCACCATTATACAAATTTACAGTGGTGAGATACTTAAAATTGTGCTTTTTCACGATTTTTCCTAACAATACGTACTTAGCTAACAATTTTCTCAAGTGCACGTGACAAGACATGTGACTGGGAACAAACGTTATTCCCGCAATCACGTATATTCAAAGGCACCCTTCCTTTAAGATGGAATAACTGAATGAAATGAAATAAAAAAAGGAACAGAAATGGTGGTGAAGAGGAACTACTTTACGTAAAAAGGAACTATTTTACGTAAATAGGAACTAATTTAAGTAAAGCGGAACACGTAATTAGGAACAAATGTTCCACATTCCCGCAAAAAGGAACAGCTCCAGTAAAAAGGAACTCATTAATAGGAACAATCAGTTCCCTAATAGAGTGAAAAGGAACAGGTTGTCAAAAGAGGAACAAAAATGTTAGGAACACTTGTTCCTAAGCCGCCCATTTAGGAACAATACGTTCCACCCGTAGGTGAAAATTCGGAACAAAAGGTTCTCCTTTAGTTCCACATGAACATTTTGTTCCTATTTAATATCAAAATTTGTTCCTATCTAGACTAAAAGGAACACGCCAATTTGGAACAATTGGTTCCACGTTTTATCATATAGGAACGTTCCAAAATCAAATATCGGAACAGCAGGCAAAAACGAAAATCTCTTAAAAAGTATTTTAGATAATAAAGAAGACCACGATATAGGGTATAAAGAATCTCTGTGTGGTATGCATACAACAGCCAAAATTTGGTTTAAGTAATCAAACTAAAACTTTTCTAAAACGTACGAGTAACAAATTTAGGGAAACGTATAAGAAAGAAAGAAATTAAATCTACGTATTATAAGCAGTATGTTTTCTGGCTTTGAGAACAACCCAAGAGATAAGATGTTGCAGAGAATGCTAAATGAAATGACTTGCCAAAATGTCGAAGCCCGGCGATCTTTATATTAGTCGAGTTATGGAGAAAAGAATATTTAGAAAATTAGAGAACTTTGATGTGTGCACCTTCCTTTTGTCGGCCAAATTGATAAAAGTTGTAAATATTCCTCTTAAGTTAAAAATAAAACTGCTATAGTGCCACAACACAGCGACCTTATGATTTCGCCGTATACAGTGACATAATGATACGCCATGTCACACCACTCAAAACAACTCGCATAAATATTGCGCATTCAGTATGCCTAGCGGCCGGGAGCAATAAGAGGCGGCTGTATTCTCAGGCTACGTATTCAGGAACCCCGATAAAGTGAAAGCAAACTCAATGAAGAGAATAATGAGCCGTTTTTTGCCAGGTGAGGTCATGATGATGGCATTGTTTGGCTTCTTTTACTTATAATCATACCATTTGTAATCCAGCCTTCAGGTCGGCGGGTTTTGGCAAGTTTTCCGGCAGTGGACCCAAATAGCAGCTGGCCTTACTTTTTACGCGACTCACTGACATATCCTAAAAGAAAAAATGTTAAAAGTTAGGACAGAATGATTAGATCAATAACTTCTATACGAAACAGTAGTCTGCATAATTGTGGCTTGCAGGGAGTGGTTGCTATGATTTCGTCACGTATAGCTAAAAAAGCTGAAACTTACATTTTGGAAGTCGTAAAGGTAGTCAGCCTCAGTAAGTCCGCTGTGAGCCGGAACGTGGAAGTAATAAAGATCATTTTCTTCGTCGATTGTGATTTTCTCCACAAACTTTGTTCCTTTTTCCGTGATGTGCACATTAAACGTCTCCGGATTTCCTTTAGGAATCTGTCAAAAAATAGAATTGAATTATCATACTTTTGCATAGCTGATTGATTAAACTGAGAAGAGTCGGCTATTCATTCGCCATATGGATCCGTTAATCTTGGTGGTTCATTGACCAGCATTTGATCATTTACACGGTAACTCCTGGTATGATGGTAAGTCCATCCATAGTTACTCCCCAGCATTTCGTTATGGATTCTCTAGTGGTTAGCTAGAATGCGAAGAAGCAACGTGTTTTCGGTCAAGTTAAGGACGCAAGACGCAAGAACACGAAGATTGCGAATAGAGCTCACATATACACCATTGACAGTATCAACACTTGCAATGAAAGTTCCATGAAATGTTTACAGTATGAAAGAAAACCAACAAAACAAATCGCAACTTACCACGGAACCACTTGCATTAGAGATGCAGAAGAATACAACAGAAACGAACAAAACAAATGAAAAACTCTAAAAGAAAACAAAGCAATGTGTAAGTGATGCCTTTTGTGCGGATTCATTCGTAAAATTACATTGACTGAACAACTGGTCACAACTACACTGAACCATGCAAATTAATAGCGGAGCCCGCGGGCCGAAGGCCCGGCGGAGCACCATACTCATAGAACCTATGCCTGTCATTTTTCATGGTCATGGCTAGCGGAATGTTTCGCGGGCGCGTAGTGTGCCCGCCGCCGCCGTACGCCCGCCGTACGCCCGCCGTACGCGTTGGGCTAGCTCGCTGGCGCGTATGACGTCGCAAAACATGCGCGTGTAACGCCACAAAACCTCCGGGATCTTTGAGGCTTTGTTTTCCGCGCGGCTACACAGCCGTCAGCTCGGTAAACACTTTAGCCGTTGCAGGATTTTTTGCTGTTTTTAGCGGAGAATTAAAGTCGTTATTACCCAATATTTTTTTTTGCAGTTTGCTACTCAAGACAGGATACTAATTAAGGGATACTCAGAAAGAAGAGCTTTCAGGGATAAAATCTTGCTTCGAGGAACCCTCATACGTTTTTATCAATGCGGGGAGATGCCTTGTTTTTATTACGGATTTCAGAACCGACTTAGTTAGGTCGGGCCGGATGGGAAAATATTTGGCTCCCATCCGGCCCTCCCACTTAGTCAATAAGTACATAGTATTTTTGCATTTTTTATTTCAAATCAGTTTCTCGGGCATTTTTTGACAAGCAACAACTGTATTTTATTCGGAAAATAGTCGTAATAGTAATTCTAGACGGAGAAAACATGAGTTGTTTTTGTGAACTTTTGTACGGTCTAAATGTACTGTGCAGACGGTCGGGTAATACTGTTTTTGAGAATTGCTAAAATTGAAAAATAGCCCGGTCGTCAATCTTAATTCTTGTGCTTCCGACCTTTCACCTAAGTTAAGTTTCATCTTAGTTAAGCTTGTTCAGAGGGTCTTCAGAGGGCGCCGCTGTTAGGCTAAGCCTAACTATATATATTATTATTTTAAGGTAGATACGCATCAAAACGCGTATCTCGGTTGAAAAATCCTTTTAAATAGATTTTAACGTTGCACTAAAAACTCCAAATGCGAAACATCTTTAAGCTTATTGTTGTTTATATTCGTATAAATCAAATTAATTATTGTTATCGCTGGATTCACGTTGTTCTTGTTACGAAACGTATTCGTAACAAAGCATTTAATACTCACGAAGTTTACAGCTGATGGAATTGAGGAGCGAGTGGGTGAATGAGAGAACTTTATTTATATTTAGTCACCGTTTCCGATAACCCGTGCATTATGCTTGCGTGTATACACGGGTTTAAAAGTAAGACTACACTACATTCACTACATTCAGTAGCCGACACTTCAAAGGTCGATCGCTAAGCAAATTGCAAGTTATATAAAACACAAAACTTGCCGGAACAAAAATCCCACAGGAATAAGCGGCGAACACAATATCAAACGGTCCTATCCATCCATGAACGCCTTGCATTGTCTTGAAAACGTGCAATTGTACGCTGTAGTTCTTTACTTTGCTTGTCACTGTCAACACACGGAGAAATTCTGCGGTATGTATTTCATGGCTGTAAGCCATATAGTCGTCGACATAAACTAAAATTTGCATGCATAAATTTGCATGCGCTAATGTGACACGAAAAAAAAAAACAAGAAAAGTCAAAGCCGAATTTACAACTCGTGTGCTTCGCCACGAGTAATTATCGTTTTTAGAACTGATGGGTCTGATGGAAGTATTTTTGACAGGGTTTTAGTGATGGCCGCTCCATCCCGTCGGTTGAAACGGGTTGATAAGAACCCAACTCATTTGCTACAGGAAGTTTAAGGATGTTATTTTGAATTGTAATTTGTATTTTGGACTCCAAGAAAGATATGACGGGGACGCTCTTCGTACCTGTTATAGTTGTTTTTGGATTGTAATTTTTTCCGAAGATTCGGTAACATGAGAGAGAACACACACACAAACAAAATGAATTGGAAACAACGCGCGGTTGGATGGGGGTAATTCTTCTTGCCATTTTCATGGGGGGGGGGGGGGGGGGGAGATGGGGGACTCCCAGAAAGAGATGATGGGGACGCTCTTCTTTCCTATTATAGTTGTTTTTACCTTTTGGGAGTTCATTTTCAAGTTTGCCTGAGTCAAGTAGAACTAGCTTTTTCGATGCAACCGATTTTATCGCCATGACAAGAAGTCTTAACCACAATTACTCTTTCTCTCCGATCCGCACGTACTTAGCCTGCGTGCAGCCGTCTCCGATTTCCTTGAAGCAAATAGCCTGTGTGATCCTTTCCCTCCCCCACCCCCACCGCGCGAACGTCCTTAAAACGTGAACTAAACATCACTTTATAGCTAAAACTTAGATGTTTGATCATGAATTAAATTTATGTATGTCGATCCTGTTCTTAATGCAATGATCAAATTTACTGGCAAGATCTTTCCCCTATTCACCGTGCTGATCCTTAACCAAACTTGCTTCTTTCTTGCCTAGTGATGCTCTCACTTGGCATTACTTTTCTTTTCTAAGTAGTTTCGGATTTTACTAATTTTTGTAAATTACAAAAATAACATCCTACGAACTAATACTGTGCAAACTTATTCTCCGGCCGCAAACTTTTCTCCATTTTAAAAGGAATTTACTTTAAAACCCACTAATCCCGGTCACTCAGGCCAAATGCAAACTTATTTAACCTAAATAATTCTCGTAATAACCGGTAAGAAACGCGGGTTGGGGATCGTTCGATTAAAAATAGACAAAATAACGTCTTCTGACGACCAACGACGCCAAAATTGGGAATGCTTAGGGACGGACCATTATTTTTCTGGAGGGGGGGTATGAGAAATTTTCCTCTGCAAACATTTTTTTTTTATCCATGCGCCTCTGCAATTATTTTTTTTAAAAACAAACCTTCCTGCAAACAATTTTTTTCATTGTGATCTTGTAAGGTTCCAAAAAAAATATTAAGGTACTTTTTCCAAGTCACTAACAGTGCTATATACTGGTCTTGTAACGCTTTCGAGTGGCATATCACGAGAAAGTGTTGCATAACTATTTTATACCATGCCGTAGAAAATACAGTAGGAAGCACCATCAATGCGACATACGTGCAGCGCACGATGGGAAGGTTGGGTGTAATACGGTCGAACAACGGCTTTCCTGTATTCTGATTGGTTGTATTTTCTATGGCATGGTATAAATGCATTTAAATTGCCTATTTTTCTAAATAGTTTCTGTAAATAAATTTATGCAGTAGTCACTTATATTTGTTGTGGTTTCTTTATACATCACTTACCATTCTATTTTAGATAGAAGTACGCAGTACTACTGTGGAGATGTATATATTTTGAGGCTCGGGAATAGTGGTAGTGAGCGAAAAGTCGTTTGTTCAATCCTGGTCTCTAGCGTCGTGTTGGTTCCTTTGATAAATTGAGCAACTTCACTCCACATTGTATAAATGGGTTGTGTCCTTAATAGACAAGAAACTTTACTCCATATTGTCTCTCTCCACCCAGGTGTATACATGGGTTGTGTCCTTAGACAAGAAACTTCACTCCACATTGTCTTTCTCCACCAAGGTGTATAAATGGGTTGTGTCCTTAGACAAGATACTTTATTCCATATTGTCTCTCTCCACCCAGGTGTATAAATGGGTTTTGTCCTTTATAGACAGGAAACTTTACTCCACATTGTCTCTCTTCACTCAGGTGTATAAATGGGTACCAGTTACCGTTAGGTAAACTTCACAGAAATACTGGGGGTAACCCTGTGATAGACTAGCATGCATCTATAGTCATTTCATGCTACAGAAACCATAGCAAAGCGCGGACACCGATTAGCCACCTGGTTAGTTCATTTTTCTTGGGCATGGGCTTTTAATACCTTCACAGTACTGCTACAAAGCTACTGACGCACATAGAGGGCATATGACAGGCAATATGCCAAGGGAGTTGCAGGCTTTTTCCCACAATACTTGAGGCCAGACCCTCGTTGACGATGCTCCCATAGCCCATCGTACTCATACCACCCGGCCTGTGGTACCAATGGTGATGGTAGGCACATTGCTGATTTGAAATGATTGCCATTGCCATACGTTACTCCAAACAACTTGTACGTAGTCAATGTCCCATTAGCTTTCAAAATCATGTCGTCAGGAAGATGACCGACCTCCAACACTCGCCCATTCCTTGACAGAATGTCAACGTTACATGGTAAAACAAGCGGCATTCCTTGAATGAAGAACCGGTTGGACTCTGTTCTTGAGCCCTGGCACAGTGAGCTACTGCGCTTCTTTTTCCGAAGGCAAGGAGAAGGGGTTGTCTTGTGGAGCCAATTGCAGACAGACATCTTAAAGCTATTTTCAGGTGTGTTCGCTTTGGCATCACTAAGGATTATTTCAGAAGACTTTGATGAAATTGAAGGCTTTGGGCAAGTGCTCTCACTGCAAACGGTGTTGTAGGTTGTGGCAAGTACATTAGCCATTGCTGAAATGAAAAAGTCGTATTCACTCCCAAATATGTCAATGACAGGCTGTGTAAGGTCAACTTTATGCGGGAACATCTCCAACCAATGCATTTTACCAAGCACAAATTCCCCAGCCTGAAAATATCTGTGTACACCCATAATACGCTGGTAAAACAAATCCTTCTCAGCCTGCACTATCGCGGGATAAAGGGTGCAAATGAAGTGAAACATTGTAAGCCAATTGTCTATTGGGCATGTGTTTTGCAGTCTTACAACGTTTCCGTTGTACACTGTGCTACCTGCCCAAGGTGGAACAGGCGGCAAACTGTTGTTGGTGTGGCTCTTTGTGCGTTGGACTGTCATTTTCAGAGAGACACCTGTATTTGGTATGTGACCGCACATAATGTTCTCTTTGATTAGTTTTACTTTCTTCCTTTTGTTGAATCCTTTTTTCTTTGCATCTTCAACTGACATACCACAACATTCTGTAAGATACAAGTTTAGCTCTGCAATAGAAAGATCTGTTAAACCGCCATATTTTGCCAGGTGTTCCCAGTCAATGTCATCAACATGTTTTGCTGCTGCAGATTCTTTGGCAGATTTTTTCTGGGTTTTTTTCATTGTTGCCTTAATTTCAAGTTCAACTTGTTTCTTGGCTTCTTTCAAGACTTCATCCCTCAAGTCTTCCCCCACAAATTCAATAACAAGCGCATCTACACCATCAGTTACTTTCGTCATTGTTTCGTTGCTGTCGACAGGTGTAAGAGTTTGACTTCCGTCATCATGGGTAGTGGTGTTATATGAAAGTTGAGGTTTCCCACAATCTTTGATTAGTTTATGAAGCTGTGTACGGGGACAGTAGTCATCCACTTCTCGCGTTTTACTCATTACTTTGGCTTTACTAAGAGAAAACTTTTCCATGAAGTTTCCAGACTCTACCTGCTCGGATGAACAGTAGTGAAAATCAGATGATTCTTCATTGTAATCAGGAACTGGGGCATTCACTCTTTGCACTGGAAGATCACTCCACCCATCAGCGTTGAGTCGATCTGTGTTTTCCACAGAGGCATGGAAGTGACACTTTTTCTCACAAGCATCTCGAATTGCTTCCACTCCGCCATCATAAACTCGATAATGCTCGGAGAAAAATGTTTGCTGGTATTTGAAATATGCACTTCCTGCGCATGCATTTAATGCCTTAGCTGACGAAGACATGCTACACTTTACAAGGAATTCATGGTCAAAGAAAAAGCCATCCCATGAACAGTCGTTTGGAACTCTTGCATGTATAGAGGTTCCCATGCAAGGCTTTCCGTCATACAACGAGGCAACGGATTTGGCACATTGATATGCTTCGTCTTGTTCCTTTCTGGTCATCACATCGTTCAGTTCGTCGTCTTTCATGATCAGAATTTCGCCAGGTGAAACTATACTGGTGAGTGGAACTGACGGAATTGGAATAGTATGTCCTGACCCAGCATGTTCATTCAGTGATCTCATCACCTTTTCTGCAATGTGAACTCTTGAGTCCCCGGGAGCATAGTGTAGTCTAGCCTGTAAATCCAAACTATGAATCTGGAATGCTTCTGCAAGGCGAATTTGTGTCACTTTCTCTTTGGAGTTCACCCCGGGACCAGCATCGGAAGTTTGAATTTCAATTGCACGGTGCTTTGGAAGATTCAGAGATTCTAACTGAAGTCTCACTCGTCTAGCTTCAGACTTCAGAGAGCCATATTCTGACAGTAACTGTTGCTTTGACTCCTCACCTGGACATGAAACTTGAACTATTTTTTGCAGATCTTCTACTTGACTCTTTAACTCATGAAGCTGGCTGACAACTGTAGAGCAAATGTTATCTTCCCTTGTATCAAGGTTTGTGAGGACATTTGTTACTGATTCTATCCTTCCTTTCAGCACATCCAGCCTCAGTTCCTCTCTTGCTCTATGATCACTTCCATCTGAAATGCGTAGAAAATCAGCCTCGATTGTCATAAGTTCAAACTGTAACAAGGAGTCCCGTATAAAGATGAGATGGCTGGCAGCTTCTGTTGGTTCCAGAAACACTTTTCCATGCTCTTCAGAGAAGTTGCTTGGAAGTTCGTGTTCTTCTCTAAATAGAAGCCTTGAGGAGTACAGGTCATTGGCCCAATTTGTAGCATGTGATGGATAGTAAACTTTGGGTTTACAGTTCACGGAAACTGTCACATCTTCGGGGACATACTTGTCTCGCCCATTGTATTCTGTCTCACTTTGTTCATTCACCATCAAAACGACACCAGGGCTCACATATCCTGTCTTCTTTGGATAGTCAGAGGAGGGAAGCTCAAACTTTAACTCTTCCTTAGCCAACTGCAACGGCCTGTGCAAAGGTCGAGAGAATCCTTCAGAGGTTCCACACCGGAGGTAGCATTTGTCATCGACTGCTAAACGCAACACACGACCTCTATGTTTTGAATTCTTTGCAAAAGCGAGCCTTGTGTAGTTCTTTATGAAAGCTCTGTTGTAATGAACATTTACATGTCGATTGCATTCCTTCTTCTGACTTCTGGTGAAGGACCACAGACTTTTGCCCCTGTGTTGTTTAGCTTGTACTGAGCGCTTGTTTCGAGGTTTTCCAAATGCTCTAACAGTTTCTTTTGACTTTATCAACCTCGTGTTGTTTTTCTTTAAAAACTTGTTGGCAATTCGGAGCATCTCCCTGCTTTGGATTCGCTGAGAAGGTTCATCCAAGTACGCTGTTCCTTCTTCACCATGCCGGCGCCTGTGGGCTTTTGAATGCTCTGCAAGTACATTGTAGATGGCATTTTCCGCGCCTCTGTCAATTAGGTAAGACCCCCTTTTCTTTCCCTTTTGATTCCACAAATCAGATTTCCACGCTCTAAACTTTCTATAAACATACTGCTTCCTTAGGCTGGTAGAATCCTCCTGTAATGTCTCAAGTTTCTGCCTCTTGTTTGCAATATCACTTTCATAATCACTGATAATGTTTTCATCAAGGCGTTTCCTTTTCTTGGCAAGGGATTCTGACTTTTTCTCAAGGGCATTTCTCAGTTTCAAAACTGTTTCTTCTACATGAGTAGCTGCTTCATTTTCGAATTCAGTCATCTTATCTGGGACAGACCACAGCATGTCTTCAACCTGTCCTTGAACACTTGACACGAAATCCGGATTCAGGCCTAGATACTCCTTTAGTCCCGTTTTGCTGAAAATGTTGCTGAGAATATACAGGAGTAAGTACCTGTCCTTATTTGTTGAAGTTAAGGACATCAGGTGTTCAAAGACTGGGGTAAACGACTTCAGTTTTTCATTAAGAATTGTAGGCTGTAGTTCCTCAACAATAGATTCCAACACCTCTTCAAAGCTGTTGCAAATTTCCTGGTTTACACCGTTCTCCATCAGCATAACAAATGCTCTCACACCTGTTGTTAAGTAAATAACAGGGAGGCCAGCATGTCCAAGCAGCTTCTCTTTGAACGTCTGCTTGGCGTTGCGCATTACTGACTCGGAAAGTTGTGTTATATCTCTGATGTGAGATGTGTAGTATTTGAAGCACTCGTCAAATGCCATAACCTTTCTAATCAGCAGTTCGTCCAGCAATGATGACAGGGCTGTGAAGGCAGAGGCTGATTTTCTGTTTTTTTCTTGATCTTCCAGAATTTTCATCTCAATAAACGCTTGGCAGCTAATGACAGACTGAACATTCAATGATCGCTCGATATGAACTCCATTCTTTTTGTGAAATTTTTCGCTGTCGTCAATTACTCGAAGATTCCTCAGATCTCTCCTGCGTTCATTCCACTCGTTTGTGCTCGCCATGTTGAAATATTGGGCAAATACGAGGAGAAACTGTAGCGAGAAGAGCGAAAACGTTCGATGCACGAGTGACACGAGGTCGAGCTTTAATAAAACTGATACTCGACTGACCTACTCGACTACGGAAATCAGGAATAACCACTTTGATAATCTCAAACTAACAAAAGGACTGGTGACTATTTGAAAGAAAAACCGCTGTTCACTGAACATGCATTTTCAAAATGGCGGACACGCTTGCTTTCGACAAATTTCTTTGTGATGCAAATTTGCAAATGTTTAAAGATAAATTCGTAAGCGAAGGGGTGGAAAGAGTGCGTGACATCACGGATGTTTCAGATGATACTCTTACTGGTTTTGGGATGTCTAAAACTCAAATACAGCGATTGCGAAGGCTCTTCAAACTCTGGCAACTGGAAACCAGCATGTCAAAGCCCAGCGACCAAAGCATTCCCCCAAAGACAAAAGAAGTGGAGGGCAGGGTAAACGTTCATGTGCCTTTGAACTTTTTCAACTCAACAGGAGGAAATATTCTTCAAATATCGCGAAAACCGTTGGAAAAACGCTACTCGAAACTGTGGTACTCGAACCCAAACTCGCTGAAACAGACTTTAAACAATTCGTTTATTCTTGCCATGTGCTATGAAAGGGACCGTGACTTTAATAACATCCGTTTGCTCGAAGACTGGGCCAGGAAAGAGAGGGAACGAAGAATTTCAGTGCTGTTGTCTATCCATCCCTGTGATGTAAATTTGGCAAAGGAATCTGTATACATCAAACAAAAGTCAGTACCTTGGATGTGGAATCAGTTAAAAAAGAATTATCCTATGGCTGCCACTCTATCAGCAGACACAAAAACCTTTTCTGGATCAGCTGCAAAGGATATACTTTTTTACTATGATGGTGTCAAAGAATTAGAAGAGAGTGTGAACAGAGTGTTAAAAATGGCAGAGGATGGCTTGTCTGAAACCACAGACAGTGGTATGAAAATGAAAGAATCGTTTAAAGGTGCACACCAATGGTATTCTGAAGTTTTACCACAGATCACTGAACTTCAAAACAGAGTGGCAACAGACCTTGCTAGAATATCCACACTCAAAGCAATTGTTGTAAGCAAGTACCATATGGAAGAGACAGTGAAAGTCATTGCTGAAAGAAAACGAAAGAAAAATGCACGGAAAGAGAAAAGAAAGAAATTAAAGCAGACAGAATCATCATTGAACAGCAGTTCAACCAAAAGCATTGGGCAAAAAGGACAGAAACTGGTGTCCTATTTTGCCAAAACAGACACAGTTGATGAGGCCCAAGTAAACAGTCAATGCAAGGCAAACACCATGGGGGAAGATGGTAGTTCAGTTATCAATGAGGATATGGTTTCAGAGGAAAGTGTTTCCCTCCAAGCAAGCACTCAGTGCAAGCCAAACACCATGGGGGAAGATGATAGTTCAGTCATTAATGAGGATATGGTTTCAAAGGAAAGTGTTTCCCTCCAAGCAAGCACTCAATGCAAGCCAAACACCATGGGGGAAGATGACAGCTCAGTTATTAATGAGGATATGGTTTCAGAGGAAAGTGTTTCCCTCCAAGCAAGCACTCAGTGCAAACCAAACTCTGAAGAAATATATGTTACTTCAGATGTTAGTGAGGGTATGGCTGCAAAAGAATGTACATCCCTTCATCAAAACTTTGAAGAAAAATGGGATATATTTGATAACCAATCTGAAATAGGCACAGACAGTTCAGAAACAGACAGTGACTCGTCTGCTGATGAGTTTTCTGCTATTGATCCATTACATGAGGATAATGTGGAATACATTTAACTTTAAACAGTTTATAATATATTAGTATATACCACAAAAGTGAATAGTGCTTTCGCTCTATAATAGTTAACTATTCACCTTGACTTGACTTGACTTATCTTATGCATCTCCTAATCTGTTTTCATTTAATAATAGGTGCTGATTTATGATAAAAAATATTTGTTATGAAAAAAGTGCTCAGTCAAACCGACTA
This sequence comes from Dendrophyllia cribrosa, assembly GCA_024195265.1. NCBI lineage: Eukaryota > Metazoa > Cnidaria > Anthozoa > Scleractinia > Dendrophylliidae > Dendrophyllia > Dendrophyllia cribrosa. The sequence goes on along the minus strand of JAJLRJ010000011.1, from coordinate 3,335,491 downwards.
CAAACTGTTAAGGGATTTTCCCTAAAAATCCTGTACATCGAGACAATATTGGGCACTTTTTTCATAACAAATAGTTAATTGCTGATTTATGATGATAAAAATACATTATGATTAATTATTATCTGATCACAGGTAAACCACTAGGGATTGTGGAACACAAGTGTTGTTGTTTTAGTTATTAGTCATCGCATGAACATTAATTGGTAAAGGATTGATGCTTTTCTATTAAGAATGTAAGCTGGTGCAGCAAGTGGGAACATAGTGATCCAACCTTAATTTTTACCAGATGATAAACTTTATTCCTGCCACAAACAAAGGAATCATTTGTGAAACTATACAAAAATACAGTCCTTGTTTGTATGAATAAATAGAGAGTTCTTGTTTGTATTACAGAATCTTGGAGATTAAGCTGTTATTAAACAATGTTCAGTGTTTTTCCATGTAAGTGACTGGCTTCTGACAAGGGATTATTCTCTTGTTTATGAAACATCATGCATTTACTGCGCCTTTCAATAATGGTTGAGTTTTACACTGCCGTCAATCACTGTAGCAGAAGCTTAAGAAACAAAGTAGCTTAGTTCAACAGGGTCAAAAGGTCGCATTCGTACACAGTGATTGGTGGATTTTGTGGACTTTGTTTGATTGACGGCAGGAAAAAACGCAACCGTTAGTTGAGATTTAAATTTCATGAGTCTCCATTTTATTGAAAGGGGTAGTAAATAGCAATGATGAGTATAATATACTGCAATTGTTAAGTTTAAATATTTAATGCGCCAGAAACTAAAATGACTGCCACACAGAATTTTCTTTTCCACTGAAGAAGGGGCAGTAGCCTCGAAACGTATGGAACTTTTTAGTTTCTGGCGCATTAACTATTTAAACTTAACAACTGCAGTATATGTTTATATGTGCTACACAGTTTAGTCACATATTTTTTTGAAATTACCTAATGATGAGTGTAGCTGAGTTTTATCAAATTTCTTGAATCAACTTTTGACAGAAATTTGATAAGTTAGAGAAGTAAAAAATTGTTGATATTTAATTCCTTTGATTTACCAAATAACCCAGCTGAGTATATTCTTGTACTTTCAATCTGGAGGTCTCACGTTAAGATTTTAAATTTAAGTTTTCGAACTAATTTTTTTTTCATGAATAGCTGTTAACTTCGTTTGTGTGGCTCTTTTGCAAACTTTTTTTTTTATACATATTGCGTTTGCAAACATTTTATTTTGTCTTTTCAGGCTCTGCAAACAATTTTTTTCAATATTTCTCATACCCCCCCTCCAGAAAAATAATGGTCCGTCCCTTAGGTGCGGGATAGTACTTTCAGAAGAAAAAACAACCTGTCTTGTATTAAACTGTATTTTTATTTCTCTTTTTAAAACTACACAAACAGTGCAAAAAACACTGCATCATTACGGTGAATAACTGATACAAAACATTTCTTTTTAAGGACAAGAAATTTTGTAACAGACAAAGGTATTGAAAAGGTGTTTCCAGTCCTCACAGACCTTTTTCTGTTGAAACGTAAACTTGCATGTCACCCACCATGTGCAGTGCGTAGTTCGTACTTTAAAACTATAAATCCAGTCATTTGGATCGCACCTGGCCTCCGTAATCGTCCTATTGTTACAGAAAGGCAATTCAGTAAAGTCAAAGTCCCTTTTTGCTGTGGACAGAAGAAAAATATAAGCACTTAGAAATTTTAACGACGGTAATAGAGTGTAACAAGTACTGTGTCAGCCGTGTAGCGTGCAGGTGTGAGTGCTAAGAAGAGGTGCATGTAATTTATGCGCCGATCAATTCGAAACATCAACATCCCCCCCCCCCCCCCCGGGCATGCCCCGGGCATTTGAACATTTTCTATGCCCGGGGAGTCGGGCATTTGATGTGAAAGGACATTCCGGGGGTGGGGAATTTGACTTTGCCCAGGTGGGGTAGGGAATTTGAACCGGAAGTGTTCCAAATATCGGTGTTTTTTTTTTAGTAGAGGCCTATCAAAGGAAAAAATATCGTTTTTGTTAGTGGCAAGTGAAAAAGGGGTCTAACAAAGCTTTGCAATGTTTTTGAAGGTTTGTAAATTGTAGATTTTTAAAATATAGCTTCAACTGCCATTCATCGCGTACTAGAGATTTCGAAGTCAAGGTGGCTGACTGTATTGCCAGTCCGCAGATCCGCAGATCTTTTATAAAAGGCCATTAATTGAAAAGAAAAAACACTGTAAAATCAGAATGAACAACAACCTTTCTCTCAGGAAACATTTCTCAGTTGCTATAAAATGCGCTTAGATTAATAAATTTTCACTTGGTGGAATAACGCTTGCAAACGATTTGTTCAAAACCCAACTTTACAACTTTACAATCGCTTTGCTAAATATTTTTGCAACATTTGTTGATCACACGAGGAATTACTCAATTCAGGAAAAAAAATTATCGAAAAGTAAATCCCCAAACAATAACAAATTCATTTCGACGTGGTGTCCACAGCGGAAGCGCCGTGCAGTGAAATATCAGTTGCAAAGTATACGCGGTTCAGTTGAGTATATTCTCGAGGAAAACACTCGGTAGAATAAATCAGAAAAACTGAATGCAAAGTGTATCTTTTATTCTCACTAAAAACTTTTGATCTTTAGGAGGGGCATTTGACCATCAAATCCTGTGCTATGGTGGGGTATTTGAATGCAATTTTCACCCAAGGGGGCGGGAATTTGAACAAGTCGATCTTCAAAAGTTCAAATGCCCGGGGCATTGCCCGGGGGGGTGATGTTGATGTTTCGAATTGATCGGCGCATTACCAACGACTTCATCATAAACACAAACACAACTTCACGGTAAGGATATCAACCGGAAAACTACGCGTACGATAAATCCCTCTGGACTTCTAGTTTAAGAAAGGAAATCAGGAAAAATATTTGACCCCGATAAGATACTCACGAGTTTGTATCAGGAGGAGTTTGATCTCCCAGAGCTCTTATGCAAGTAACAATGTTAAAAACATTAAAAAAAAAAAACAACTCGAATCAGTGTCCGAAGACTACTGCAAGGACTGATCAAACAACGTGTAAAGGCATAGTTACAATATTTCGACTGGCCAATACCAGTCTGATCAGGTCAGTTTCAGGAACCGTAATTTGATTTGAAGCTTGCCTGGGCCCCGGGGTGAGGACGGTTCGATGTTTAATGAGAAACTATGTAATTTGTCCAAAGTGACGGATTTTATCAAATTTAAATTCTTTGCATAGGCTGGAGATTTTAAACAAAAATTCTTCGAAAAAGTCAAATACCTTTCAGCACAGACTATGAACTTAGAGACAAGGAAAACAAATTCTGTCTGCCCAAGCCCCATACAGATTTTTTAAAACGCAGTTTTTGCTATAGTGGGGCACTGTTGTGGAATAATCTTCCACAGAATGTCAGAGCTATTAGATCTTATAAAAAGTTTAATAACGAAATCAATCGCCTTATGTCCACCTCGTACTCCCACACGGCAAACATGTAAACCGAGTAGCACTTTTTGTCGCGGGTCGCGAGTCGCGACTGAAAGTCGTGGGTGCGGGTGCGGGTGATAAGTGCGGGTGCGGGTAACAGGTGCGGGTGCGGGTAAAAGGTGCGGGTGCGAGTAAAAGG